>JACTAK010000006.1:1800000-2137423 GCA_014858625.1 Venturia carpophila | reverse complement strand
TCTATCGAGTTATTAGGGATATTATTATATACCTACTAAAGCTCCTCCTCTAGGTCCTTATCTATAAAGTACTACGCTAGCTTAGGAATAGGAGTCTACGCGAAGTTATAATAAAAGAAGCTCTATATACTATAGACGTTTATCTCCTCTTTAATAAATAAAGCGATCTTCTTACTAATAAGCTTCGTTATCTCCGTATCCTATTCCTTAATCTTCGACTTTATATAATTAATATTAGTTATAATTATCTTAACCTCGTTAAGGACGTCGAGGTTATTCTACTTAAGGCGTCCGATTAATACCTAGGTAATTATATTCATAGAGTATAAAGAGACTTTAGTAAGGAATAGATATAGTAGTTTACTATAGTTAATAGAGTATCTAGATAGCGATACTAGGCCTACCTATAGGTTATAGTATACGCGTATAAGTTCTTCCTAAGTCCTACCTTCTAGGATCTTAAGAGTTAAGTAATTACCTTAGATACTATAGTACTATAGTAGTATAGTTAGTCGTACGCTATCTACCTTACCTTCTAATCTATAGAAGTTAAGGGGATAAGTAATATATATAGTATAATTAGGCGTAATCTAGCGAGTAAAGTCTATCTTAAACTTAGTAACGTCCTCTTTTATCTATATAGTAGGGAGGATTTTCGCGATATAGCTATCGCTAAGCGATATACTACGCTTCTAGTTAATATCCTACTATACCTACGTATTCTCCGTCTTATATATCTTTAGAACGTACTAAGTATAGTTATTCTTAGTCTTACTAAATACTATAAGACTACCCTAGATCTAGTTAATACCTTTTCTAGTCTAAAGAGCTTCCTTTACGTTAATATTAATATAGCGGAAGAAGATATTATTACCCTTCTAAGTTATCTTATAGTAATATAGATATAAGATTATCTATAACTATTAATCTTAGCGGAGACTTACGTAATAGAGCTAATAGTAAGTAACTAGCGTATTACCTACTATATAATACTATAGTATATAGTACGATTCTAGCCGAGATTATACTTTCTATTTACCTCGCGAAGATACTATAGGTAGTATACTAATTCGATCTTAGCGAGTTCCTTAATAGTCTAGTTATCGCCTAACTTAACGAAGCCCTACGGGACGTACTTAAGTACTCGACGTATGTAAGAGCTTTATTAAGAACTACGTTAGGCTTATTCTAGTATTTAAAGGTATCCTAGTTAAGGATACTACTATTCTCGTTCTATTCCGCGAGCTTAGCCTCCGTCTAGATATTCTTATAGAGTATATTCTATAAGTCTTTCTTAAGCTAATAGTTTTCGAACTCGTAGGTATAAAGTAGCTTATATATATAAACTCTAATATAATTAGAGTAGACCTTAGGGCGATCCGAGAGACGAAACTACGTATTAGCGGTCTTCTCGTATTATAAAGGTAATAGAGTTATCGTATTCTAAGAATTCTTAAAGATATATAAAGATATTATTATTAGATCCTCGTCGTATCTAGAGGCCGCTTATACCTACTATAGTACGTAAGTATATCGGGTAGTACTCGTCTTTTAATATAATAATAGACTTAGCAAATTTCTAGAAATTGTAAGGTTTATTATATATAATAAAGACTTTCTTCTTATCCTCGATCTTAACGTCTAAGCCTATCTACTTAATACGTATAGGTATAATCTCTTATAGCTTATAGTCTTATACGCGAAGCTTCTTTACCTTATTAGTATAGGTATACGTAAATTTATTTATAGATATCTTAATAACTACTATATCTTCTAGAACGAAGTCGTTATCTACGGGTACCTTACCTTTACCTTTTAAGCGTATAACGCGTATACTATACGTCTATAGGATTTTATTATCGATCTTCTCCTCTAATATACTCGTATTATACGACGTGACGGATAATCGCTCTAATAGCTCGTCTACTAGGAGTATATTATTATCTTTCGTCGTTATACGGACCCTAAATAGCTCGTCCGTCTCTTTCTATATAATAGCCTTTATACGGGTATTATAGTTCTTATAATATTCGAGCTTAATAGGTAAGAGGTAACGTAGGTAGGAAATTAACTTAAAGTTAGTCTAATTATAAGGTAGGTCTTTATATTTACTAAAGATTACTAAGTCTACCTTATCGCTATCTTTCGTACTAACGATATCTATTAGCTTAATAATATCGTTCGCCTAGAGCTTATAGGTATTACGGGCGCGCGAGTTCTACTTTAAGAGATAATCGTAGATTACGCCGTAGAAGTATTCGAGAACCCTCGTCGCTAGTTAGTTAATTATTATTTTAAGAAACTTATAAAGTTATATTAGTATATTACGGCCTAGTTAATACTCTCCCGTTAATAGTAATATATCGTTAAGACTATTAAGGTAAAGAGGAGACTATTAGTTATCTACTAATCTAGTAATAACGTCTAGCTATTTTACGTTATTATTAATATCTTTATCGGCGCTACTTCGAAGCTTTCGAATTTCGTCGTAGGCGTTCTTCGTAGTAGTAAGTATCTTTTATCCTTTCTCGGCTAGGCGTCCTACGACTTTAAGCTCTCTATTTTTAAGCGCTTCCTTAAGGGTAGTAGCGTTAGGAGGGAGCTATTTAAAAGTATCGTTAGTACGTATACGTAAGTATTTAATAAATAGAGTACTACTAAATTATAAGTATTATTTATTTATTATAATCTAACTATAGATCGCTGTAAGATAGTTAATACGTTTCTTATTTCCTATATTATTAATATTAGTCTTCTATTCGAAGAATAATATTAATCTTAAAAATATAGAATTAACTAAATTAAAAGCTTGGCGACTAACGATACGCAAACTACTAGAACCGTAGTTTAGAATATTAGGTATACGGTACTATACATTATATACGGCGACGTCGTCGTATAGCGTATACGTTAATATAGATTATAAGGATCCTAATAATCTTAAGGTAAATAAGTATTATATTAGAAGTATTATAGAGTCGCTTTATATCTTTATAGTTAACGTTATTAAAGTTTTAGTTTTTTTTTTAAAGTTTATTACTAATATTAATATCTAGGGCGCGCGCCGGAAGTTAGTTAAGTCTATTTTAAGATTTTTACCACTAGGAATCCGTTATACGGAGGGAAATTTATCTACTATAATATAATATTAGTATTATCTAAGGACTATAATATATAATAAGTATCGTATGAAGTTTATAATAATAATAATAAAGGGTTATTATATAACCTAAATAGTTACGCTTCGTAAGTTAGTATATTTTCGCGCGTTTAAATAATATATTAGTTTTGTCCATTAGATATTAGTAAAGATAATTAAGTATATAAAGAACTTCTTAGAAAGCTATATCTCTAAGTCCCTATATTTAGAAAGTCGTATACTACTATACTTTAAGTACGTCCAAACTTCTCTAAAAAGAAATACCTCGCGTATAAAGGATATTAGATCTTTTTAGAGTCCCGTAATACTTAAGGAAGTATTAGTAGCTTTAATTATTTATTATATAGTAATAATAGAACGTAATAGAAACTGAGGAGATACCTATATAATAATATAGTATCTATTAGAAGACGCGATATATTATACTTATTCTCTACTCTTTTTATTTATATTCGCTATATATTTATTATATTTTATTTACCGCGTATACGCTACTCTTTCGCTACGTGTATACGTATTCGCTACGTATTCGCTATATATATATACTCGTTATATATCTACGCGAGCTACGCTCTTACTACCTTTAAGATTCCTTCTATATATAACTAAAAGTATATCTCTCGGGCAGATATTATTAAAGAATTAAAAAGAAGATAAAGAAGTTACCCTAATAAAGGAGATAAAAGCGGGTCCGCCGGTTATATATTAGGCCCGGTTATAACCGTTATAAGCCTCGAGATCTATAATATACGGCTCCGTAGATTATAAGTATTACCGTAGGTAAGCGTCTATAGTATACCCGTTTATAACCTTCTCTAGCCTCGAGATCTATAATATACGGCTCTATAGAGTCTTTTAATAAAGGACGCCGGGTACGCTTAAAGCCTTAGCCCTCTCTAGTTAATATATTATTATTTTAAGAGTAGTACTACCGCCGACTTACTCCTACTTAGTATTAGGTAGATAAGAGTTATTAAAAGGTTAAAAGGAAGGCGAAGAAGTTACCTTAATAAAGAAAATAAAAGCGGGTCTACCGGTTGTATATTAGGCCCGGTTATAACCGTCGTAGGCCTAGCCGTCTATAATATATAGTATTATAGAATATAGCTTAAGTATATATATAGTATAATATAAGTATATACGGTATATATAGAGGTTATAGTATTTATTATATAATAATATTAGAGGGATAACGTCGTCGTATCGACGCGGGCTAGTTAATTACGAATCCTAGGTTCGCCTAAATCTAGTTAAAGGTTAAAAGGAGGGTAAAGAAAGTATCTTAATAAAGAAGATAAAAGCGGGTCTTATATATCGCGCGTTAGGCCTAGTTATAACCGTTATAGGCCTAGCCGTCTATAATATATAATATAATATAGATACCGAAGCTATCTACGCCTTATCTCTTACTAGTTATATTCTAAAGATTAAAGAGAAGATAAAAGGGGAAGATATAATAATAAAGATTAAAAGAACGGGTTCTTTATTATACTTATAATAGGTTAGTTTTCCTCGTTAGGATCCGGGTCTAGGAGGATATTATTGAAATAATCCTTATACTTATCGGGGTTAAAGTCTTCTAGATGTATAATCTCTACTATAGGGTCGTTCTTAGGATCTACGGGTTTATCGGCCTATAGATTATCCGATTTATAATCTAAGAAGATCTAATAATCCTCTCTATTAAAACCTACGGGGTTAGTAATATATATAAAGGGTTAAAGGTTATTAGATTCGTTATCGCGAGGTTCTTTATAAGTATAGTTAAAAGCGTTATTAGAGTTCTCTCGTATAGGGTTTAAAGTCTTAGAATCTAAGGAAGGGCCCTTAGGTACTTAAGGTATAAAGATTCTAATATAATCTATATAGATCGAAGGGAAAGTAATAATACTATCGAGCTTAGATAGCTTATAGCTTCTAATACGCCGATTAGTATCGAAGTCTATATAGATCTTCGAGATTCTATAAGGTCCTAGCTATCTAAATTCTAGTTTATAGCTATAGTTCTATATAATTTTAGTATTATATAGAAGTACTAACGTTCCGACTTCTATCTTTATACGACGGCGTCGTACTACTTATAATACTTCCTAATATTTAATTACTTCTTAACGTAACCTCTATTACCGTACTACTACCTCTCGTAAGTCGTTTTCTCGTAGATTAAGTTATATTACTCTTATTACGAGGAGGTCTTCTATAGTATAAACTAATTACTAATCTAAAGTACGCTAAGTCGTTATTTTAAGCTCGATAGGGAGAATATACTCTTCTCCTAATATTATCTTAGCGGGTATTATACTAGTTATTCGTTTTACCGTTATACGGTCTACCTATAGTATAGTAGGTAGGAGTAGTACCTATAGCTTAGTACTACTACGCGTTATCTTCCGTAATATAGTAATAAGTAGACGATATACTCGCTTAATACCTCCCTAACCTTAAGAATTATAAGGTAAGATCTAGATCTTTCTCGTATAATAAAGTTATAATAATACTTCCGTAAAGCGTCTATTCTTAGGGCCGCCGTCTATACCTATTTCTAATAGCACTCCCTATCTATAGATAATATATTCAAAGATAAAGTCTATAATCTACTTAGTATTAGGAGAGCTACGGAGAGCCTTAGCTTCGCTCTATCTACTAAGTTCTTCTCGTATATAGACGATATATTCGAAACCCTCTCTTTTAGGTATCCCGGTATAGTTAATAGCCTATCGTACGCTAAGGATCTTACTCCGTACCTTTATTATATTAAGGCCCTTATTAACCTTATTCTAATTATCTATTTAGTAGGGAGAATATTCCCTAATATAAGTACTAATATTAAGATAATATCCTAACTAATAGTAATACTATCTAACGACTTATATAGTTACTTCTCTTCCTTTATAACTATACTCGTTATAGAGCTTTCGAATAATCTCTTTTTATTTATATAGGTCGTCGACTACGCGTTAATACGGCGAGTCTTATCTACTACGATAGAAAAGTTATTATCGTATTACTAGGTAAGAAAGGGCCTTACGCTTAATTAAAGCGTATTCCTTAGTATTACTATATTACTACGGTCGCCGAAGTATTATAAGATAATTAGTAATTATATAATATTTATTAGAATAGTTACTATCTAAGCCTTACTATATATAGTATCCTTCCGTCGTCGATTCTTCTCTACTTATCTATTAAGAACTCGATCTATTACTCGAGTCTAATAATAATAATAGTAGTAACGAGATATATCTAGAAAGTACGTAAATACGAGGTCCTATATAAGTAATTACGCTAAGATTAGAAGCTACGAAATCGTTAATATTAAATTTAGGAATAAGTAGAATATTCCTAAAAGAAATATCCTCGTATTATTACGAGAGTCCGTTAGTAATAGTATTCTTCTTTCCTTTAATATATTATATATCGAAGTTCTATATTATAATCTACGCGAGCTACTATATAACGAGCGTACCTACGATATTAGAAGCTATTCTATTTAATTAATAAATAAGTATCTTAGCGTCTATCTCTACTACGAAGCGTATACCCTAGAGGTAGATCTTAAACTTCTTAAGTACGTTTAAAAGAGTATAATATTTAAGCTTAACTATATTATATTTTCTTTCTATAATTAACTAAATACCGCTCGCGTATTAATACGGGTATCGCTTTCTATTATAAATTTATCTAAGTTCTACTCCCTATCCCTTAGTAGATACGGTAACGGCTAAGACGATCTTGCCGGCGTCTTCGTCGTATCGTATAGGTTTTAGTATAGGGGCGCTCGTAAGAGCCTTTTAGAGGCCTACTATAGATTATTATTAGGCGTCGCCCTAGACGAACTCTATACCTTTCTTAAAAAGATAAAAGATAGGTTCCGCGAGTATTACGAACTCCTTAATCTATATACGATAATATATGTATATTCTAATAAATACTCGTATAGATTTTAAGGTCCTAAGTTCCTACTATTCTAAAATAGCCGCGACCTTCAATTTATCTAGATAATAACCTTATCTATCGTACTAATATCTAATAATATAAAGACCTTCTATATAGATATTAAATTTCTTACTAGAGACTATAGCTCCTACTCTCTTAATATTAGCTAATAACGCGTTAAGGTTATATATATACTTAAAGACGTTACGTCTTATACTAGGGATCTTACTTATCTCGTCTCTATAATCTTTATTAAGCTTATAAAGGACGTTATTAACGTATACGTCGCTCGTATATATCTAGTAACGAATAATTATTTTAGTAACGCGGTAGAATTACGTAATAGAATTAGTAGCGCCTTAAGGTAATATTATTATTTAGTAAAGACCAAAAGGATATTAGAAGGAGGTAAGGTCTCTACTTTCTTTAGTAAGTTCTAACTAATCGTAGCTAGAGAATAGGTTAGTAAGTAAGATATATTAATATCTAGAAAACGCGTCTATAAACTTATCTATAGAGAGAGGAATATTTACGTCCCTAATAGTTATACTATTAATATTTATCGCGCTATTAATTAGTTAATAGTCTTTATTCTTCTTTATAACGAGGAACTATAGATTACGATAGGGAGCGTAGCTTAGTTCGAGTCTTTTCGTATTAATATACTCTTAAAAGATCTTATAAGCGACTAGATATAATACTTTTAGGATATTAAAAGATTTTACTTACTATAGGACGTAATTAACTAAATAAATAACTTAGGGAGGTACGACTTCTTACCGTACTTTACTATATTTAGAGAATTCCTATACTAGGGTAGGCTCTCTATAGTAAAGTATTTCTTTAATAAACGCCTTCTCCTTAGCGCTTAGATCTAGATTAATATATATTACCTCGAAGCGCTCTTCTATAAGCCTCGCGCCTTGTAGGAATATTATATAATATTTCTTAAAATACGAGTCTAGGTTAGAATCTAGCTTATTACTTATCTATTCGCGCTAAATAACGCTTCTCTAGTTAATAAGGCCGCTAGGCGTACTCCCGTCCTTAAGAGGAATATTAAAAGACCTAACTTTATTAGCTTTACGCTTATAAAGCGTAGAAATATATAGTAGTAAATTTTATTAATATTATAAAATTTCTTAGTATTCTATTATTAGTAGTTTAATATCTAGGGCGCGCGCTAGAAGTTAATAAGTCCGTTTTAGTAAATTAGGGTCTAAGTCTATTTTATTAGCCCCGCTAGAATTAACCCTAGCTATACTAAAGTTTAATACTCTTACTATTCTTTACTAAAGATACTCTTACTATATCTTTTATTTCTTTATCTTAAGCCTAAATACTAGGGTCCCTAATAGGGCGGTTCGGGGTAGTTTTTAGAATTAGAAACCCGCCCTATCGGGTTTCGGGTTTTAATAGGGCGGGGCGGGGAATAGGGCGGGTTATAAGACTAAATCTAATCCGCCCCGTTCGGGTCTAAACGGTTTTAAAGCGTGACTTACTAGGGTAGTTATAGATAACTATATCTATATATTAAATATCTAAAAGATAGAGAATTACCTAGAGAATAAGAATATATAGTTATAAAAATATATATCCTATTAGATCTAGAGATATAAGTATTTAAAGACCTTAATTCTAATTATAGTAATAAAAACCCGCCCCGTTTTAACGGGGCGGGTCTAGGCGGGTTAACGGTTTAGTTCAGGTTTCTCTTAAGTTATATAACCCGCCCTAAAATACCGCCCCGCCCTAGCCTAATTTAAAAACCGTCGGTTTAGACCCGCCCTATTAGGGACCCTACTAAATACCTTCTTATTAGTATAGGTTAAGACTATTTATTCGCGCGTATCGCGCGGAGAGTTAATTAATTATTCTTATAACTCGAAGAATAATTTAGGTAAGTATTAATAATTATTATCGTTTTATATAACGATAGCGCCTAGATAAGCTAATATAGAAGAATTACTAGGCTTAATAGTTCTACGCTCTAGTTTTCTATATTATATTCCTTATCCTTAGATATCTCCTTATTACTCGTACTTATTAGGTCTTTATAATCTAAAAGATCCTCGTCCTCCTTATTACTACTAGTATTACTCCTACTTCTATCTTCCTTAGTAGTACGGTTCTTCTTAGTACCTAGGATTATACCCCTAATCTTAGCCTTATAATTATAATTGGAAGTATAGGCTCTCTATTTTATACTTTTACGGCCGTTAATAGATCGGGTAATATATCGGATTATACTATCTAGCTTATAATTAATTCTAAGAGAAGAGTAAAGGGAGAATAGCTAACCTAGAATAATTAAGCGTATATATTTTATAAGGATAATAAAGAAAGTATTATCGTATATAAAGTCCGAGTCTAAAACGCGTATACTCGCTATCGTCTATCCGATAATTTATATAGTAGTACTATCTACTATAGTAATATTATCTTTAATCTTATACTATAAAGGATCGCTAAATTCGTTTACGCTAAGTCTAAAGGAAAATACTACGGCCTTACTTATAACGTTTACCTCTACTCCTATATTAACGAGTCCTACTCTAGATACTCTACTAATTATAACCTTAATAGTTAGAGAGCTAGTAAAGATACGACGTTTACTATTAGCGCGATTAATAAGTTCGATAGTCTATACCGTAATAATCTTTAGGCTAACCTTAGAATCCTCGAGCTTATTAAGGACTATATATATATCTATACCTAATAGTATCTAGATCTAGTTAATTCTAATAATCCTATCCTAAGTAACCTTCTTCTTTATAGTACGCTCTACCCTCCTCTAAATATATAAAGCCTTAGTAGCCTCTATAGTTAGTTCGATAGTCTTAGTTAGGGCTCCTAATAGGTCGGGTTAAACCTAAAACCTACCTATTAGGTTAGGGTCGGGTTAGGTTTTTAGGGCGGGTTTAACTACTAAAAACCTAAACCGACCCGGCCCCGCTAAGGCCGGGTTATAACCTAACGTATAGGTCGGGTTTTTTTAGCCTATTTTTAGTATATTTTTAGTTTTTATTTAATCCTATTAGATCTATAGATATATCTTAATTTTAAAAGCTATAGACTTATTTTTAAGGTATTTCTCTACTATTATATAAATTTAAATCTTAATATATCTTACTATTTATACCCTAGTAAGTCACGCTTTTACCCTTAGGTTTAACCTAAAAGCTAGGTAGGTTAAAATTTAATTCCCCGACCTATAACCCGACCCTCCTCTTATTTAACCTGACCCTAGTTAGGTTGGGTCTATACCTTAAAACCCCGACCCGACCCGCCCTATTAGGAGCCCTAGTTAGGTTATAGGTCGGGGAATTAAATTTTAACCTACCTAGCTTTTAGGTTAAACTCGAGTATAAAAGCGTAACTTACCGGGGTATAAATAGTTAGATATATTAAGATTTAAATTAATAAAATAGTAGAGAAATACCTTAAAAATAAGTCTATAGCTTTTAAAATTAAGATATACCTATAGATCTAATAGAAATAAATAAAAACTAAAAATATACTAAAAATAGGCTAAAAAAACCCGACCTATACGTTGGGTTATAACCCGGCCTTAGCGGGGCCATATCGGTTTAGGTTTTTAGTAGTCGAACCCGCCCTAAAAACCTAACCTAACCCTAACCTAATAGGTAGGTTTTAGGTTTAACCTAACCTATTAGAAGTCCTAAACCTAACCCTCCCCTTATTTAACCCGACCCTAGTTAGGTCGGGTCTATATCCTAAAACCCTAACCTAACCCGCCCTATTAGGAGCCTTAGTCTTAGTAATATCTACTATAGTAGAGACTACTATATAATAAGATAGAATAGTATAGATTATATAATATAGATATTATAGGTACTTAGCGGAGGTATATCTATTACTATAGGGCGATAAGGAATATTAGTACCTATAGGGCTCCTAATAGGTTAGGTTAAACCTAAAACCTACCTATTAGGTTAGGGTTAGGTTAGGTTTTTAGGGCGGGTTTAACTACTAAAAACCTAAACCGACCCGGCACCGCCAAGGCCGGGTTATAACCCAACGTACGGGTCGGGTTTTTTTAGCCTATTTTTAGTATATTTTTAGTTTTTATTTATTTCTATTAGATCTATAGGTATATCTTAATTTTAAAAGCTATAGACTTATTTTTAAGGTATTTCTCTACTATTTTATTAATTTAAATCTTAATATATCTAACTATTTATACCCCGGTAAGTCACGCTTTTATACTCGGGTTTAACCCGAAAGCTAGGTAGGTTAAAATTTAATTCCCTAATCTATAACCCGACCCTCCCCTTATTTAACCTAACCCTAGTTAGGTTAGGTCTATACCCTAAAACCCTAACCCGACCCGCCCTATTAGGAGCCCTAGGTACCTAAGAGTTACTTAAAGATATACCTTAGATACTCGAGGGGATACTATCTTTAAGGTAGATATAGATAATATACCTTATAAGATTATTAGATCTTATACTATAGTATCGATAATACTATTTATACCTATTATTATATAGTTACTTCTACCTTTAGATAATACCTTTAGGCTTTTATCCTATCTTTATAACCTTAAATCGTCTTATCTAGTCTTCCTTTCGTACGTATACTATCTAATAATATTAGACTTAGGATAGCTAGTAATAGTACCTTAATATTATTAATCGCGCTTAACTACTATAATAGTATAATTTAAAATTTAGAATAGAAGTATAGTATTAAGGGACGATATATAATTTAGCCGGCGGGGGAGGAAATATAGTAGGGACTACTATATAATAAGATAGAATAGTATAGATTATATAATATAGATATTATATATACTTAGCGGAGGTATATCTATCGTCCTTAGGCGATAGGTAATTAGAAGAAAAAAAGATAAGAGGAAGATACCTTATAAGATTATTAGATCTTATACTATAGTATTAATAATACTATTTATACCTAATATTATATAGTTACTTCTACCTTTAGGTAATACCTTCGGACTTTTATCCTATCTTTATAACCTTAAATTATCTTATCTAATCTTCCTTCTATATATATACTATCTAATAATATTAGACTTAGGATAGCTAGTAATAATACCTTAATATTATTAATCGCGCTTAACTACTATACTAGAGTTCTTTAGTATTCTATTCTAAAATTTCTTAGATATATTAGCCTATAAAAGGGGAGAAAAAGGTACTTTCTTCTATTAGGGTAGATTAGTATTAAGTCTAGCTATTATTTACTTATTTATAGTATAGTAGGTTAGTATAGAGGAAAGAAGTAAAGGGATAAAAATAAACTAGAGCTTTACTCTTTAATACTAACCTTTTTCTAAGGGAAATTCTTAATAGGGAAAAAAGGTAATATAGTAGGGACTACTATAGAATAAGATGGAATAGTATAGATTATATAATATAGATATTATAGGTACTTAGCGGAGGTATATCTATCGCTATAGGGCGATAAGGAATATTAGTACCTAAGAGTTACTTAAAGATATACCTTAGATACTCGAAGAGATACTATCTTTAAGGTAGATGCAGATAATATACCTTATAAGATTATTAGATCTTATACTATAGTATCGATAATACTATTTATACCTATTATTATATAGTTACTTCTACCTTTAGATAATACCTTTAGGCTTTTATCCTATCTTTATAATCCTAAATCGTCTTATCTAATCTTTCTTCCGTACGTATACTATCTAATAATATTAGACTTAGGATAGCTAGTAATAATACCTTAATATTATTAATCGCGCTTAACTACTATATTTCTTTAGTACGGCTAATATAGATTACTCGCTAATAAACTATAGGTTTATTATATTAGCTCGGTATATATTACGGAAAGATTTACTTATAATATAGATAATACTATTACGACGACTTTATACTATCGTAGTATTACTAGATCTTAATAATATTATAGCCTTATTACGGTAAAACTATCTCGTAGCCTTATAACGGTATCGAGATATCGTAGCCTTATTATAGCGCCCTTTATAGTCTTACTATAGTAATACTATTTATTACCTTATTACGGTAATACTAATACTACCTCGAAGCCTTATTACGGTAATAATACCTTTATAGCCTTATTACGGTATTATTATTATATAACCTTATTATAGTATATATACGACTTACTATAGTTACCTATATAGAGCGTATACGGCTTACTATAGTTAGCTCGACTATATAGCTTCCTATAGCTATCTAACTACTTACTTACCTTACTATAGTATATATATACTACGACTTACTATAGTTACCTCAGCTTACTATAGCTAATTCTATATACTAAATTACTACTATAGTATATCTAACGGCGATATTAGATATATATCTTTCGGTTAATCTATCTAGATTACTAAGATTACTATAGAGGCTACGACGTAGAGAATATACCTTATTCTAAGGTTAACGTAGTACTAATATTACGAAGGCTAAGGTACGAATAAAGGAACTCGTATATATAGAACGTTAATAGGACGATCTTCGGAACGGTAGACGATAGTATACCTACGCTACGCGTATACCTTAACCTCCTACTATTATAAATCTAATAAAAATAAATAACTACTTATTCTTAGGAGACGGACGTAATATATCTAGCCTAGTTTAGTATACGCTCGTCTACGTAATCCTAGAACTTCTTATACTTACCTTATTAGCTTTAAGACTACTATAACGTTAGTATCTAGTCTACTTAGAAAACGACTATAATACTAAGAATAACTTTACCTAATCTTACCTTAAAAACTAATCTAAAAATATTAGAAAAATAACTAATACCGTACTACTAATTAATACGTAGGCCCTATAAGACCTATAACCTACTATTACTAGCGAGACTAATATTAGCGCGGCCGAAAATACCCCTAATCTAGGAGCTTCTAAAGAGTATTATACGGCTTCGGATAGTAACTATACTACTACTAGTAGTAGACTATCTAGGGGTAATTTTATCTCTATATATTAACGTTAGTTTACTATAGCTAAAGTAGTAGAGATAATACGAAGTATTACTAACCCTAGTAGTACTATATATACTATACGCTACGATTCTAGGAACCTTACTCTTCCTTATAGATACGTCTTTAATAGTAAGAATATATTAGGCTTCTTAGCTAGACTTAAAGAATAATACGAAGTTTTCGAGATCTCCCGTAATACCTATAAGTATTAAGGACTCCTTACTAATTATTATCCTAATCTTTATAATAACGTAAAGAACCTTAACGGCTAGATTAATAAAGACTAGGATTAACTTAAGACCTTATTCTATAAAGAATACGTAGTATAGGACGAGCGTTAAATAAAAGAAAGTCTTATATATCTTAAAGAGATTGCTAAGAAAAGCGAAATAGGCGTCCTTAAGACTAAAGGCTTTATTAAAGAATTTAAGACCTATTAGCTATTAGTTTATAATAGTAGTAAAGTTACTATATTAGCTAGCGCGCGTATATTCCTTTACGGCCTACCTATTAAGGTTAAGTAATAGATTAGCCTTACTATTCCTATTAAATCTTCGTCTCGTCGTACCTATAAGGATATTAATAAGATTATTATAGAAGCGGAACGTATTATAAACGGACGAGAAGATATCGTAGTATTTATACTTAGTAAAAGTAATAATAAGACCCTAGAGCGTATTACTAATAAATCTATTAAAAAGAGAAATAAAAACTTATCTAATAGACGTACTTAGCCCTCGAGCCCTACGAAGATAAACTAAGATCTATTAGATATATTAGAGAATCTTTATATTAGTAGTATTAGTAGAGAGACTACGTTTAATACGATCTAGTATACTTATAACTCTACTTTTACTATTATCTATAACGATACTATTTAGTATACTTTAGCTTCTAAGTAGATCTATAAGAAGTTTTCTTTAAACTATACTTAATAGTAGTAAGTCTCGAACGTTATAGCCTTAGGTACGTAATATAATACTAATACTTCTTAGCCTACTACTAAACCTACTAGCGCGGCTCCTCGGCTATACCTTAGGTATAGGAGTATAAGCTATACGATATTTAGTAAAAGAGAAAGTTACCTTCGTAAGCTACTTAAGTAAGGCGTTATCTATTATAGTTTATAAGATAGCGTACGAGGCCTATATTAGGGAATAGAAGCTAGCCCTAGTAATAGACTTATAGGTCTTCGTAACTATAGTATTTCTCCTTAGGTTAACTAGATTAAGGCGATATATTAGGAACGTTAGAGTAGAAGGTCTAACGTATTAGTAATCTATATCTCGAATATATACGACGATAATAACGATTACGACCGGAAGTATATTTATATAACTTTGCCTAAGATAGGTTAGATTACTATAGTAGGTAGGCCTAGGAAAGATAAGGCCCCTAAGAAAGCTTTAAATATTATACTAGGAAAGTTCTCTACGAGTATAATAAAGCCTTCCGCGTCTAAATCTACGAGGGTAAAGTATACCGTACCTAGATAGTTCTAGTAAATACTTAATAATAGTAATAGTAGACCTTCGTAAGCTATAGATAAATAAATAAATAATATTAGTAATAACGACGATACTATAGTACGAGGTATATAACCTACTACGAAGAAAAGATCTAGAAATATAAATCCTACGTTTAAATAGCTTCTTACGGCGAGCGATAAAAAGTAAGTCTAAAGCGGTCTTATTTAGAGAATCTTAAAGGAGCGTAGTATTATAATCTCGTTAGAAGAAGTATTCGTATATATACCTAGTTTCTCTAACTTTATATTTAAATATTTACCGGTAGATATTACTAAGACCGTCGAACTAACTATAGAGGCTACTAGGGCTTTACGTACTTAGAAAAGGGGAGAACGTACTATAAAGAAGAAGAATACTTAGGGCGGAACTATTAGGATTAACTAGATCGAGATACCGTTAGGTATAGATATATATATAGTCCTTAATAAGCTTAAAGATTCTAAGGTTAGCCTAAAGATTATTATAGTATAGGCCGTCGAACTTATTAATCGCGCTAATAGTAAATATTATATCTTTACTAGCTCTCTAACTACTAAAGTTATAATTAGCGGAGTATCTAGAGTAGGACTCGTCGATACGGGAGTAGAGGTAAATATTATAAGTAAGGCCGTAGTATTTTCCTTTAGACTTAGCGTAAACGAATTTAGTAATCCTTCGTAGCGTAAAATTAAAGATAATATTACTATAGTAGATAGTACTACCGTACGAATTATCGGATAGACGATAGTAAGTATACGTATTTTAGACTCGGACTTCGTATATAATAATACTTTCTTTATTATCTTTATAAAGTATATACGTTTAATTATCCTAAGGTAGCTATTCTCCCTTTACTCTTCTCTTAGAATTAACTACGAGCTAGATAGTATAATCCGATATATTACCTAATCTATTAACGGCCGTAAAAGTATAAAATAGAGAGCCTATACTCCCGATTATAATTATAAGGCTAGGATTAGGGGTATAATCCTAGGTACTAAGAAGACTCCTATTACTAAGGAAGAAGGAAGCGGGAGTAGTACTAGCGGTAATAAGGAGGGCGAGAATCTTTTAGATTATAAAGATCTAATAAGTACGAGTAATAAGGAGACGTCTAAGGATAAGGAATATAATATAGAAAACTAGAGTATAGAACTATTAAGCCTAGTAATTCTTCCGCGTTAGCTTATCTAGGCGCTATTATTATATAAAACGATAATAATTATCGATACTTACCTAAATTATTCTTCGACTTATAAGAATACTTAATTAGTTCTTCGCGCGATACGCGCGAATAATTAGTCTTAACCTATACTAATAAGAAGGTATTTAGGCTTAAGATAAAGAAATAAAAGATATAGTAAGAATATCTTTAGTAAAGAAGAGCGCGAGTATTAAATTTTAGTATAGCTAGGGTTAATTTTAGCGGGGGTAATAAAGTAAACTCGGACCCTAATTAGCTAAAACGGACTTTTTAACTTCTAGCGCGCGCCCCGGATATTAAACTACTAATAATAGAATACTAAGAAATCTTATAATATTAATAAAATTTACTACTATATATTTCTATACTTTATAAGTATAAAGCTAATAAAGTTAGGCCTCTTAATATTCCTCTTAAGGACGGGAGTACGCCTAGCGGCCTTATTAACTAGAGAAGTATTATCCGGCGCGAATAGATAAGTAATAAGCTAGATTCTAACCTAGACCTATATTTTAAGAAATATTATACGACGTTCCTATAAGGTACGAGACTTATAGAAGAGCGCTTCGAGCTAATACGCGTTAATCTAGACCTAAGTACTAAAGAGAAGGCGTTTATTAAAGAAATACTTTACTATAGAGAGCCTACCCTAGCGTAGGAGTTCTCTAAATATAGTAAAGTACGACGAGAAGTCGTACCTCCCTAAGTTATTCGTACGGTTAATTATATCCTATACTAAGTAAAATCTTTTAATATTCTAAAGGTATTATATCTAGTCACTTATAAGATTTTTTAAGAGCGTATTAATACGAAAAGACTAGAGCTAAGTTACGCTCTCTATCGTAACCTATAGTTCCTTATTACGAAGAAGAATAAAGATTATTAACTAATTAATAGCGCGACGAATATTAATAGTATAACTATTAGAGACGCGAATATTCCTCCTTCTATAGATAAGTTCGTAGATATATTTTCTAGATATTAATATATCTTACTTACTAACCTATTCTCTAGCTACTATTAGTTAGAACTTACTAAAGAAAGTAGAGACCTTACCTCCTTCTAATATCCTTTCGGTCTTTACTAAATAATAATATTACCTTAAGGCGCTACTAATTCTATTACGTAATTCTACCGCGTTACTAAAATAATTATTCGTTACTAGATATATACGAGCGACGTATACGTTAATAACGTCCTCTATAAACTTAATAAAGATTACGGAGACGAGATAAGCGAGATCCCTAGTATAAGACGTAACGTTTTTAAATATATATATAACCTTAATATATTATTAGCTAATATTAAGAGAGTAGGAGCCATAGTCTCTAGTAAGAAGTTTAATATCTATATAGAAGGTCTTTATATTATTAGATATTAGTACGATAGATAAGGTCGTTATCCTAACGAATTAAAGATCGCGGCTATTTTAGAATAGCGGGAGCCTAGGACTTTAAAATCTATACTAGTATTTATTAGAATATATATATATTATTATATATAGATTAAGGAGTTCGTAATACTCGCGGAACCTATCTTTTATCTTTTTAAAAAAGCTATAGAGTTTATCTAGGGCGACGCCTAATAATAATCTATAGTAGGTCTTTAGAAGGCTCTTATAAGCGCTCCCGCGCTTAAACCCGTACGATATAAGGAAGACGCCGGCGAGATTATCTTAGCTATTAACGTATCTACTAAAGGATAGGGAGTAGAACTTAGATAAATTTACGATAGAAAGCGATACCTATATCGATACGCGAGCGGTATATAGTTAATTATAGAAAGAAAATACGACGTAGTTAAGCTCGAATATCGTACTCTTCTAAACGCGCTTAAGAAGTTTAAGATCTACCTATAGGGCGTACGCTTCGTAGTAGAAACGGACGCTAAGATACTTATTTATTAATTAAATAGGACGGCTTCTAATATTATAGGTACGCTCGTCATACGATAGCTTACGTAGATTATAATATAGAACTTCGATATATAATATATTAAAGGAAAGAAGAATACCGTCGCCGACGGACTCTTACGATAATATAAGGACGTTCCTCCTAAGGATATTCCGCTTATTCCTAAATTTAATATTAATAATTTCGTAGCTTCCGATCTTAGCGTAATTACCTATACGGGACCTCGTATTTATATACTTTCTAGATATAGCTCGCCGCTATTATTATTACTATTAGACTCGAGCGATAGATTAAGCTCTTAATAGATAAGTAGAGAAGGTTCGATAGTAGAAAGACGCTATATATAGCGAGGCTTAGATAGTAATTATTCTAATAAATATTATATAATTACTAATTATCTAATAACGCTTTGCCGACCGTAGTAATATAGTAATACTAAGGAATACGCTTCGATTAAGCGTAAAGCTCTTTCTTATCTAGTAATATAATAATAACTTTTCTATCGTAGTAGACGAGACTCGCCGTATTAACGCGTAATTAACGATCTAAATAAATAAAAAGAGATTATTCGAAAGCTCTATAACGAGTATAGTTATAAAGGAAGAGAAGTAACTATATAACTCGTTAGGTAGCGTTACTATTAGTTAGGATATTATCTTAATATTAGCGCTTATATTAGGGAATATTCTACCTACTAAATAGACGATTAGAATAAGGTTAATAAGAGCCTTAATATAATAAAGGTACGGAGTAAGATCCTTAGTATATAATAGGCTATTAACTATACTAAGATACCTAAAAGAGAGGGTTTCGAATATATCGTCTATATACGAGAAGAACTTAGTAGATAGAGCGAAGCTAAGGCTCTCTATAGCTCTCCTAATACTAAGTAGATTATAGACTTTATCTTCGAATATATTATCTATAGATAGGGAGTACTATTAGAAATAGGTATAGACGGTAGCCCTAAGAATAGACGCTTTATAGAAGTATTATTATAACTTTATTATATAAGAAAGATCTAGATCTCGCCTTATAATTCTTAAGGTTAGGGAGGTATTAAGCGAGTATATTATCTACTTATTACTACGTTACGGAAGATAACGTATAGTAGTACTAAGCTATAGGTACTACTCCTACCTACTATACTATAGGTAGACCGTATAACGGTAAAACGAATAACTAGTATAATACCTACTAAGATAATATTAGGAGAAGAGTATATTCTTCCTATTAAGCTTAAAATAACGACTTAGCGTACTTTAGATTAGTAATTAGTTTATACTATAGAAGACCTCCTCGTAATAAAGGTAATATAACTCGATCTATAAGAAAACGACTTGCGAGAGGTAGTAGTATAGTAATAAAGGTTACGTTAAGAAGTAATTAAATATTAGGAAGTATTACGAGTAATACGACGCCGTCGTATAAAGATAGAAGTCGGAACGTTAGTACTTCTATATAATACTAAAATTATACGAGACTACGGCTATAAACTAGAATTTAGATAGCTAGGACCTTATAGAATCTTAAAGATCTATATAGACTTTAATACTAATTGGCGTATCGGGAGCTATAAGCTATCTAAGCTCGATAGTATTATTACTTTCCCTTTAATCCGTACGGATTGTATTAGAATCTTTATACCTCGAGTACCTAAGGGCCCTTCCTTAGATTCCGAGACTTTAAACCCTATATAAGAGAACTCTAATAACGCTTTTAACTATACTTATAAAGAACCTCGTAATAACGAATCTAATAACCTTTAACTCTTTATACGTATTACTAACCCCGTAGGTTTTAATAGAGAGGATTATTAGATCTTCTTAGATTATAAATCGGATAATCTATAGGCCGATAAACCTATAGATCCTAAGAACGACCCTATAGTAGAGATTATACGTCTAGAAGACTTTAACCCCGATAAGTATAAGGATTATTTCGACGATATCCTCCTAGACCTAGATCCTAATAAGGAAAACTAACCTATTATAAGTATAATAAAGAACCCGTTCTTTTAATCTTTCTTATTATATCTTCCCCTTTTATCTTCTCTTTAATCTCTAGAATATAACTAGTAAAAGACAAGGCGTAGATAGCTTTAGTATCTATATTATACTATATATTATAGACGGCTAGGCCTATAACGGTTATAACCGGGCCTAACGCGCTATATATAAGACCCGCTTTTATCTTCTTTATTAAGATACTTTCTTTACCCTCCTTTTAACCTTTAACTAGATTTAGGCGAACCTAGGATTCGCAATTAACTAGCCCGCGTCGATACGACGACGTCATCCCTCTAATATTATTGTATAATAAATACTATAACCTCTATATATACCGTATATACTTATATTATACCGTATATATACTTAAGCTATATTCTATAATACTATTTATTATAGATAGCTAGGCCTACGACGGTTATAACCGGGCCTAATATATAACCGGTAGACCCGCTTTTATTTTCTTTATTAAGGTAACTTCTTCGCCTTCCTTTTAACCTTTTAATAACTCTTATCTACCTAATACTAAGTAGGAGTAAGTCGGCGGTAGTACTACTCTTAAAATAATAATACGTCGACTAGAGAAGGCTAAGGCTTTAAGCGTACCCCGCGTCCTTTATTAAAAGACTCTATAGAGCCGTATATTATAGATCTCGAGGCTAGAGAAGGTTATAAACGGGTATACTACGGACGCTTACCTACGGTAATACTTATAATCTATAGAGCCGTATATTACGGATCTCGAGGCCTATAACGGTTATAACCGGGCCTAATATATAACCGGCGGACCCGCTTTTATCTCCTTTATTAGGGTAACTTCTTTATCTTCTTTTTAATTCTTTAATAATATCTACCCAAGAGATATACTTTTAGTTATATATAGAAGGAATCTTAAAGGTAGTAAGAGCGTAGCTCGCGTATATATATAACGAGTATATATATATAGCGAATACGTAGCGAATACGTATACGTAGCGAAAGAGTAGCGTATACGCGGTAAATAAAATATAATAAATATATAGCGAATATAAATAAAAAGAGTAGAGAATAAGTATAATATATCGCGTCTTCTAATATATATATTTGGATATTGCTACTAATCTACTCTAGTATTATCTATCTTTACGTTTAGATCTATCTTCGTAAGGAATAGAGGTAGACAATTATTAGATAGGTAATATAGATAGATAATAGGGTGGGGATAACTTATTATAGTATAATTACCTCGGTATATAGATTTAGTATATAGGATTATTACTAAAGGGCTTTAGTAATAGTTATAAATCTATTAAACTACGAACTTATCTTAATACTTTATCGTCTTTAAGATATCTTAAACCTATTAGAATACTATATTATTCTAATACTAATTAGTAGTTATATTAAACTTATATACTATAGAGCGGTAAGGAATTAACTTAAAGAGTTATTTAGAGGTTAACTAATTAAGTATTTCCCTTTAGTTAATTTTAGGAATAGCTGGTTATTCTTACTTCTAAAAGCGTAAGGGATTCCGCTAAAGAAGTTTAGATAAGCTAAGGTAGGCTTTAGTATCTTTAATTACCTTCTTTTCCTATTAAGTATTTCCCTTAGGAAAAGGTTAGTATTAAAGAGTAAAGTCCTATTTTACCCTATACCCTTTTATCTCTTTCCCCTAAACTAATCTACTATACTATAGACGAGTAATCTATAGCTAGACTTAATACTAGTCTACCCTAATAGGAGGAAGTATTATTTTCTCCTATTTCTTAGACGAATATATCTTAGAAGTCTTAGGACGGAACGCTAAATAACTCTAGTAGTCTTTCGCTACTAGAGTTTAATATTAACTCTATCGTACGACCTAAATTTATTACTAATAACTTACCTAACCTATTAGATAAAACTTCTATAGAAGTACTTAATAGCTACCTCTATTATATACTTAGAAGCTATATCTAATAGGATATAGAGTAACTCCTAGATCTAGTCTAGGAAGATTTCCGCTATTAGACTTAAAATATATAGAACTACTACTATATAATACTCCTTCGATAATTATAGTAGGTTCTATTAATAAAGAAAATTAGTATACCTAAAGAGCGGAAAGTAACCCTAGGAGACTAATTTTTCGCCTATATATAAGGCGACGATCTACCTCTTTAATAAATAATCTCTAAGTATCGTAGAGAAAGCGAACTAGCCTAGGAATAACGCTAACCTATATTAGTAACCCCTCTATAGCGTATAGTAGTACCGAAAACTATCCGGAACTATACTAAAGAGGAAATAAATACTCTACTAGACTAGATATAATCTAAATTACGAGGTATATATAAGGAGTAGAAGGATAGCTAACCTCTTATAGAAACTTAGAAAGCCTATATAACGTTAGTAGTTAATAAAAACGATAATTACCTAGAATTTTAGGAACAATTATATATAACTAATAGGATATTTCCTCGTAGTATAGCTAAAGGTAATTAGTATACCGTCTAAACTACCTCGACTACTTACTAAAAGAGAGAGACTTAGTAAGTAGCTAAACTTAATATCCCTAGAGTAAATCTATACTTAGTAGTTTACGGAACTAGATTAATCCCCCTCTATCCCGACTAAATAGCTTTAGTAATAACGAATTAATCCCGAGATTAGAATCTAGTAAGAAATTAAAGGATTTAACCTTAATATATAGCGACGGTATTTAATATAGAGGAGAAGAATATAAGGTCCTAGATAATAGATACTATATTCTAGAGTAGATATACGATACTATTAGTATCCTATACTACTATCTAGATATAGTATTCCTAATAATACTAAGAGGAAAGGCCCTAGAATACTACTATAAAATTATTAGCCTAGGAATTAAGACTTCCTATAAAAGATAGGAGAGGAAATCTACTAATATTTTAAGACTCCTAAAAGGTACTAAAAGTACTTAGTAGACTAGATATTAATATTACTTACCGTACGATTATTAAGAAAAACCCTAGAAAGAGTAAACTAGTATATCTTAAGGCTCTATTTAAACAGCTTAAGAAAATTAATCTCCCGCTTAAATATAGCGAAGAAGAGCTTATAACTCGCCTTATAATAATCTATTAAGAAGTCCCTAAGTATAAATATATACTATTTTCCCTACTAAAAATATATAAAGCTATAAAAGTATCTCTAAAACGCTTTAGTTATAATAGAAAGTTCGGGCTTAAAATACGTATAATACGTAGCGGAAGATAGCGACGACTATACTAAAGTATATTAGTATAATAACTCGGATAATAAGAGCTAAGACGAAGAATATAATACGTATCTAATAGATCGGATATATAAAAAGGGATTTAACTAATAGTATACTAAGAAAATTATACTAAAGTTCCCTAGTAAGGCTAATATACTAACTAGGACGAAACCCTATATAGAAGAATAGTAAAATATTATATCTATAGTAAACCTAGATACTAGTTAATAAAGTATACCCTAGAAGAGAGAGGGGAAGTATTTAAGAAATTCCGTATAATAACCCTATAGTATATAACGGATTATAAGGTAATCCGCTAATACCTTACGGCTATTAATAATATAGAAATAATATTAAATACTACTAACCCTAAATATTTCGACGAAGTATACTAATAGTTTTTATAAGAGGTAGAAGGTATATAAAGTATATTTCTATACCTAATAGAATACGGCCTAGTTTCTATAGAATAATACTACTATATATTTTCAAACTGGAATTTTACTAGGGGAAATATAATTAGAATATTAGGAAGTACCGCTAAAGAGTATTAGTAATACTAAAAACGATAATAACGATAAGAATAAACTACTATACTTAATTTTTAGTATAGATATAAGATATAACTTAAAGCTCTTTCGAGGTATTATACTAGACTTAGGAGTAGTAGGAGTTTTAATAACTAGTATTAGCTAGTTTAAAGCCTCTATAATCTATACTATAAGTATCCCTTAATAAGATAAGAGTAGGAGAATATTTTATTTATTTCGGAAAGGGACTATCTATAGTATCGTTAGGTACGGTAGATATACTAACCTACTTTAGTATAATTACTTTTTATATCCTACCTATAGAAATACCTATTTCTATTATATATTAATAATATAGATAAGTTAGGTATCTACTTTAATAACCTTAATAATACCCTTATACGCGGTAAATAGCGTATACCTATTACTAGGAAATGGAATTACCTATAGATAGTACTCCTAGACGTTAAAATATTATTATCTTACGTATTAGATACGTTATAAGACCCTAAGACCGGATTAAAGGAGTATAGACTCCCCTACTATAGCTAATTTATATTAGCTCTACCCGATAAGGCGGTAGACTAATTTCTAAAATAGGGGCTAACTAAGACGGAATACTCCGCCTATACTAGAGATTTAGTTATCTAGTAGCTTATCGCTTCTAAATAATCTTAGTAAGGGCCAGATTTCGATATAGATCTAAGACTTATTAAATAGCTTACTAATATATATAAGTACTACTAGTAAATTAACGCGCTCCCTATAGGTTTAAATTCAGCCTACGCGAAGACATCGACTTTAATATAGAGATTATTATCGATATTATATATATTAAGAGACTACTAGTACTATATATTATCGACGCTACTATAGTATTCTAGAATAGACTATTCCTTAAGTACTAAACTACTAAAGTACTTTAGTAGGCTATCTGGAGATACTAGATTAATCGTATACCTTAGACTACCTAATACTATTATAGTAGATACTAGTAATAACTTAAATTCCTTAGAATTTAAGGTAGAAGCGAAAACTATAGATATTACGGTCTATAGTATACTAATCTAAGTATACTATACTATAGGGAAGGTAGAAATATATTATAAGATTATAAGAAGGATCTTTAGTATTCTTTAGAAGGAACTTCCTAAAGAATCTAAAGAATCTATTCTTTAGATAACTTTTAAAGTAATTAATAATATAGTAGGGCTAAACGGTCTTATCCCTACCCTTTTAGTATTTAGTACTTACCCTAAGCTTACGGAGGTATCTCTACTAGTAGTATTAGTTATATAGAGAGTAAAGGCTATCTATATAGCTATAAATAACCTCCGTAAAGAATACGTAAAAGAGTAAGTAGTACTCGTACTTTCTATACGAAACGGGCTAAAGTCTCTTATTACTTCGTAAATCCTACTAGGATTAAAAGTCGTAGTATATAGGGAGAATAAAGGATAGTAAGGACTATTTCTCCTTAAAAAGATAGATAACTATAACTATACTATTAGAAATTAACGGGAAAGATAAGGTTTTTCGCTTAATATCTATACGGATCTACTAGGAAGAAAATACTAGGTAAGAGAGAAAGTATCTAGATAATAACTAAGAGGTATAAGAAAAGATACTATAGAATTAAGAATACTCGCTAAAGGTAGAATTAGTAATAAGAATAAGAGAAGGATATACCTATAAGTAGTAATTCTATAGAAAGACCTAGGAAAGTTCTAATCCTTCTCCTAGGAACTACTAGATACCTACTAAACCGAATTAGCGATAAAGGTATACTAGAATTTTATATTATAGAAAGAGAAAATAGATTAAGAACTCTTAAGAGAACTAAGAAAAACTAGTAAAATTACGGATTTAAAACCTCTATTTTAGGATATAGATTAGAAAGAGATTAATAACCTCCTTAGCTAAGAAGGTAATAGTATTTATTTAGAACCCGTATATACTAGGGGATAAAGGATTTTTCCTTTAAGAATAGTTAGAGAAATTAAAGGAAGGCTACTAATTCCCCTTATAAAAAGTTAAGACTTATAGTATAAAGCTTTAATAATACCTAGTAAAGATACTATCTATAATAGTTACCTACTAATTTAGAGAGCTATATAAAGAATTATACTCTCCCTCGTACCTATACTTCTTACCTTATAGAAGGAATCTATCTATATCTATAAGATATTACCTAGGCTATATCTTAAAGCTAAACTAGAATTAGTAAGGACTATCTACGTATATCTCCCTAAGGAACTCTAGAATAACTATCCCCCCTAGTACTATTATATATTAAGAAACTACTATATAGTATACTAGAATCTAGCTTATACTAGTTTATAACCTACTTTAAGTACTATATAGAGCGACTTAATATAGAAACATGTCGATTTAATCTATACCTTCTTATTATAAAACTAAATATAAATTTTGGAATTATTATAATATAAATAGACGATACGACTTATTACTATCCGACCTAAACCTTTTTAGTAATAGAAGAAAAGGCTAGAACTAACGCTAACTTTTCAGCTAAACTAATTAAGATACTAAAACCTAAAGGAGAAATTATTTTTAATAGTTATATCGTTATACTGCTAAGGGCTAAACCTCTTTATTATATAGAAGAAATAAGGAGAGAAGCTAGAACTTATAGATCTTAAGAAAACTCTAGTAGATATTAAAGAGGCCTACGTTAGATAATAAGTAAGGGGTATATATATATTATATCTATTTACTAACTAGAAGTAGCTTTTAACCTAGCTATAGTAGTATAATTTAAGGACCTAGAGAAAACCGGAAATTAATACTCTTAATAAACGTATTAAATAGTAATAAGATAACCTTAAGAGGGGACTTAGGTATATTCCTCTCGATCTAACTATACCTAAAGCTCTTTATCTATATTAACGGTTCTTTTACTAATAACTTAGGACCTTTATCCTAACTTAGATACCTTATTATTATAGGGAATAAAAATAAGGAAGGATTTCAAGTTTATAATAAAAGGGAAATATTATTTATTAGTCTTAGACTAAGTTAAAGAGAGTTATACGCTTAGTTCTAGTATTAGAAATACTCGCTATATTAGAAGGAGTTAATAAAGGCTACGTTATTTTAAAGATAATTACGTAAATCCTAAAACGACTAGACCTACCGCTAATCCCTCTTATTATATATACTAACTCATTTTCTCTCTATAAGTATATAGTAAAACTTAGGATAACTAAAGAAAAGCGCCTTATAATTAATATTATAGCTATTAGGCAAGCCTATTAGGCTAAAGAGATTAAAGAGATTTAATAGATTAACGGAGAAGATAATCTAGTAGATACTTTTATAAAGTAGAATATAAATAAATACCTTTAAACCCTACTCTTAATAAATAAACTAGAGGTTCGTATTAAGGGATAGGTAAAGAGGTAAATTTATACCCTATTAGATTACTACGTTTAGTTTACGTTTACTATTCTACTTTAGTATTTATATTTAGATTTATTTCTTTTTATTTAGAGTTTATCTAGGGGATATTATTAGCTTTTTAAGAACTTTTTATTTTATTATAAAAGTTAAAAATATCGGAAATAGGAGGACGAATATAGCTAAATATCTTTAGTATTAGGGAAATAGCTTAATTCTTAACAATTAAAGTATATATTTTAATAATTATAGTATAAGGACTATTTATAATAAATAGTCTATATTTTATTCCGCTTAAGCTACGAGTAACTCGCTATCTATAGTTAACTATATTTATAGAGAGTAAAAATACCGAAAACCTAATAAGAAAGTAACCTAGAACTCCGAACTCTAGCTTATATAAGGAGAGCTTAAAAAGTAACTCCTAACTAAATACCTATACCGAGTAACCGGCTAAAGTATATTAGTACTATAGATACCGAAAAATACCGCAAAATCGAGGAACTACTAAAAAGATAAGTAAAAACTAATACCTAAACTAGCTTATTATTATTATTATCTCCCTTATCCCTAAGATCTTTATTATTACTCTAATAGTCCTTATTATAAGTATTAGAAATAAAGGAATATAGCTTTTTCTTAGTACTACTCTTATCTATTAATAGGCGAGTAGTTTTATAGCCTATCTAGACGTAATTAGAGTATATACTATACTAAAGGAGTTTATCGTTTCTACCCCCTAGGGGGAACCTAAAAACTTAATAATAGGTCTTAAATAGACTAGCGCCTTTTTAATAGTAATTATATATATCTTTTAGGTCCGTATACTTAATCGCGCCCGCGGAAGTATAGCTAAAGAGAGCTAGTATATAGTATAGATAGAATTTATACGCTACTTTGCTAGGACGCTCCGGAACGGTTAGAGTAATTTTCTCGCCCTTAGAACCTCTCTTACGGAACTAGACTAGTCTAAGGGGCCTATTATAGCTCTAGTCTAGGTTATAGGTAATATTACCTATAATATCTACCTAATAAGGAGGTAAAAGATTTACGCGCTACTAGTAAGTTAAGAGATTATAGACTATTCCCTAGATCTTAATAAGATTACTAATAGTCTTTAGCTTAGAGGACTAAAACCGTAACTATTTCTAGAGGTCGGTAGGCTTTAAAATAGTACCTATCTCCTTATATATTATTATACGAGACTTCGCTAACTCCTAAGGAGGTAATAGCTACTCTAGGAGAAGAATAAATATAGTAGGGCGCTATCTAGGCTAGCGAGTAGTATTAAGTAGATAAAGGAAATAATACCTAGGCGGAGGAGAGGAAGATAGAGGGTAGTTAATAAAACTAATTAGTATACTACGAGAACGTAAGCTATAACTAGCTAGAGTAGGAGCTAGGGTAATAGAGGTATAAGTTTCTAGGTAATAGGAAACGACGATATATAGGTATAGGATCTTTATCTTCCTCCTCTTTCTTACCGCTAAAGTCGTTTAGTATACTACTACTGTTATTATTATCCTCGTAAACCCTAAGTTAGGCCTAATAGATACGCTCCCTATTATAATTAAAATAGCGCTTATAATTACGCTTAGTAGTACGCCGCTTATCCTACTCGCGCTACTACGTATAATATATACGCTTACGATTAGAAGAGCTTAGCCTACGCTATATTATAATCTAGGGCGATAAACGGCGCGTCGAGCGAGATTCCGCCTCTTCCGTTATAGTTTTTATACTACGCGTACTACTAATTACCGTTAGCGACCTATATTATAACCTACGCGATAAACTAGCTCTTAAATCGCTAGTTTAGCGAGATAGAGTACGCGGAGTAGGTATACGAGATATACGAGATTTATAGGTAGATTATAAGGTAGAATAGTAGCTAGAGCGACTTAGTAGAGATAAGGTAGGCGGAGAGACGTCGTAGAGATTATTAAATTTATTTTAACGTTAGGAGGAGTAAGGGATATCGCGGGAGCTAGGGGAAGTACGAGAAGACTATTAAATATTAGCTAAGATTAATTAGTAAAGCTTAGTTAACTTATAGGAGTACGCGAGGGAGTACGGCGCGAATTTTTATCGATATCTTTACTATAACTAGAACGACGCTATTCTTATTAGTAACTTAAGCTTTAAAATTATTAGGAAAACTAACTTACTTTATTATTATCTCTAGGAGCTATTAGGAAAGTAAGAAGAATTTAATATAGTAATTAAGTAGGTAAAAGAGCTTAGTATTTAGAAGTAAAATTAAGAGGCCGGGGAAGTATTAATATTATTATTATTACTTAATAAAATAGATTAGTAGCTCGAAAAAGAGGTTCTTAAGTACCTAAAATACTACTAGAAACCTTAATAGTTACTAGCGTATAACCTTATTATCAGACCTATTATACGTATAATAGTTACCTATAATAGTACTATTACCCGCTAAAAGCGCTATTAACCGGCTATAATATTATAAAAAATAGAAGGCACGGGCTATTAGGAACGGGTTATATTTATATTATATTCCGAAGGTCGATTCTAACTCTAATAGGTAGATAAAGGATACTAATTAACTTTAGTATATATCGTCTAATATCGATAATCCGGATTAATACGAATAAGATTTATCTAGGATATATAATATATAAGGGTTAGAAAAGGGACGATATATATAAAAGGATTACTTCTCTATACTAATAAAGATACTAATATTATTTAGCAGAGAAGATAACGGCGGATATAGGGGTATTTAATAGATTTTATAAGTAGATTTTAATTATACTCTTTACCGGGATTTTTCTATAAAAGAAGTTTACTAGTATTTAGATATCGCTACTAATCTACTCTAGTATTATCTATCTTTATATTCAGATCTATCTTCGCAAGGAATAGAGGTAGATAATTATTAGATAGGTAATATAGATAGATAATAGGGTAGGGATAACTTATTATAGTATAATTACCTCGGTATATAGATTTAGTATATAGGATTATTACTAAAGAGCTTTAGTAATAGTTATAAATCTATTAAACTACGAACTTATCTTAATACTTTATCGTCTTTAAGATATCTTAAACCTATTAGAATACTATATTATTCTAATAATCTAGGTACGGTATACTTTACCCTCGTAGATTTAGACGCGGAAGGCTTTATTATACTCGTAGAGGACTTTCCTAGTATAATATTTAAAGCTTTCTTAGGGGCCTTATCTTTCCTAGGCCTACCTACTATAGTAATCTAACCTATCTTAGGCAAAGTTATATAAATATACTTCCGGTCGTAATCGTTATTATCGTCGTATATATTTAAGATATAGATTACTAATACGTTAGGCCTTCTACTCTAACGTTTCTAATATATCGCCTTAATCTAGTTAACCTAAGGAGAAATACTATAGTTACGAAGATCTATAAGTCTATTACTAGGGCTAGCTTCTATTCCCTAATATAGGCCTCGTACGCTATCTCGCGAACTATAATAGATAACGCCTTACTTAAATAGCTTACGAAGGTAACTTTCTCTTTTACTAAATATTATATAGCTCGTACTCCTATACCTAAGGTATAGCCGAGGAGCCGCGCTAGTAGGTTTAGTAGTAGGCTAAGAAGTATTAGTATTACGTTACGTACCTAAGGTTATAACGTTTAAGACTTACTACTATTAAGTATAGTTTAAACGAAACTTCTTATAGATCTACTTAGAAGCTAAAGTATACTAAATAGTATCGTTACGGATAATAGTAAAAGTAGGGTTATAAGTATACTAGATCGTATTAAACGTAGTCTCTCTACTAATACTACTAATATAAAGATTCTCTAATATATCTAATAGATCTTAGTTTATCTTTATAGGGCTCGAGGGCTAAGTACGTCTATTAGATAAGTTTTTATTTCTCTTTTTAATAGATTTATTAGTAATACGCTCTAGGGTCTTATCGTTACTTTTACTAAGTATAAATACTATAATATCTTCTCGTCCGTTTATAATACGTTCCGCTTCTATAATAATCTTATTAATATCCTCGTAGGTACGGCGAGACGAAGATTTAATAGGAATAGTAAGGCTAATCTATTACTTAACCTTAATAGGTAGGCCGTAAAGGAATATACGCGCGCTAGCTAATATAGTAACTTTACCGCTATTATAAACTAATAGCTAATAGGTCTTAAATTCTTTAATAAAGCCTTTAGTCTTAAGGACGCCTATTTTACTTTTCTTAGCAATCTCTTTAAGATATATAAAACTTTCTTTTATTTAACGCTCGTCCTATACTACGTATTCTTTACGGAATAAGGTCTTAAGTTAATCCTAGTCTTTATTAATCTAGCCGTTAAGGTTCTTCACGTCGTTATAAAGATTAGGATAATAATTAGTAAGGAGTCCTTAATACTTATAGGTATTACGGGAGATCTCGAAAACTTTATATTATTCTTTAAGTCTAGCTAAGAAGCCTAATATATTCTTACTATTAAAGATATATCTATAAGGAAGAGTAAGGTTCCTAGGATCGTAGCGTATAGTACGTATAGTACTACTAGGGTTAGTAATACTTCGTATTATCTCCGCTACTTTAGCTATAGTAAACTAACGTTAATATATAGAGATAAAATTACCCCTAGATAGTCTACTACTAGTAGTAGTATAGTTACTATCTAAAGCCGTATAATACTCTTTAGAAGCTCCTAGATTAGGGGTATTTTCGGCCGCGCTAATATCGGTCTCGCTAGTAATAGTAGGTTATAGGTCTTATAGGGCCCACGTGTTAATTAGTAGTATAGTATTAGTTATTTTTCTAATATTTTTAGATTAGTTTTTAATAGGGCTCCTAATAGGGCGGGTTAGGTCGGGGTATAGGGGTATAGACCCTAACTAACCTAGGGTTAGGTTAAATAGGAGTAGGTCGGGTCCCTAGGGTAGGTTTTAGAATATCGTTAAATCTAACCTAAACCTAAGCTCGGGTTATACGTAATACTTATATAATAGGCTAAAATATATTATATAATAATTATAGCTAAGAGCTTCCTAGTAGTTTCTTAGTAGTTTTCTAGTAATTTCCTAATAGTCTCCTAATAGTTAAAGATAATCTAAAACGGTTAAAGAAGAAAGAGTTAAGTAGTAGTAAGGAAGTTAACTATTTTATTTTAGAGCGTAATTAAATAGGTTAGAAGAGTCTTACTCTTTATTATCTAAAAGGTCTAAAATATCGCCTATATATATAATATCTAATATAGGCTTAGAGTCTACCTCCTCCTCCTCCTCCTCCTCCTCCTTATTATTATTATTATTATTATTATTATCTTTATCCTCCTCCTCCCCCTCCTCCTCCTCCTTATTAGTATCTTTATTTATACTAGTACTTTTATTTAGTACCGCCTTTAACAGATTCTCCCTAATAACTAGGTTATTATTACTAATATAATTACTAAGCCTATTAGTCTTTTACTTAGTACTTGGGAGTATTATAAGCTTATTAATATCTATATCGTATATTCTACTATACCTACTACGCGTATCTCTCTTATTACTAAGTATTAATTTATATACTTCTATAGCGAGAATTAGATTAGGTAGATCCTTCCTTAATACTACCTCGTCCTTAGGATATACCGCCTACTAGGTAGTAGGACTAGGGAGCGAATCGAAGATATTTATAGTAGCTATTCTATTATATATAAGGGTAATTTCCGGTAGTAAAAAGAATTATAGGGGTAAGATAGAGGTATATTATATAGTAGGGTATCTACTAGATAAGTCGAGCTCCTAAAACGAGTTAGAGACTATTAGGAGACTATTAGGAGACTATTAGAAGACTATTAGGAGACTATTAGAAGACTATTAGGAAAATATAGTATACCTCTAAGTTATCTTTAATAATATAAAGGTATATACGATCTAGCTTATACTTACGAATATCGTAAAGCTTCTTATTAATCTTATTATTAAGAATATAGATAATTTCCTACTATAACCTTCGTAAAGTATTAAATAGGGCTTTATAGTACGCCGTATATCTATTTACGGCTAACTATATTATTATATCCTTCTTATTATTTATAGGAGTATTCGGCTACTCTTTATCGACCTCTATATTATTATTCGACTCTACCCTATTATTATCTTTAGATATAGCTATTTCAGGTAAGAAGTCGCGTAAAATTTCGTTTATAGGACGTTTAAATACTACTAGATACGTACCGTTAGTTTTACTACGCGTAGATATTAGTTAAAACTATTAGAAGACTATTAGGATAAATATACTATTTCTTATTAACTAACCGGACCGCGTCCGCTAAAAGCGTATCCTATTAATCTTTACCTAGTATACTAAAGCTATCTTAAGACCTAACTTTCTTACGCGTAGTAGATTTAGCGGTCTTAAGCGCGCGATTAGTATTACTCTTCTTCTTATTAAACCCTCTAAGCTTACTACGACGCGTTAATTCTTTAATAGTATATGGGTTTATTAATCTTTTTTTAGGGGCTTTAGGGGGTATTACGGCGAAAAAGTCTAATAGTCTACTAATAGTCTAATATAATAAATTAGCGATATAGGGTAATTACGACGCGATTAGTAGAAATAAGTAAGGTTATTTTAGCGAAAGTATAAAGTAGATTAAGGTAGAAATTAAAGTATAATTAGGTAGCTACCTAGGGTTACTTTAGGGCTTTAGAGCTACTTCTAGTACTAGTATAGAAGTAAAAAGTTAACGCCTACTATTTTTTCCTTCTAACCTACTTATTAATTAATTAATTAATTAATTAATTAATTAATTACTTAATTAATACCTACCCTCCTAATTTAATCTAATAGTATCTTCTTATTCTTACGTATCGCTATATATAATTAATAAGGTTACTTACTTAAAATCTAGGTAAAAGTAAATATAAAAACCGCGGCTATTATTATAGTACGAATAGCTACTAGTAGTAAGGTATCTTATAAAGGTCTTCTATAAAAGGCTACTTATAAGCCTACTACGTATAAGGCCGTACCTAGTACGCTGAGGAAACCTTACCGCTATAAGCTAGGAAGTATATTTACTCCCTTTATTTAGTTACTTTACTTCGAGATCTTATATATTCCTAATAGTCGCCTAATAGTCTAACGTACTATAGCTATCGTATTATATAAGATTTATTACTACTAGAAGTCTACTAAGCTTTTCTTCTATAAGTTACTATTCTAGTAACTTATCCGTAAGATTACTACGGAGGTTATTATAGGCTTAGGGGGTATATAATAGCGCGTAAATACTATCTAGGCTATCTAAGAGGCGGTAGAGGTATATCTCGTATACTTATTTAAGGGTAAATTCTTAAGACCTTAATTTCTATACTTATCTTATCTAACTTTACCTAGATACTAATCTTTATACCCTTTATACTAAACGTATTACTATCTAGGCTAAGGATATTAGGCTAGTACGAAGAATTCGTAGTAATAGTAATTTTAAAGGTATATACTAAAGTAGTTAAAGTTTATATCTTTTAGGAGTTTAATACCCGGTAGGGCTATAGGAGGCGTTAAGGCGTTTAGACTTATATTACTACGAATAATACTAGTAGTAGCTAAATAAAAAGTTTTACTCCTACGCTTAATTCTCTTTACTATAACTATTAGGAAACTATTAGGAAGTCTTTCGTATAATCTTTAAAGACCTAATTATCGATTATAGACTAAAATAATAGAATAATAATACTACTAGTAGTTATAATAGCGCCGGTTAGGCTAATTAATATAAAGATATCGCTAGTTTAGGAGAGGTACCTTTATAATAAAGTATATATTTATATCCTCTAAGCGGAAGCCTTACTAGATATCGGCTAGGTTAATTATATTACCCTCGCCCTAGGTATACTTAAGGAAGGTATATAGTAAGTAGAGTAAGAGAGGTAATAGTTATAGTACCTTTATAATAAAGTATATATTTATATCCTCCGAGCGGAAGCCTTACTAGATATTAGCTAGGTTAATTATATTACCCTCGCCCTAGGTATACTTAAGGAAGGTATATAGTAAGTAGAGTAAGAGAGGTAATAGTTATAGTACCTTTATAATAAAGTATATATTTATATCCTCTAAGCGGAAGCCTTACTAGATATTAGCTAGGTTAATTATATTACCCTCGCCCTAGGTATACTTAAGGAAGGTATATAGTAAGTAGAGTAAGAGAGGTAATAGTTATAGTACCCTTATAATAAAGTATATATTTATATCCTCCTAGCGGAAGCCTTACTAGATATTAGCTAGGTTAATTATATTACCCTCGCCCTAGGTATACTTAAGGAAGACGGCCTTAATATAAGCGAAGAAGGCCTATATATAGTAACTAGTATATAGTAAGTAGAGTAAGAGAAGTAATATCTAGGCCTTGTTAGTAGATATTCCTATCGCGTCCTTAAATATATTAGTACGAAGCTCCTTATAATATAGCTTTATATCCTTCTTAGCCGTAGGGTCGGTAGCCTTAGGTAGGTATTAGTAGATTTTACTCCTACGCTTAATTCTCTTTACTATAACTATTAGGAAACTATTAGGAAATCTTTCGTATAATTTTTAAAGACCTAATCTTTAATTATAGACTAAAATAATTAGATAATTATAATAATTACGTTATTAGTTTAGAGGTCTACGCTTAGAGTATTTTTTTCATTAAATATTTAACTAAAAATATTCAAATTTCTAAGATTTTAAGATAAAAATATCTCCGCTCGATAGATTACTCTATAACTTCGTAGATCTTATAATACGTTACTTTAAAGTACCTCTAGCTACTTAGATATCTACTTTATTAATAGTTTCTTACTCTATTCTTATTCTTTAATCTTATTATTCTCTTCTTAGCGATTACTAATACCCCTACCGCCGTAAATAAGTATAGATCTAATAGGTTCTAAATTTTAACCCTCTTTCTACCTAGAACTATACTAACTTAAATACTAACCCTCTTTTCTACCCGTACCTATACTAGCCTTTACTAAAATTATTATAACCTCTTTATCCTCCTCCCTATTTATCTCGTAACCCTTAGACCTACTCCTATAAGTTAGTTAGAATAATATTTACTACTAGTAGACTACGACTAATACCGACGACTTCTATACTTAGTAGGTAGATATAATATAGTATAAGATAGAGATATCTAAGCCTAAGCCTAAGCTTCCTAAATAGGGTAGAGAGACTTACGCTATAAACCGCTCCTACTTTATTAAAGGCGCTTTACGTATAACTAGCGACCCTAAGATAATCTATACCCGATACGATAAGGTAATATAGTATATTAAACTAGGTAATAGATCTAGTACTATAATAGATTATATTTTAGGAAATAAGTATAAAGGTAAATTAGTAGTATAGGGACTAGTATAAATAATAGTCGAGGAGGGCTTTAAAGAAGGGGTAAGACTATTAGAAGACTATTAGGCTAAAAACCTTACTAATTAATCTTAGAAAAACTATAAAAAGAGAGAAATAGCCTAATCTAGAGACCTTAAGCCTTACCTTACTAACTTTACTAATTAGCTTATTTATATAATTATTAGGTATAAGTAGCTAATAATAACTATTAATAATATAGAGTTTATTCGACTTATAATATACGCTAATAAAGATATCGCCTTAAAACTAGTTTCCTTATCGACTATTACTAATAAAATCCTTTAAATATACGATATTTCTAAGTATATAATCCGTTAGCGTCTTCCTCTAGTACTATAGAAGGTCTCTATTATACTTAATAGATAGTCTACTCCGCGTAGGGATAGCTACCTTACTATTAAAGTATACTAGGTTACTAATTAGTTAATATAGAAAGTAATAATCGGATTTAAACCCTACTATAGCTAGTATAAAGGGGTAGAACTTACGAAATATATCCTAGCTCGACTCTACTACTTCGAAATTACTAATAGGGTTATTATATTTACTATAGATAACGCGTTAAATAATAAAACTATAGCTAAGTCGGTAAATATAGCTATTAATAAGTTATATCGCTCCTCTAGGATCTAAAACGAGATTACCCTATACCCGTATATCTCGCACGTTATATAGTTAAGTTATAATAGTCTTCTTTCTAATATTAAGATTAGACTAATAAAGGATAAGTTTATTAAGAACTAGGAGGAAGAGGAGGAGAGAATAGCTATAGCTCTTATAAGAGGAGAGATTCCTACTAACTTATAGCGAGGTATAAGTTCCTAATAGTCCCCTAATAGTCTTAGCGTCTCTAATTCCCTATTTAATTATATACCTTATCTAACTATACTATATAGCTTCCGTATATAGTAGCTAAGGCGCGATAGATTATAATCTTTATTAACTCTAGTAAAGTACGCTAGTTAGCCTTTAAGGCTATCTAAGAGATATAGTTTCGAACGTTGTACCCTTTATCCGAGAAGATTCGAATATTCCGCTATATTTAAGATATTAAAATATAATAGGACTCTACCTTCTAAATACTAGTATACCTCTACTAGCTAAAAGATCCTATTATTATATATATATAGAGGTAATACGCGTATCTATATCTTAGCGATAATAAATAGGGCTAAGTCTAGTACCTTATTACTATCCTTTATCCCTTTACTATATTTATAGTACTTATTAGTATAATAAAATTACCTACTCTCTATATAGTTTTTAATCTCTATAACCGTCTCTATAACTATATTAAGAATATATAATAGATACTAGAGAAGAAGACTCGTCGGTAGAAGGTAGAGATATATAAAATATATATAAAGGTAAAGGAGAAACTATAGGTCTACTATAGCGTAATATCTACTAGTTAGGCTAGAAAGCTATATAGTTTAGCTATCCTTCTTAACCCTCGCTATAAGTTAGAGACCTAGTCTCGAGATAAGTAGGCTCTAGATTTAGACGAGTCGTATAACTAGTAGGCGTTTTACTAGCGTAAGTTTAAGAAGCTTTATAATTAAGACTATACCTATTATATACCTACTTTATACCGAAGAGAGCTACTATAACGTCTTTAGTAAAATAAGGTTAGTCTTAATACTATAATAGATTAACTATATATAGCTATAGACCCTATACCGCCGCCCTTATTATCTAGATATAGTAGGGAGGTAGTATCTAATAGATAAAAAGAGTTCGATAACTACTACTTATAGAGTAAGTTTTTCTTTTTTCCTAATAGTCTCCTAATAGTCTCTAACGTATTATAGACGAAGTAGTAATATACCTTAAAGACCCTTTCTCCTAATAGAAGTATATTAAGCTACGTTTTCCGCGGATTACTATAATAGCTAGAGATATCTTTAGTATCTAAGCTACTAGTATTGGTATTAAGCGCGAGTTTAGTATCGCTAGTAACTACTAGTAGGATAATAGGACTTATAGTATAGTAGTCCTCTCCATACTTATAATTAATAACTACGAACTTAACGTTAAGTATAAAGCGTATAAGTTAGATTACTACTTATTATAAGTAAGGATAGATAAGGTAAATAATAAAGAGATTAAGGATAAGCGCTAGTAGGTAAGTAAGGTCCTTACTATATTTATTAACTAACTATTAATTAGCTATAATAAGATTAGTAATAGGGAGGATTCTACTAATCCTAATAATAACCCCCTTTTAGATAATAAAGAGGAGTCTACTCCTATAGTAGGAACCCTCTACTATAGACTTTAGAGGGACGAGGAAGGATTATTAAGTAATAATCTAGAATTAGTTAAAGGTTCTAGTAGTCGAGTTAGTAGCTATCTATAAACCTATTACCGCGCTCGATTAGGTCGCGTACTTCTATCTATACGCGTATCTTCGCGCGTATCTACTCGCGTATTAACTCGCCTATTAATACGTTAATTAACTCGTAATTACCCCTTACTTTAAAGAGATAGTAACTCGAGTCTTTATACTCTATAGGGAGGAAGGGAGTTATCTATATACGAGATTAAGGAGGATATTAATATTCCTAATAATAGGGAGCGTCTCTTGAAGCGGTATCGTTAGGGAGAGTAGTTTAACTATTTAGCTATTAGGAGACTATTAGGAGACTATTAGGTATTCTATTTCTATAATAATATTTTTCTCTTCTTATAATAGAATAATCTTTTACTTCTAAGCTTTTAATCCTAAATATATATCTAAGGCTACCTTATATTAAGACTTCCTACCGCTATATAATTAATCTACGTTACTTAGTAATACTCTAAAAGATATAGTTATATAACTTTTACCCCTACCTAACCTAACCTAAAGTAATAGGGTAAACCCGTACCTTAGCGGGTCGGGTTAGATTAGGTCTATAGGGTTAAGACCCGCCTCTAAAACCCGACCTACCCCCCCCTAGTCGGGTAGGTTCTAGGTTTAACCCGCCCTATTAGGGGCCCTAGTTTTTAAGGTAAAATTAGGTATAGTTATTCTTAGTATCGTAGTTACTTTCTAAGTAGACTAGATACTAACGTTATAGTAGTCTTAAAGCTAATTAGGTAAGTATAAGAAGTTCTAGGATTACGTAGATAAGCGTATACTAAACTAGGCTAGATATATTACGTCCGTCTCCTAAGAATAAGTAGTTATTTATTTTTATTAGGTTTATAATAGTAGGAGGTTAAGGTATATATATAGTATAGGTATACTATCGTCTACCATTCTAAAGATCGTCCTATTAACGTTCCGTATATACGAGTTCCTTTATTTGTACCTTAGCCTTCGTAATATTAGTACTACGTTAACCTCGGAATAAGGTATATTCTCTACGTTATAGCCTCTATAGTAATCTCGGTAATCTAGATAGATTAACCGAAGGATATATATCTAATATCGCCGTTAGATATACTATAGTAGTAATTTAGTATATAGAATTAGCTATAGTAAGCCGAGGTAACTATAGTAAGTCGTAGTATATATATACCGTAGTAAGGTAAGTAAGTAGTTAGATAGCTATAGGAAGCTATATAGTCGAGCTAACTATAGTAAGCCGTATACGCTCTATATAGGTAACTATAGTAAGTCGTAGTATATATATACCGTAGTAAGGTAAGTAAGTAGTTAGATAGCTATAGGAAGCCGTATAGTCGAGCTAACTATAGTAAGTCGTATACGCTCTATATAGGTAACTATAGTAAGTCGTATATATACCGTAATAAGGTTATATAATAATAATACTATAATAAGGCTATAAAGGTATTATTACCGTAATAAGGCTTCGAGGTAGTATTAGTATTACCGTAATAAGATAATAAATAGTATCGCTATAGTAAGACTATAAAGGGCGCTATAATAAGACTACGATATCTCGATACTATTATAAGGCTACGAGATAGTTTTACTATAATAAGGCTATAATATTATTAAGATCTAGTAATACTATAATAGTATAAAGTCGTTATAATAGTATTATCTATATCGTAAGTAAATCTTTCCGTAATATATACCGAGCTAATATAATAAACCTATAGTTTATTAGCGAGTAATCTATATTAGCTATACTAAAGAAATATAGTAGTTAAGCGCGATTAATAATATTAAGGTATTATTACTAGCTATCCTAAGTCTAATATTATTAGATAGTATATATACGGAAGGAAGATTAGATAAGATAATTTAGGATTATAAAGATAGGATAAAAGCCTAAAGGTATTATCCGAAAGTAGAAGTAACTATATAATAATAGGTATAAATAGTATTATTAATACTATAGTATAAGATCTAATAATCTTATAAGGTATATTATCTATATCTACTTTAAAGATAGTATCTCCTCGAGTATCTAAGGTATATCTTTAAGTAACTCTTAGGTACTAATATTCCTTATCGCCCTATAGCGATAGATATACCTCCGCCAAGTACCTATAATATCTATATTATATAATCTATACCATTCTATCTTATTATATAGTAGTCCCTACTATATTACTATTATTACTAGTAGCTTAAGGAAGTCTACTACTACTATAGAAAGGTATTACCCTACTTACTATCTATCTAGGTATTACCCTAGTACGCCTTAAGGGTCCTAATACGGCTATACTACTAATACTTTAGTATATTTAAGTAATATCTATAGCTTCTTCCTTAGGTATCTTTTTAAGGGCCTTCTAATAAGACTTTTTATTATCTATTAGTAACTAAAAGGTTATAATATACCTTACTAATTTAGTAGTATTTTTAGTACTAGTACCCGATATAGCTATAGCCTTTCGCTTAATCTAGTACTATTTAACCTATTAATTAACTACGGTCTTTATATTATATAGGACCCTATTAAGATACTTTAATACCCTATATAAAGTATTATATACTTTTACCTAATATAAGGTATTAGTACCCCTAGTCTAACTACTACTAGGGTCTCTCTCTATACTATCTTCGCTATTAAAGTATTAGATATAGTAATTAAGTACTACTACCTTATCGATATCGAGATTAATAGTATAATAGGTCCTCGTATATAGCTAAAAATACGGAGTTTAAGGCTTATTATTAACGGGTTATAGTAGGGGCGTTTAGGTAGGAGGTTCTATAGGCCTATATTATATAGACCTATTAGGTAGTAAAGTACCTTTATTACTACTAGAAGATAGTAGTAATTAAGGTACCTTACTAGCCTAAGATATTTATAGTAATATAGGGTTTAGAATCTATTACCCCGTACCTCCTAGTACCTCTAGAAGTTAAATTATCTTTAGTAATAATATACTACTATCTAGTTATCTCTTTTATCGTTATTTTAAAGGCGTAATTACTTACTCCTATAGTACTTTTATCTTTAATATACGGCCCGATCGGGTAATAGTAGTACTAAGCGTATAAGGAGGGTCCTAAGGTATTAGCTTAGGTATAATACCTTAAGGTATAGCCTTATCTATACCCGTATCTTTAGCTTTATTAATACCCGTATCTTTAGCCTTATTACCTAATATACTTAAAGTACCTAATAACTAAGGTAGTAGTATAGGCTTACTTTTTTAAGGGGTTTTTTAGATCCCGCTACGCGTAGCGCCTTAGGTAATACCTAGGGCCCCTAATAGGGCGGGTTAAACCTAGAACCCACCCGACTAGGGGGGGGTAGGTTAGGTTTTAGAGGTAGGTCTTAACCTTATAGACCTAATCTAACCCGACCCGCCAAGGTACGGGTTTACCCTATTACTTTAGGTTAAGTTAGGTAGGGGTAAAAGTTATATAACTATATCTTTTAGAGTATTACTAAGTAACGTAGATTAATTATATAGCGGTAGGAAGTCTCGGTATAAGGTAGCCTTAAATATATATTTAGAATTAGAAGCTTAGAAGTAAAAGATTATTCTATTATAAAAAGAGAAAAATATTATTATAGAAATAGAACGCCTAATAGTCTCCTAATAGTCTCCTAATAGCTAAATAGTTAAACTACTCTCCCTAACGACGCTACTTCGAGAGACGCTCCCTATTATTAGGAACGTTAATATCCTCCTTAATCTCGTATATAGATAACTCCCTTCCTCCCTATAGAGTATAAAGACTCGAGTTACCGTCTCTTTAAAGCGAGGGGTAATTACGAGTTAATTAACGTATCGATAGGCGAGTTAATACGCGAGTAGATACGCGCGAAGATACGCGTATAGATAGAGGTATATAACCTAATCGAGTATAGTAATAGGTTTATAGATAGCTACTAACTCGACTACTAGAACCTTTAACTAATTCTAGATTATTACTTAATAATCCTTCCTCGTCCCTCTAAAGTCTATAGTAGAGGATTTCTACTATAGGAGTAGACTCCTCTTTATTATCTAAAAGGGGGTTATCGTCGGGGTTAGTAGAATCCTCCCTATTACTAATCTTATTATAGCTAATTAATAGTTAGTTAATAAATATAGTAAGGACCTTACTTACCTACTAGTACTTATCCTTAATCTCCTTATTATTTACCTTATCTATCCTTACTTATAATAAGTAGTAATCTAACTTATACGCTTTATACTTAACGTTAAGTTCGTAGTTATTAATTATAAGTACGGAGAGGACTACTATACTATAAGTCCTATTATCCTACTAGTAGTTACTAGTAATACTAAACTTACGCTTAATACTAATACTAGTAGCCTAGATACCGAAGATATCTCTAGCTATTATAGTAATCTACGGAAAATATAGCTTAATATACTTCTATTAGGAGAAAGGGTCTTTAAGGTATATTACTACTTCGTCTATAATATATTAGAGACTATTAGGAGACTATTAGGAAAAAGGAAAAACTTACTTTATAAGCGGTAGTCGTTAAACTCTTTTTATCTATTAGATACTACTCCCTACTATATCTAGATAATAAGGGCGGCGGTATAGGGTCTATAGCTATATATAGTTAATCTATTATAGTATTAAGACTAACCTTATTTTACTAAAGATATTATAGTAGCTCTCTTCGGCGTAAAGTAGGTATATAATAGGTATAGTCTTAATTATAAAGCTTCTTAAACTTACGCTAGTAAAATACCTACTAGTTATACGAATCGTCTAAATCTAGAGCCTACTTATCTTAAGACTAGGTCTCTAACTTATAGCGAGGGTTAAGAAGGATAGCTAAACTATATAGCTTTCTAGCCTAACTAGTAGATATTATACTATAGTAGACCTATAGTTTCTCCTTTACCTTTATATATACTTTATATATCTCTACCTTCTACCGACGAGTCTTCTTCTCTAGTATCTATTATATATTCTTAATATAGTTATAGAGACGGTTATAGAGATCGAAAACTATATAGAGAGTAGGTAATTTTATCGTACTAATAAGTACTATAAATATAGCGAAGGGACGAAGGATAGTAATAAGGTACTAGACTTAGCCCTATTTATTATCGCTAAGATATAGATACGCGTATTACCTCTATATATATATAATAATAGAATCTTTTAGCTAGTAGAGGTATACTAGTATTTAGAAGGTAGAGTCCTATTATATTTTAATATCTTAAATATAGTAGAATATTCGAATCTTCTCGGATAAAGGGTACGATATTTAAAACTATATCTCTTAGATAGCCTTAAAGGCTAACTAGCGTACTTTACTAGAGTTAATAAAGATCGCGATCTATCGCGCCTTAGCTACTATATACGGAAGCTATATAGTATAGTTAGATAAGGTATATAATTAAATAGGGAATTAGAGACGCTAAGACTATTAGGGGACTATTAAGAACTTATACCTTACTATAAGTTAGTAGGAATCTCTCCTCTTATAAGAGCTATAGCTATTCTCTCCTTCTCTTCCTCCTAGTTCTTAATAAACTTATCCTTTATTAGTCTAATCTTAATATTAGAAAGAAGACTATTATAACTTAACTATATAATATACGAGATATACGGGTATAGAGTAATCTCGTTTTAGATCCTAGAGAAGCGATATAACTTATTAATAGCTATATTTACCAACTCGGCTATAGTCTTATTATTTAACGCGTTATCTATAGTAAATATAATAACCCTATTAGTAATTTCGAAGTAGTAGAGTCGAGCTAGGATATATTTCGTAAGTTCTACCCCTTTATACTAGCTATAGTAGGGTTTAAATCCGATTATTACTTTCTATATTAACTAATTAGTAACCTAGTATACTTTAATAGTAAGGTAGCTATCCCTACGCGGAGTAGACTATCTATTAAGTATAATAGAGACCTTCTATAGTACTAGAGGAAGACGCTAACGGATTATATACTTAGAAATATCGCGTATTTAAAGGATTTTATTAGTAATAGTCGATAAGGAAACTAGTTTCAAGGCGATATCTTTATTAGTATATATTATAAGTCGAATAAACTCTATATTATTAATAGTTATTATTAGCTACTTATACCTAATAATCGTATAAATAAGCTAATTAGTAAAGTTAGTAAGGTAAGGCTTAAGGTCTCTAGATTAGGCTATTTCTCTCTTTTTATAGTTTTTCTAAGATTAATTAGTAAGGTTTTTAGCCTAATAGTCTCCTAATAGTCTTACCCCTTCTCTAAAGCCCTCCTTAACCGTTATTTATACTTATCCCTATACTACTAATTTACCTTTATACTTATTTCCTAAAATATAATCCGTTATAGTACTAGATCTATTACCTAGTTTAATATACTATATTACCTTATCGTATCGGGTATAGATTATCTTAGGGTTACTAGTTATACGTAAAGCGCCTTTAATAAAGTAGGAGTAGTTTATAGCGCGAGTCTCTCTACCCTATTTAGGAAGCTTAGGCTTAGGCTTAGATATCTCCGTCTTATACTATATTATATCTACCTACTAAGTATAGAAGTCGTCGGTATTAGTCGTAGTCTACTAGTAGTAAATATTATTCTAACTAACTTATAGGAGTAGGTCTAAGGGTTACGAGATAAATAGGGAGGAGGATAAAGAGGTTATAATAATTTTAGTAAAGGCTAGTATAGGTATAGGTAGAAAAGAGGGTTAGTATTTAAGTTAGTATAGTTCTAGGTAGAAAGAGGGTTAGAATTTAGGACCCGTTAGATCTATACTTATTTACGGCGGTAGGGGTATTAGTAATCGCTAAGAAGAGAATAATAAGATTAAAGAATAAGAATAGAGTAAGAAACTATTAATAAAGTAGATATCTAAGTAGCTAGAGGTACTTTAAAGTAACGTATTATAAGATCTACGAAGTTATAGAGTAATCTATCGAGCGGAGATATTTTTATCTTAAAATCTTAGAAATTTAAATATTTTTAGTTAAATATTTAATAAAAAAAATACTCTAAGCGTAGACCTCTAAACTAATAACGTAATTATTATAATTATCCGATTATTTTAGTCTATAATCGAAGATTAGGTCTTTAAAGATTATACGAAAGATTTCCTAATAGTTTCCTAATAGTTATAGTAAAGAGAATTAAGCGTAGGAGTAAAATCTACTAATACCTACCTAAGGCTACCGACCCTACGGCTAAGAAGGATATAAAGCTATATTATAAGGAGCTTTATACTAATATATTTAAGGACGTAATAGAGATATCTACCGATAAGGCCTATATAAAGATAAAAGAGGCCGATACTACCTACTAAGAAGGATATACTAAGAAGGATATAAAGCTATACCTTATAAGGAGCTTCGCACCGATATATTTAAGTATATAATAGAGATATCTACCGACGAGGCCTAGATAAAGATAAAAGAGGCTAATACTACCTACTAAGAAGGATATACTAAGAAGGATATAAAGCTATACCTTATAAGGAGCTTCATACCGATATATTTAAGTACGTAATAGAGATATCTACCGACGAGGCCTAGATAAAGATAAAAGAGGCTAATACTACCTACTAAGAAGGATATACTAAGAAGGATATAAAGCTATACCTTATAAGGAGCTTCGTACCGATATATTTAAGTACGTAATAGAGATATCTACCGACGAGGCCTAGATAAAGATAAAAGAGGCCGATACTACCTACTAAGAAGGATATACTAAGAAGGATATAAAGCTATACCTTATAAGGAGCTTCGTACTAATATATTTAAAAACACGATAGGAATATCTACCGATAAGGCCTAGATATTACTTCTCTTACTCTACTTACTATATACTAGTTACTATATATAGGCCTTCTTCGCTTATATTAAGGCCGTCTTCCTTAAGTATATCTAGGGCGAGGGTAATATAATTAACCTAGCCGATATCTAGTAAGGCTTCCGCTAGGAGGATATAAATATATACTTTATTATAAAGGTACTATAACTATTACCTCTTTTACTCTACTTACTATATACCTTCCTTAAGTATACCTAGGGCGAGGGTAATATAATTAACCTAGCTAATATCTAGTAAAGCTTCCGCTCGGAGGATATAAATATATACTTTATTATAAAGGTACTATAACTATTACCTCTCTTACTCTACTTACTATATACCTTCCTTAAGTATACCTAGGGCGAGGGTAATATAATTAACCTAGCTAATATCTAGTAAGGCTTCCGCTCGGAGGATATAAATATATACTTTATTATAAAGATACTATAACTATTACCTCTCTTACTCTACTTACTATATACCTTCCTTAAGTATACCTAGGGCGAGGGTAATATAATTAATCTAGCTAATATCTAGTAAGGCTTCCGCTTAGAGGATATAAATATATACTTTATTATAAAGGTACCTCTCCTAAACTAGTAATATCTTTATATTAATTAGCCCTACCGGCGCTATTATAACTACTAGTAGTATTATTATTCTATTATTTTAGTCTATAATCGATAATTAGGTCTTTAAAGATTATACGAAAGACTTTCTAATAGTTTCCTAATAGTTATAGTAAAGAGAATTAAGCGTAGGAGTAAAACTTTTTATTTAGCTACTACTAGTATTATTCGTAGTAATATAAGTCTAAACGCCTTAACGCCTCCTATAGCCCTACCGGGTATTAAACTCCTAAAAGATATAAACTTTAACTACTTTAGTATATACCTTTAAAATTACTATTACCGCGAATTCTTCGTACTAGCCTAATATCCTTAGCCTAGATAGTAATATATTTAGTATAAAGGGCGTAAAGATTAGTATCTAAGTAAAGTTAGATAAGATAAGTATAGAAATTAAGGTCTTAAGAATTTACCCTTAAATAAGTATACGAGATATACCTCTACCGTCTTTTAAATAGCCTCGATAGTATTTACGCGCTATTATATACCCCCTAAGCCTATAACGACCTCCGTAGTAATCTTACGGATAAGTCGCTAGAATAGTAACTTATAGAAGAGAAGCTTAGTAGACTTCTAGTAGCGACGAATCTTATATAATATAATAGCTATAGTACGTTAGACTATTAGGCGACTATTAGGAATACGTAAGATCTCGAAGTAAAGTAAATAAATAAAGGGAGTAAATATACTTCCTAGCTTATAGTAGTAAGGTTTCCTTAGTATACTAGGTATAGCCTTACGTATAGTAGTCTTACGAGCGGCCTTTTATAGAAGACCTTTATAAGGCGCCTTACTACTAGTAGCTATTCGTACTATAATAATAGCCGCGGTTTTTATATTTACTTTCGCCTAGATTTTAAGTAAGTAACCTTATTAATTATATATAGTAATACGTAAGAATAAGAAGATACTATTAGATTAAATTAGGAGGGTAGAGATTAATTAAGTAATTAATTAATTAATTAATTAATTAATTAGTTAATTAATAAGTAGGTTAGAAGGAAAAAATAGCGGGCGTTAACTTTTTACTTCTATACTAGCGCCGGAAGTAGCTCTAAAGCCCTAAAGTAACCCTAGGTAGCTACCTAATCGTACTTTAATTTCTACCTTAATCTATCTTATATTTTTACTAAAATAACCTTACTTATTTCTACTAATCGCGTCGTAATTACCCTATATCGCTAATTTATCGTATTAGACTATTAGTAGACTATTAGACTTTTTCGCCGTAATACCCTCTAAAGCCCCTAAAAAAAGATTAATAAACCCGTATACTATTAAAGAATTAACGCGTCGCAGTAAGCTTAGAGGGTTTAATAAGAAGAAGAGTAATATTAATCGCGCGCTTAAGACCGCTAAATCTACTATATATAAGAAAGTTAGGTCCTAAGATAGCTTTAGTATACTAGGTAAAGATTAATAGGATACGCTTTTAGCGGACGCGGTCTGGTTAGTTAATAAGAAATAGTATATTTATTCTAATAGTCTTCTAATAGTTTTAACTAATATCTACGCGTAGTAAAACTAATAGTACGTATCTAGTAGTACTTAAACGTCCTACGAACGAAATTTTACGCGACTCCTTACCTAAAATAGCTATATCTAAAGATAATAATAGGGTAGAGTTAAATAATAATATAGAGGTCGATAAAGAGTAGCCGAATACTCCTATAAATAATAAGGAGGATATAATAATATAGTCGGCCGTAAATAGATATACGGCGTACTATAAAGCCCTATTTAATACTTCGCGAAGGTTATAGTAGAAAATTATCTATATTCTTAATAATAAGATTAATAAAAAGCTTTACGATATTCGCGAGTATAAGCTAGATTATATATACCTTTATATTAATAAAGACGACTTAGAGGTATACTATATTTTCCTAATAGTCTCCTAATAGTCTCCTAATAGTCTCCTAATAGTCTCTAACTCGTTTTAGGAGCTCGACTTATCTAGTAGATACTCTACTACGTAATATACCTCTATCTTACCCCTATAATTCTTTTTACTACCGGAAATTACCCTTATACGTAATAGAATACCTACTATAAATATCTTCGATTCGCTCCCTAGTCCTACTACCTAGTAGGCGGTATATCCTAAGGACGAAGTAGTATTAAGGAAGGATCTACCTAATCTAATTCTTACTATAGAAGTATATAAATTAATACTTAGTAATAAGAGAGATACGCATAGTAGGTATAGTAGAATATATAATATAGATATTAATAAGCTTATAATACTCCTAAGTACTAAGTAAAAGACTAATAGGCTTAGTAATTATATTAGTAATAATAACCTAGTTATTAGGGAGAATCTATTAAAGGCGGTACTAAATAAGAGTACTAGTATAAATAAAGATACTAATAAGGAGGAGGAGGAGGGGGAGGAGGAGGATAAAGATAATAATAATAATAATAATAATAATAATAAGGAGGAGGAGGAGGAGGAGAAGGTAGACTCTAAGCCTATATTAGATATTATATATACGGGCGATATTTTAGACCTTTTAGATAATAAAGAGTAGGACTCTTCTAACTTATTTAATTACGCTCTAAAATAAAATAGTTAACTTCTTTACTACTACTTAACTCTTTCTTCTTTAACTATTTTAGATTATCTTTAACTATTAGGAGACTATTAGGAAACTACTAGAAAACTACTAGGAAACTACTAGGAAGCTCTTAGCTATAATTATTATATAATATATTTTAGCCTATTATATAAGTATTACGTATAACCCGAGCTTAGGTTTAGGTTAGATTTAATAATATTCTAAAACCTATCCTAGGGACCTAACCTACCCCTATTTAACCTAACCCTAGGTTAGGTAGGGTCTATACCCCTATACCCCGACCTAACCCGCCCTATTAGGAGCCCTAGTAATACCTCGAGTAGTACTAGGCGTAGCCTAGGTCCTAGTACGCGTAGATTAAGTAGTATAGGTATAGTTTAGTAGTAGGTTTATACTACTAGGTAGCCTAAACGGTAGATTTTACCCTAGGTATACCTTTTTAGGGGGTATATTAAGTAATAACTAGTAGTACGGCGATAAGGTAAGGTCGAGGTATTACCTAATTAGGCCTTAAAATTAAAATTAAGGCGCTCGAATTTAAAATCGAGGTATTTAATTTTAAGATTAGTATAATCTAATTATTTAGATTATACCGCGGTAAATACTACGGTATTACCGTATTAGGTAGGTCTTTAATCTATTTATAATATACCTATAGATTCTAGCTTACCGCTAGACCTACCTTATTAAGGCTTTATATTACCTAAGTAGGTAATAGGGCTTAAGATTTAAAATTGGCTTAGCCTAGCTAAAACGCGCTAGTATATAAAGTATTAATTAAAACGATTCGCCTACTTTATTAAGAGGGCGATATTATTTTAGGAGCTTATAATTATATCCTAGTTTAGAATATAGAGAAATTTATACTAGTAATACTATTTAAATTACTAAACGCTTACTTACCTCGCTTATATCCTATAACTTTAATACTCTCTATTTTAATAGGGATTATAATATAAACAATTATTCCATTTCTATTAAAAATATATTATATTTAAGACTCCTTCTAATATATTATAATTTCCTAAGAGAACAAGAAGTATGAAAATATCTATAATATATAAGAAGAAGATTAGGACACAGGGTCCTAGTAATTTCCCTCACAATTTATACATTATTTCCTAAAAAAATAGAGGGAGAAATAAGTAATATCCACAATATCTCCCCACAAAGGCAGGAATATCAACATCAAACACCCTCTTAAAATCCACATCATCATCTCTCAAGAGCATATATATAAGAAAAAGGGCACAACCCAATCCACCAAAACCAAAACTAAAACAAGAAAAACCCAGCCTCCCACTCTTCCAACCATCAAAACAACAAAAACCAACCCGTCAAATCTAATGCAACTAAACGATAACCCCCAAAACACCACTTCCAGTGGAATAAAAAAAAATCAAATCTCAAAAAAAACACCGAAACCAACTCAATGTAAAAACGGCAACCCTTCAATACGAACCTACAAACTTTGAGATCAAGTATCATTACTCGAAGGACAGAGAAACCGAATCTCAAGTCCCTTCCTCGATCAACCTCACTGTTGTGTATATATGAGATCCCCATGATTTTGAAAACCGCAGATAGTGCATAGAAAAGATAATATAACATAACCTCACGCGCAAAATATAAAGGTGGGACATTATCGGTCCCTACGAGATTTGGAACATAAGATCGAAGGGAGGACGGAGATAGGACTGGACAAAACTTTCAATAGTTGTAAGGTCATATAGACATACTTACTATTCGCTAAACTTAACATTCAAATTCATGCTATTCATAAATCTTGACTCGTAATTTATCCGTGCAATGCTCAAACACATTCAGTATGGAGTATTAGCCTTCTTGATTGCCTCCCAATCAGCGGTTTTGGCATCGCTCGCAGCACCACCATGGATGTCTGCTCCATGAATGGCGGCGTTACCATCGGTTCCACCATGTCCATCGCCGTATTTGCCAACATTCATGGGCAGACCGGTGTGTGGATCTGTCATGATGCCTTCGCGTTGAGAGTTGCCGTGAGTGCCTTGGGTGGTACTGGGATGGAAGTCAGTCATTTTTGAAGAATTTCAAGCACGAGCAACAAGATTGAGTGTGCGATTTGCATAGGGCTCACCTAAGTCCCTCGGCGGGAATGTGTGTTCTAGCACCAGCAGTACTGGATTCAGCGACCTCAGCCTCAGCTCTCTGCTCCAAAGTATTTCCAGCTGCAGTTGTGAAATGCGTTCTCGATGAACGAGCATTAGCATCATGGGCTGGGTGGCCGACAGGTGGATCTTTGTGAAGCTTGTTGTGACCGTCATGCTCGGCAATAGTGACACCAGCAGCGCCAACGGTGCCAGCACTAAGAGAAGCCTCCTTGCCGTGGCCATGCTTGGTGTCTTCTTCATCGGAGTCAACTTCGTTTCCGTGCTTATCCTTCTTGCGATGCAGTAGTCTACTAATCAAAGAAGGCTTCTTCTCTTTTTCAGCTTCCTTCTCATGTTTGGTAGCTTCCTTTTCGTGATGCTTGATTTCCTTTTCATGCTCCTTGTGACGCTTGGCCGCTTCGTGCTCGCGTTCTTTTGCGAGCTTCTCCTCGGCCTTATGCTGCTCTTTAGCAGCCTTCTCGGCCTCATGCTTCGAGTATTCGTGGTGAGCACCAGCACCTGCGGCGCCTGCTGCGCCGACCGCGGCCGCATCCCGACCAGTGTGATGCTTATCGTCAGTTGTGGTCGAAGTAAGTGGAGTATGCTGTTTCTGGTTCTGAGTCAAGGTTGAATGTTGGCCAGATACTGGAACGCCATCATTGCGAACAGTGGTGCCCGCGGGAGTCTGTCCAAGGTTCTCTTTCTGATCATGGTGCTTGTATGCCTCGTAACCGCCCAGGCCCGCGACGCCCGCGCCACCCACAAGAGCCGCATCTCTACCATGATGACTTTTCTCATCAGGCTTGGAAGAACCTGAGTCGATGCCCCGTTGACGAGAATCTGCAGCAGCAATAGCGGCCCGTTCATCCAACGAATATTCAGCCTTTTTTGAGAGGTTTCGTCCAGAGGGTTCGCTGTCAAGATGTTTTCTTGCCTCATGAGCTCCAAGTCCTGCAGCGCCAATACCACCTACTGCTGCTGAGTCGCGGCCGTAATAATTCTTATCGTCATGCTTGGCTGGCTCAAAACCACCAATCCCTTCACCAGGAGCAGTGCCAGTAAGTCCAGGCGCGCGAGCAGAAGTCGAAGTACCGGCAGTGGTCGGAGGCTGAGTCTCAGATCCCACGCCCCTATTATTATGGTGCTTATAGGCATCGGATCCACCCAGACCCGCTGCAGCAGCGCCACTACCCAGCGCGACGTTCCGTCCAGTATGACTATCTTGATCATCGCTGAGCCTGGCGGCTGTCTCGCCTGTGGACGAAATTGCGGTGGATGAGCTGAAGGGTACACCAGTTCTACTGGTGGTAGTCGAATGTGCTGGTAGGCTGGACAGGGCAGTTGTTGACGGTGGAATAACGGATTGTTGAGGTTCGTGGTGTGTTTGTGCTACATGTCCACTTAGACCAGCCGCTGCGGCGCCTCCTCCAAGTGCGACGTTGCGTCCTGTATGGCTATCATTCTCGCCGTGGGATTTCGAATCAGCTGCGGCGAGACTAGTATTCGGACCTTTAACCGTGCTACCGCTATATGGACCACCAGTAGCTCTTGGATTAGTCGTTGTACTGCTGCTGAATGGACCACCAGCGGCCGTCGGACCTGTAGCCGAAGAAGAGCCTGTTCCAAATCCAGAAATGGGTTTGTCATGCTTCTTGGCAGCTTCATATGCGCCCAATCCAGCTGCGCCGACACCACCAGCGACGGCGGCATCACGCCCGAGGTGACGATCGCTGGACGAAGTGTCATGAGAGCCAATGATGTTATCAGCACGTCTGACAGGATCGCTGTCAGTTCCAGTGTGAATGCCTCCGTGGCTGGGTGCTGTCATATCTGAATCAGATCTTGGGAAAGTTCCCGGCATGTGGCTGATGCTATCGTGTCGAACAGAGGGGTCGAGAAGATTGGCAGCTTGCGTTTGATGTGGACCTTGTGGAGGTAAACCGGAACCACTGGAGGTATTGTTCTCATTTGGGCCACATGGGTCCCCATTAAAGTCATGTCCGATGCCGCCGTGATTGTGATCTTTCCACTCGGCTGGCTCTTCTCGTGCATCGTTGTCTGTCACAGCTGGCCATGCACCGGGCCGGGCTTGATGTCCAGGTGCCACGATGCTGGCAGCGTTGATTGCGGATGTCGTAGCACCGCTGTTGTCATGGCGCTTCCATGCCTCTGAGGCGCCGGCACCAGCGAGTCCCGCACCTCCAACAACAGCAGCGTCACGTCCAAGGCGCGAAGTTGAGCTCTGATTTGCGCTACCACTTGTTTGGCCTCCTGTGAGTGGGAAAGCACGCTCAGCACTAGAAACGTCAGAATTAATCGAGAGTCAAACTGAGAGGTTATAGAAAGGAGCAATGGTTATTTAGGTCACAAATCGCGATCATTCAAATAGGCTAAGTCATATAGTTGACCACGATTTAACACGTGTTTTAGACTTTGAATCCTTAAAGTGACATGCATGGTGCCCGTTGCGAGAGAATCGGGCGCTTACCTTGTTGAAACAGGTGCAGTCTGCAATGGGTAAGCAGATGTCGTAGGAGATCCTCCCATCGAGTTTCTGCCACTGGCTGGGACCGCAGGCAAATCAGCTAAGCTCTTTGACATCTCGGAGGTCGGCACTTTGCCCAGAACCCCAGACTTGATGCTCGCATTGCTTGCGAGGCTAGTGATATCTGGTCTGCTAGAGATAGTGGAGGAAGAAATACCTGAGCCTGATAAAACGTCTCGTGAGGCAGTGCCCAGCGCAGCACCTGGCCCAAGATGCTGTAATGTTGATTGATGAATAGGCTGAGAAGTAGAAGACATGTCATGGTGCTTCTTCGCCTCAGTCGCGCTTAATCCAGCGACACCTGCTCCACCAGCAAGGGCAGCGTTCCTGCCGAGGTGCGAGTCGTTTATGGTGGCTGAAGTTGAACTGGTGCTTGCCGAGCCTGGTACGCCAGCGTCCGACCTCACAGTTGAGCCAGTTGTGGTTGTGCCTAGTATCTTCGCAGATCCATATTCATCACTACCTGTCGGTTTAGTGGCAGGAGTGGAGGATGTATGTCCATGGTGCTTAGATGCTTCATAGGCACCAAGACCAGTAGCTCCTGCTCCACCAGCAAGCGCTGCATCGCGCCCAAAGTGTGAGTCGTGTTCTGGGGAGCCAATTGGATTGATCGAACTCTCGGCAGTCGACAAAGAGCCTGGGTAGGCCGAATTCGTGGCGGGTGTCACCGAGGACAAGACTGCGTCAGGGTTCGTGGAGCGTGGAGCAGTAGAGAGGGAGTCTGGATAAGCCGAGTTGGTAGCAGGCGTCACTGACGAGAGACCTGAGGCATCAAGAGCAGTCGTTGGCTCATTCTTTTGGGAGGAATGCGTCAAGGCAGAGCCGTAGATCTCAGTGTTTGAAGCTGGAATGCCTGATGAGTTGTAATGCTCTGAGCCTAAGCCTGTGGCACCTGCTCCCTCTGCTGCGGTAGCGTCTCTGGAGTATTGGGTATCTGGATCGGCGGAGGTTGGGAGGGTACCGGCGGTGGCATTCTCCAATGTTGAGGTTGGCCCGGCGTGGGAGGAAAGAGACTGGTTCTCGGGCTTCAAAGCGGAGTTTGAATCAGGTGTGGCATCGGACTTGGTACCGTAGAGGGTCTCGTCATCCTTCTGGTGTCCAGGGCTTCTGCGTGTTTGTCAGTATGCTTGCTGAAGATCATACAGCCTCGCCCGAAGCAAGGATAGCCTTTGAGAATCGCTGATTCAGCTCAAGGTCAGCGTCGAGATATTACTCTTCGCTTCCAATCACAGAAACGCCTCCAAATGTCGACAATAAATTTTGAAATCGATGTTCTCCGTTGCCCGTGGCGAGAAAACAGTGCTGGGGTGTACAACACGTACAGGAAGTTCTTGATTTTCTCCATGGTGGCTAATTGCAGTTTATTGTATCGTAATTGTCAGCGGATCAGCGGGGAAAGTAATCTCGGGGAGGGATTTTTGGTGCTTCCCTCATGGAGTTGTTGTAGTCGAGGTTGGTAGCACCTCACGGTGAGGAGAATATCTACGTCACTCGTACTTCCCGCCAGGCTGTGGCACCCACTGCTTTCCTCGTCCAAAAGCCGCGTCCAGACCTCAGATATCACGGGCTAGCCTTGTCGCCTGCCCGGAAGCAGTTATGTGCCAAGACAGATTGGGATAGCTTCGATGTAGGATGTGGCTGATGCATCGTGCTAGTTACATCATTTCATGCCGACATCAAGCTCATCGACCAATTGCTTTGCAAAGCTTCAGCCTTGTTGGCCAGGTGGAGTCAGAGATGGGCCGTGACCCATTCGTATGGGCTCGCAGTGGCTTCATCAATTCAGTTTCCCCCAGTCTCCAAGTATCACGATATTTCCTTTCAATCTAGACCTCCCCAACTTAGGATCAAGAGCGAGAAGTTTCTGACGACATTAAGAATAATCCGCGGTCAGATTTTTTCGAACCGCACAGAATTGGTAAACCCTCAGTAGGATGGCCCGATTATTATGTTTCTGAGTCCGAAACAGGACAAATTCCTTTTCTACGACAAGATTGTCATTCTGGGATCCGTAGCTCAATGATGCCGACAGATTATTAAAAGCAAGCAAGCAACCAGAATCCAGCATCGCCATTGATGCTCAACCCAGCCTATCCAAGTACAAAAGGCGGTGCATGAAATAAAGCGCTTGCACTGAGCGTGATCGATACCTGCAGCTATCGCGTCCAGACGCGCCATCTGTGGCTGGTCCATCTCATTCCAAGCTTTTCTTCAGGATCTCGGTTCGTCGAAGCCGGAATCGATCAGGCGCACGTTCGTGGATCAAAATTCAATGGTGAAGGATGAGCAATGGGTTTGCTGCTGGTGTGGAAGGGTTGAGATCTTGGGTGAGATCTCGACAAGAAATTTAGCTCGTCAGCAGCATCCACGTGATATCCTGTTATAACTGCGTAATTGACAATTTGAGACTTTCATTGAAGAGCAGATTGTTTATTTTCTGAAGCCAAGTTCTAGTCATGAAGCAATGTCCCTCGCATCACTATCAACCTTACAACCTGAAGCGATTGCATTTGTATTGCACTGCAGCTGGATGAATTCAGGCATATTGATGATGTTGGATTCTATGAGATGGATCGACCCGTAAAGAGAAGTCTTCGTGGTCTCATAAGAGGAAACGTAGATACGGTGGAATCGTTCCTAGAAGATCGATATTGTATTAACAAATTCAGGTTGCAACCATGGCTCAGGAGGATTAATAGAGCTGTATGATTTCAGACCCTCGACTGTACTTGCGAACGTTTGCGTACCAATACCAGTATTGCAAGAGATTGCCCTTGATCATACGGCTTGAACAACTCCTACAAGTCCTTGAAGACCAAAACAAACTCTTTGTTCAACTCATACCAAGCAATGTTTCCGAGACCTGAAGAATCTAACGAGCACTTCACGCATCAGCAAGACAACCTGGCAATATTAAACCCTCTGTCTCAACCTCCTTCCCCTCCACAAATGTGGCTCTATATCATCGGGCCTTCTGTAACTGCCCCGTTGCTGCCTAGTTTGTGCTGAACGTGATCACAAACATCGTCGATTCTTGGCATCGCAATATCTTCTTTGTTACTTCTTTTACGAAAGTGGCTAATTCACCTCACCACAACACCGCCAACTCGCTCGCTCACTCGCTTTTCCGCATGCTCACCGCTCCATTTCGCTTACTCGCATATTCTAACAAAGACATTGTTGTGCAAAGCTACCACCAGGAGCGGAGAACGGCGTTGTTCGAGCATCAAGAGGTCTGAGGTCCTGAACCGGTTGTGAAGTGAAGAACAAATTTTGGCGGTGAAGAGGTGTGTACATGTCCAGTGGAGACTTAGGAGAAACACTCGTCATGAATTGAGGAATCTGCAATTCTACATCGTGGAGTTCGTCTGAGGAATTGAAAAGAGGTGCAATATATGCTGATGGTCAGGGTAGAGCTGAACTTACTTTTGCAATGGTGGCAATCAGCTTGCCTTTCAGAGGCCATGATATCTCGCAAATTTCAGGCTACAACACTAGCCTCACAAGACCAGTTCCAGCAAGAGCAGCAACCACAACCACACGCGAACCCATGGGTCATGGTCCTTGACACTGGCCACCTTGTCGTAACGTGCTGTGAGAATGGATCGCCATACCATAAACTCATCTGCGGCCACCTGATCCACACGTCCAGACGAGGCTGTGGCCGAACCTGCGGACTGCCTTCAATAGTACCGAAAGATTACGCACCGAATTCAACTGTGACCGTTGCGCCGATGAACAGACTTTTGCCGATGTCATGGAGCAGATTCGAAGATACTGGTCAGCTGCTGTTCTCGATAATCGCATTATTCTTGTCCAACACCTACAGTCTTATATCGATGCATTTGAGTACCAACTCAGACTCGGAAGAGAGGCTGGGATCGGAAGGAGGGGAAGGAAGGCATTTACAAGGACAGATGATGAGTTGGTTGAGAATTTCCAAATCCAGATTGAAAACTTAATTGAGAGGAGTTGTCGATATCAACTGGATCTGCTTATGAAGAAGAGGGGGAGTGAGATGAATGATGAGCCTGGAGTTATTGATGATGATTGTGAGGCTGATGAGGAGCTGCTTGGAGAGCAGTTAATGGATGACACGGAGGAAGGAGAGATAATTGAGGAAGAGTTGTATCGGGGCATGGGTGAAGGAGATGAAACAAATGTTCCCAAGATGACTGCGACGCTTTCGTTGAGACCAGATCCAAAATCTGCTGCAGGCATTGATCAAAAGATGAATATCGTTGAGAGTTTGATTGACTCTGTAGATCTTGGTGATAGTTTTGGAAGTGTCGAAGAAGCAATGGAAGCGGAGAGGGATAGGCTGGCGGCACGGGAAGACTCTCCATCGAAAAAAGGCCGAGATAGTGGTTTCGGAGCTGGCGAAGAGCTGCATGATGCGGATCTGGCTTCATCAAGCAAGAGATCTCGCTTTTGAAGCACCGGAAAGACATTCGAGAGCTTTGGACACGGGTCTCATCAGCGCCATATTGAGAGTCCGCTGAATTCCCGACGACATTGCTGTCAACGTTGTCGAGGTATGATTTATTACGTTCTGGGTGGGATCAGGAGAATAGGTCGACGCGTGATTAGCACTGGACGCGCATAACAGAATTGTGTAAGAAGTGGAATAGTACTAAGGAAGAGTTCGTGACGCCGCTTGTGCTTTTGGTTTTGTTGGCGGTCGCCATATAGGCCAGTATATCTTCCACGGTGAACGGACCCACTAAATTTAGAACCCTTAGAGCCTCAGGCTCAGATCTCTCACTCTCCTCTCCACACCTCTACTCTCCTCTCCTTCCCCATCACCCACCTAATTAACTCCAAGCTTGTTGGCGCCGAATGGCTACAGAACATGGCGGCACCAGCTCCGATTTCTAGTGACTGACTTATCTCTACACAAGCTCCCATGATTGCGAATGCATTTTCCAGGGCCAGGTTCGACAAGTTGCGTTCTGCGCGCTCACCTACCAAGCACGTTCCATTACGATACAGGCAATTCTAGCAGCAAACATGTCAAGCATCGTTCTAGAGTTTTCCGTTGACTTGCTAGATTCTCTCTTACCGATCTACAACGCTCCTCGCACCTGTAGTTCTCCATGACAACTCTGCACCTATTCATCGTCCAGCTTGCAGGTTTCGCCCTGCACGTCACAGCCTACCTCGAAGACACCCAGCTACAAGGCTTCCACCACGCTATATACCTCAGGCATGTGAGCGATCGCCGAATCTAGACATGTGACGCACGTCCCGTCCTGCTTTGTTCTCTCGCAGATTCTGCATCGAGCGGCCTCTTCAAAGGCCTTGTTTTCAAGTCATTCTACACCGTATTCTTTCTAAAAAGGTAACAGTTTGATATTATGTTTACGGATTTGACTCCGAGTCTCCGAGAACGAGTGTCACAAAGGCGGACGCAGACGCGCAATATGATATCTAACCCACTTTTCCGCGATCCATACTCGAAAAGCATTTGCTGTCTATCATCATCATTCATTATCAAGTCAAAATCGTTCTTACGTTCCTGAAATTCGTGAGGAGGAACCACGCACCAAACATGGACAATGCGATCCTCCAGCAAGAGTCACATAATTTGGGTGATCAGATGTGGAATCCACTTGACGACAGTAGTCTCTTGGTCGATCACGATCTATACTTCAATGATGCCGATAATGCGACAGGGCCTATGGACGCTCGATCCTTCCCGCCACTGTCTGAAGAGTCTGATCGCTTTGTCGATTTAGTCGATTGGAAATCGCTGGACGACGTTCAGTTCAGTGCATATCCACCAGTATCCATGGAAGCAGTTGCGCAAGAGATTTACACACCATCTATCGAAAGAATCACTCATCCGATATTGTCCACATCGGACACTTTCACGGAAGCTGTACAATTGCAAAATATCAGATTGGAAGACGATTCCAAGGCTTTGGAAGACACCGATTTACAATCACAAGCCATCTACACCTACCCGGATCCTCTCGACTTTGCCATTCCAACTTATGAACCTTACTTTACGCAGGTGTCCGGGATGCCCCCAATGTTCCAGCCGACAGAAGACCGAGCAGGCCCTTTCACTTCGGGGCTGGATTTCGACACCTTTGACAGCATTGGTCCAGGACCTTCAACGGCCATCAACTCACAAGTGGACGCGCCATTTCGTGGGTCCAATGCAATGTCATTCGGCCACGACTGGACTTTGAATCCTTCGTTGATGCATGATATATCCACAACAGATGATCCCAACAGTGATCCCATGCCTTCATTTGCAAGGCAAGAGACTTACGAGACATTACAAGCTCAGTCAAACCTCTTCAACGGCTCGAACCCCGCCAGGACGACAAGCCAATATATGTACAACCCAACCTTCGACAATTACTTTCAGCTCGAAAGTTTACCTTCCGAAGTAGCAACATTGCCCATACCGTCAGACCATTATTCTCCGAATCCTCAGGCATCTTCTCCTTACTATGCCGGTCATGTTTCACATTCCCCAAGTCAGGACGAATACGAGGAATCAGGCAGCGAGGATTCTGAGGAGCAGGATAATCGTCTCAGAAGAACCGTACACCGTCGTGTTATCACAAGAAAAGATCCAAAAGAGAAGCCCAAGATCCCAAAGGACAAGCCTTGGATTCGCATCAACAAAGAAACAAGAGGTGGAACATCGCGGACATTGAAAATCAATAATTATAACCCAGATGAGATGTACGAGCAGCTATCTCATCCCATTGGACCCTGGTCAGCTGGTTACAGCAAACGAAAATTTGAATACAGCTCGCACCACGAGTTGGCAGATCGCGAAATGACCACAGCTCGTTTGAAACAATTCATACAAAGTCACCCAAAGACGGATGACTGTAAGCTGACTTTATACATCCAGCGCACACCAGCAGACTCGAAGCGTCGTTACGGGTCAGATCAAACTGAACGATGTCGCTTTGAAGATTGTCCGGCACGAGTTTATGGGAAATCTGTAGCTTCGAGAGGCTTAATCACGCCCGGAAATTATCGAGTCGCATTCGACGAGTTCTCTTATGGATATGGCATACGAAAAGGAAGTCGTGCTGACCCGTTCAAAGTAGCTTTTTTTGTTCATCTGTACTGTCTGGAGCGATTCCTCGACTTCCCTGCTCTCTGCAGGTTGGACAACATCAGTGTAGAAGCTGACAATCGACAAGCCATGCCGTCGGAGCCGAATGCTAAATTCGGAGCTGCATTATTGGGCCCAGAGCTCATTATTGCAGCATCCTTTATCGACGCATGTCGTTCTGGCCATCTTCGCAGCCGAGATGGAGAATGGACAAGTTATCCGCATCACACCAAGATTGGTTCAGAGATCAAATGGAAAGACCATTACGATACTCTCAATTATCGGTTGCAAAACAGCAAGAATACGATCAGATCTTCAAAGGTGCAGAGGCAAGGCAAATTGACGAATATCGCTGTGCATTGTGGCAATCTAGACGTAGTCCATAAAGCCATGAAAGAAATATACAAGAAACCGAAAGACGTGCCTGGATGGAGGTATACAGATAAACGTGGTGTGTTTACTGGAGAAAGGAATGACCCTCCCGAAGGGTGGATATTGGATCCGAGAGAACCTGCTAAACCTCCAAGACCGAGACAGAAGAGATATGTGGAAGAAATCGAGAGCGATGAGGAAAATGAGAGTGAACATAGCAATAAGATGGCCAGAACGGGAGAGCATACATATGGTAGTGCTGATGGTACATATCAATCTGGGATGAGCCACGGGTCCAGTATACGACATGAATATCAGGGCGTGTCGAGCGAATTTTACACTCCGTCCTTCTATAGTTTATAACTTCACTTCGGTTCTTGTGCATATTTAGCGTATGCACTTTTGGCTGAAGACAACACAAGTAGCCTTCAACAGATTGCCAATAGCGGGCATAGTTTGGCGGCTAGGATTGCGCAACTCTGAGTGCAAACCATGCCGTACATGAAAGAATGTTTTCCTCCAAAGAGCATATCCGACAGAAACGATGAGACTACTTAGCAACAATCACTGTCTTTCGGTATATCTGGGAACGGTAGCATACTGAAAGTGAAGTTCTCAGCACGTGGGAGCTCAGCGATGTTTACACTCACTTCTCCCCGCTTCCACCAAACTTTGAATCCCCAACAATGGCGTCCACACGGCAGATAGAATCCTCACTTCTAACAGAGCACCTCCGCTACACGCCCCTCGTAATTGCGCCTCGAATGTTACGCGCCAACCAAGCTGACTCCTCCTTCTAGACCCTTCTCGACGACATAATCAACACAATCAACGAACTCGTCTCGCTCGCTATCGACGCAGCAGAACAAGGTCTCCTCGCCGCCGACCCCGCAAACCTCGGTTTTGACCAACGCGCTCGTGCCGAAAAGAGAATTGTCGATACAGATGGGGAGGGGAAGGCGGAGTATCCTGAGGCGAGGAAGGAGATTGAAGAGGGTGTGCATCAATTAGAGACGTTGCTGGAGAGTAGTGTCGATAAGAATTTTGACAAGCTGGAGATTTACGTGCTGAGGAATGTTTTGCATGTTGATGAGGATTTGGTGCCTTGGGTGAGGCTGGGGCATTATGAGGTATGTTTTTTTGAACGCAACGGAGAGAGGGATGGTATGGGAGGTATTTGTGGATTGAGAGCTGATACTGGAAGTAGGATATCAAGATTCCAGACCCTAAGTCGACAATGCCTGTGCCAACGCCTGAGTTCATACAACAGCTTCGACGCAAAGTTCAGGAGACCAGGAAACTGCATGCGACGCTCCAGAAGACTGTGCAGCGTAATGAAGCCACGCTCTCGCAGCTTCGATCCCTGATAAACCCTTCCTCCGCAGACACGAAGACTGAACAATATTCCTCCTCTCCCTCGCGCGGACCACAAGATACGATCGGTGCGTTCACATTCCTTACAAACACCCCGAGCGCACAATCCCTCGGTATCGCACCTATAACCTCAACCACCGCCCCCTCCAAAACGGAGAATACGCCATTGGAAACGAACACATCTTTCACACTTGCCCAGCTTCCAGCATTGAAAGCTCTTCTGAACGACTTGAGACCGAAATTGGCAGATCTGGGAGGCGACGAGGCGATTAAGGAGAGCGAACAAGCTAAAGAGAGGAGGCTATACATTGAAAATCAGACGAAGAAGGTGTTGGAGAAGAGGGGCGTGGAGATTGGGGAGGACGCTGTTGAAATGGGAAGGAAGGTTCCACCTGAGGAATTGGCGGCGCTGGAGAGGATTGTGGAGGGGATGGGTGGAAGTGCAGAGAGGAATTAGATGGAAGAGTAGGATTTGCGTCACTTTTCTGGTTTGAGGAAGAGGCGACATCATAGCATGGATTATGGTTGATACCCCTGGTTTGGCGGCGTTTTGGGATGTATGGCGCTCAAAGTAAGATTTGCGCAAACAAGGATGGCACACTTGGCTCGATGGATTAAGAGATATGTGAAAGCATCTAGGATCTTACGCAGAAACGCAAATCACGGAGTCTGGCATAACTATAGGTTGCCTTCTTGTCCAATACTTCTGCCAGATGAGTCTGTATGGAACATCTGTAACATCGTATGCCCAATTTAGTGGAAAAAGCACCACTCATATTCCCGCCTTTCCTGGATTCCAACGCCCAACTTTCTCAGCGAGGAGCAGTGCGAAGATGATTTATTATTCAACGCTTACCTCGTTATACAAACATCGAAACCCGGATTCAGGAAGAGGATTGAGCGTGGGTGTTTGATGTTGCGAGTGTTTAAGCGAGGGTTGCGCCATCGGAGGTGAATCAATGTTTTAGCAAGGTCCTGGAATGGAGGACTTTCAGGCTAGTAAGGCTGCATTTGACGGTGAAGATGCTGTGATGGAAAGGGAAGAGTTGAGAGCTTTGGAGAATGAAAAGTCCAAGGAGATAGATGGATGTGAGTGACGATCCATTGGGAAAGACATATGGACAAGAGAGTGATGGAAACTAGATGAAAAGTGAAAGATGCATTTTTCCATCGCTGCTCCACCAAAAACAAGTCACGTAAAATGTATTTTTACGCTCCGGTCCATAACCAATTGTCCAGTGCGAGGAGATATCTCAATCACGCTTGACTTTGGCATTTGCCTCTCCACCTCGTCAAAGACCAGCACCCCATCTTTGTTATGACCACAGCAATCACCATGTACCAAAACCTCCCCGTCAGGAAGAATCAGACTTGTCATCATCAGTGGCCATATACGACACCATGGATATTCATCCCACATACTTTGCAGATAAGAATTTGACTCCGTTGGGTGCCCAGCTATTGCTTCGGCGTATCTTCACTCCAGGGCTTATACCGTCCCAGCGTCTGTACGAGGCGTATGCCAGATATCTGCTTGCGAAACTTGAGGGCAATGAGAGGGCTACTTATCCGTTATCTGCTTATGAATTGGCAAGGCCGGTAGATGATGTTGTTGTTGTTGTTACAGGTCAGCAAGACTTCTCTCCTTACCTTGTGGATGACAGTGTACTTGTCGTCGTTTTTGTTCCTAGGAACTCAAGGTTTCCGTCTGCAGTCTCATCCCAGATATGGACTCAGTGTGTTATCAGTTCCCACCCGACACTGTCTACTGACGCCAGTGTGACCGACCATATGTTAACATGTCAACAAAAATAGACTGTAAAATACCCATCGGGAGTTTCACCTACCACCAAAACAAAGATACAATACGAAGAGTACCCTGCCTCAATGAAAGCTGTCGTACGTGTCGCCGCTGCCAAGCCCGCCAATTGAAAAACCTATACGCTTTTGAGAGACGGAAGTCTGACACGAGTGAAGAACATAGACCAGACTTCAAAGAAATGGAGGACGACCAAGAAACAACGGAAGCCAGGTGAGTCGTCTCTCCAATATATTCTCCAGAAAGCACGGGATTTTGACACTACAGCTCTCCACCACCAAGGCGTCTGCATGGAGGACCTTGGGGTCTGCAACCTTATATACCTCCACCTCCACGACCATACATCGCGCCTCGAGACGACGGCAGGCAAACAAGGCACCGGCGTCGCCTGTTATTCAAATTCAAGACGAAGACGGGAAAAGTCAAGTACGAACGGTTGATCAGGAAGTTGGACGTGGACAGGCGGGGACGAAAGGTGTGTAGTGGCGAAGAATATGAAAACTCTGGAGGTGCGAGAGAAGAGTTGGAGGCAGAAAGTATGTGGGATCGAGCGCGGCGCCTCGGACAGAGGACTATGGAGCTTTCAGATGAGGATACCGTAGTAGATCAAGGGCTGAAAGCAGATGAAGCGTCGGGATTAGAGGAAGCGCCAATGGCTTGCAGAAAGCGCAGCCTTTCTTCGTCGTCCGGGTCATCGGAGGAAGAACCTTGCATAGCGCGGAGAAAAAGCCAAGTAAGACCAGGGTAGTTGATAATTGGAGGCTATGTGATATTTTCATGCCAGGTTGGACGATGCGAAGCGCCTTGTAGTTCTAGATAGTCTCAATAGATTTAGTGTCTAATGAACGGCTCGCGTTACTAGCTGTAAGAACACTTTGAGCTCACTCAGGCGTCCTTGTCGATAACTAGATGAGGTGCCCTGACTCCTTGCCAATCTCTTCCATTCCAAAGATACTAGCACTTGTCAAGGCGTCGGCCATCGATCAAAGCTCACCATCTTTCTACTGTGTCATCGATCTTACCTCAGTGTTCACTCAAACTCCCTTTTCATCTCTCGCAAGTACGTACCTGACGTGACGTGAGGTCCTGGCTACCCGGGGCAACCGTGAGCGCGCGGTGTATTCTGCTCCGATCTCAGGTCGTCTGTTCGGCATCATCGTGAGATCTGCTAAACACACGCACACCACACCATCGAGGGGGCTCAAAGTGTCCGTCGCGTCGCCAGACCCTGCCTCACTTCAACAACAACAAAAACAACCACCACCACCACCACCACGACGATAACTCACACGTAAAAACGCCCACGATGACTCCGACAAACAATATGTACGAAGTGCTTCATGAGGAGGATGAAGAGGAAGGTGAGAGCGACTCGAAGTGCCTCCAACAGATTCTTTCTAAACACGCAACAGTGGAGGCATCGGGCGGCGTCGAGCACACAGAATCTCCAAAGAAGCAGTCGTTTGGGGAGAAGATAGTTCACGGTAGGTCATTTTCCACGTGGGGCATCCGTGCTCTTAACTATCGATTACACACCTCCATTTTGGCGAAGCTGACCGTGTCTGAAGCGAGGCGCAAGTCGTCATCGGCTGCCTCGTTCGGTCCACGGAGCATGCCGTCCCCGGTCCGTCGCATTGAAGCCTTGAAGTCCTCTTCAGCTAGCCGCCCACCAAACATAGTCTCGCCGGTGCGAACAGCCGGCGAACCGAACCGTCCTCTGAGCATCGCCTCCTTGTCGCAACTCCTGGGTGATCCAAACCGTCGCAAAAGCGTCCCAACACTCCCTGTAACGGACAGTCGGGACCATCGTAACGGCCTACCAGCTCCAGTCGTCGAGGATGGTCAGAGCTGCCGTATGAGTGCACCATCCCTCCCTGTCGATGAGAGTCGAATTTACAATCGCGGTATCAAGGTTGAAGCCAAAATCTGCAAAGCGCACTTCTCCGCTTGGCGACGAAATCTACACCGCGGTTGTGAGGACAAGGACTGCCCTCTTTTCCACGATCCCCGCGATTGGCCAGCTCGCGTCGTCGATATGGTTCCGTCCGGTCCAATAAAAGAGCTGTTGGAGATCCAGCGGGACATCAACGTTGTCCTTGGTAGGGGAGAGTTTGACATCGATGCAGCACTGGCCAAGCTCAAGCCTTCCATTGCAAATCTACCTCGAAGCCGTGAGCGACGTGATGAGAACAAGAACAAGATGTCTGAGACTGAAGAGTTGAGTCCAGAGGAGTTAGCAGCAAAGGGTCGTTGCATCCAAGAGATCTGGGACGAGGCTCTTCGCTTGTATCGTCTTCGAAAGGAAAACCCGGATGCTATGGTCGCAACTCGCAAACAGCCTCAGATTGAGGACCGTCCACAGGCCTTGTCCTTCTTTTGACCATCGGAGGCACAATGTACATGCTGCGTCTTTAAATAGGTGAGTCACTTCTCTCGCATACCCCGAAGTTTCTGGCCACCTTCAATCCAAAGATTGCCAGGAATTTGAAGACAAACATCCAGATAGCAGAGGCAATTTCTGACAAAAGACACCTGAGAGTTACCGTAGCAATTTCCTGCTCCTCACACTTGAAAAAACATTTCTTACACGTTCCACGACCGTACTACATCTTCACCAGCAACGATACGCTCTTTGTGGGCCTGAGCGTAGAGCACATCGGGGTGCTGTCAGCTAAGGAGATGCGGGATGACGTTTACTTTTTGGGCAGGCTTTGACGATTTCTTGGACCTTTTTTTCATTACGGTGGCGAGCGATGAAACGAATTGGCCTTGCGGCCCATGCTGGTCATGATACGACAGCTCATGGGATTGTAGGGGCGATGATAGCAAGTTGCAATGATGGATGTCGTTGCGACGAACAAGTCGGCGCAGCGGCCGAAGCCTGTTTTTTCGGTTTCGCTTGACCACTTAAGGAAAAGCGCGAAACGTTCAATACAGGCAGGTAGCACATGACAATTCCATCGGATCATGATCCAGAAAACTTCTTTGTGCTCAATCTCATACTCCGATACACTGTGTCTCTCTCCCTAACACAAAATCTGCTTATCTCCTCGAACCACGGTCCAAACCACATTGATCGCAACCTCCACAGCGCTGGAACACCGCTCAAACTGCACCAGCTGCTGCTGCTCGAGTCCATTTCGTCTGCCGTGCCGCCAGCAGCAGCGAATATTGGGACTACGTGTTCGAGTGTGGCTCTGTCTACCGAAACGTAGACTAGAGCAGTGATACCAGGCGACAGCATGTCAGAAATATCTAAATCAGACAGAGATGAAGAGCTGGCTCCGGGGCCTGCCGCACCTGGTGGCGGAATTCTTCGTTCACCAGGCTCAGGACCTGCCAAAGGTCAGTAACACTCTCATGCTCAAATTCAAGTATCTTGTCACCTTTACTTTCCCCATGCTTCGCCAGCTCCTCACTTAACTGCGCGGTAAACAATGGCAGGGCTCGATCTGTCAGCTTCAGCTTCGAGAATAATCGCAAAATTCCTGCAACTCATTTCTTTGCTTTGCCTTGAATAGTGACCCGGTTGTGGGTTGAAGGCTAGGTCAATGAGACTATGAATATTCTTTGTGAACTCAACACGGAATGCAAAAAGCCAGCCGGGTCACAAGATCATGCCCACTATGTCACTTCTTCTAAACCACACTTCATGTTCGAATAACAACAATCTACTAACGTGCGTTTCAAAAAGCCGTGACCATTGCTGAACCACAAGAAAGCATATCTCCTATGATGAGGGGAGAGAGCAAGCCAATGGGCGACTTCGACCTCGACCGCCCAAAGAAGCACCGTTCAGCAAAGATAGCATCGCGATTGACGGGTAGAGCATCCATTGAGCGTCTCCCAAAATCGTCAAGACAGAGTACCAACGATGCGACCCCCGACCAAGGCTATGAGAGCACCAATTCTACTCGACCCGAGTCCATCAACGACCACAGTGGACTCATCTCGCGTGTTGCAACTTGGATTAATCACGAAAAATCTCGGAGAGCTGCACATAAATCTTGGAGAAAAGGTAAGAAGGGTGCCTCACATTCTTCTGCGCCATCCGTAGGACTCGACGGGACTTCTGATAGTTCTGAACGACGGGCCTCTGAGGCTTCGGAAGGCGATGTGGCACTAGAGAATCTGCGAGAAATGATTCTCGCCGATTTGAGTGTATTTGAAAAGCCAGCTCGACGAGGACATTTATCCAAGCGAATCAAATCGGCACAGAAACTTCGACGACTGTCTGCAACCGCACCCTCCGAAAACGATTTACTTGAATTGGATCCAATTGCTCCATCTTGCGATGCGATTCTCGATAACTCCAAGACCCTGTCTTACTCTGGAGGTGAGGTGGAGGTGGAAGACGGGTGTGAGAGGCGACCTTCGCTCCTTCGAGCCACATCAACTATGCAGAAAGACGCCTGGAAAACTTTCAAGTATGAGATTGTACGATTGACACATACTTTGCGACTGAAAGGATGGCGGCGAGTTCCTATGGGCATGAGCAGCCAGATTGGTGTGGAGAGGTTGAGTGGAGCCTTGACAAATGCTGTCTATGTGGTGTCGCCTCCAGACGAGCTCCCAGCCCAGGCCACCACCGATACTGCCGACGGCACTATTTCCTCTCACCCTAGATTTCCTCCCCCGTATGTGGCCCGCGCTCTGTATATTTTGAACTTGCTCGCTAATCTTCCAAAGAAAGCTGCTTCTCCGCATCTACGGTTCCAATGTTGACCAGTTGATCGACCGTGAATCCGAGTTGCAAATTCTCAGTCGTCTCGGGCGGAAGAAAATTGGCCCTCGACTTCTAGGCACCTTTACAAATGGGCGTTTCGAAGAATTCTTCAACGCGCGTGCCCTGACACCCAAGGAACTCCGCGATGCGAGCGTGTCAAAACAGATTGCGAAGCGTATGCGCGAATTGCACCAAGGGATAGAATTATTCCCCCACGAACGCGACGATGGTCCATTCGTATGGCTGAACATCGACAAATGGATGCCACGTTGCGAACAGATTGTCTCCTGGCTGGACAACCACATCGAATCTGAGAATGGCAGCAAGATACGTCCGCTCGTTTGCGGAGCAGATTGGGCCTTGTTCCGAGCAACTTTGGAAAAGTATCGCACGTGGCTTTACAAGCAATACGATGGCGAAGAGAAGCTTAAGCAGCAGCTTGTCTTCGCACACAATGATGTAACATTGACTTTGACGATCGCATGATGTACAAGGGCTAACACGGGTACCCAGACTCAATATGGCAACATTCTTCGTATCATTCCAGATGGAGAGTCTCCACTCATGCTTCCACAGAACGCGCACAAGCAGCTTATTGTGATCGATTTCGAATACGCTAATGCAAATCTCGTCGGATTGGAGTTTGCCAATCACTTCGTAAGCTTGTCCTTCGTGGCCGGATCTTGCACCAGCTGACGACGATAGACTGAGTGGTGCTATAACTACCACGACGTGAGAGCGCCCTACAAGTGCAAGACCAAATATTATCCGACCATCGAAGAACAGCAACAGTTTATTCGATCATACATAACTCACCAACCAAAATTTTCGTCCCACAGTCGTCACCCCTCGGTTCCACAAACGCCTTCACTACCGGATACACCCGGCCTCAATCCAACTGCATCGTCCCTTTCCACGTCACTGATATCTAATTTCATGCTGGATAGTCGTACCCCCAAGGATGTTTCCATCGAAAAGCAAGACGAAGAGCACGATCGTGCGGTTGAGAAGGAGGTGGCGAGACTAATGCACGAAAGTCAGATTTGGCGCCTCGCCAACTCCGCTCAGTGGGTGATGTGGGGAGTAATGCAAGCTAAAATTGAAGGCTTGCCTGACTTTGACGACGAGACGCAGGCAGCCTCGGTGGCAGCAGGACAACTTGCGAGTCTTCCCGAAGAATCTGCTCTGCTGTCCGACCAAGCACAGGTGGAAGAGGCCAAGTCCGTGAATTCTGCGCCAGCGGAGGGTGACAAGGACGAAGACGAAGACGAAGAATTCGATTATTTGGCCTATACCTTTGAGCGAGCCATGTTCTTCTGGGGAGATGCGGTCGGGCTTGGCTTGGTGGAGCTGGAGAATTTGCCGAAGGACGTGCAGGAGAACATCAAGCTCGTTGACCGATGAGCTGAAGGGGTTCATGTTTGATTTTTCTTTGAATTCGCTCTACTACCCTAGACTACGATTTGTGCGGTATCCTTATCATGATCGTGGCGAGGCGAGGCGAGATATTTCCGATGAGCGAAAGGCACAATGGTCAACTGGAGACGGAGCGAGCGATTTCTGGCATTTGCAGCAGTCACTTACCAGAACCTTTCCTGCAACCCTTGCTATTTGTATTTTATTTTCGAATCCTCTTTTAGAAAGGGGCCCGTGCGCGCTCTTCTTTTGGTGTCAACCACCATCTCAGCTGAACCGTTTGATTGCCCCGATATTGCTTATGGCAGCTTCAGCTCTTCCAGCTCCATCACGTGGACCAGCTACTCCTGTTTCAATTGATAAAAAGGTGTCGCCCATCCTCCAGACTTTCCATTTCGGTTCTAGCTCTAGCGGGACCGGGCCGATGGAGGCTGCCTTTTCTTGGTTTTGTCTGACAACCACTGTGACATAGCATTCGTGTAACAATTCCATCCACGCGCAGAATACGATGCCATTGCAAGGGACCTAGATCTGCCAGGTGGTCTTCCCCTCATCACTGCGGCGAGGTCGCCAATCACGATTCCAGGTGGTGAAAGGTGCGTCTGCACGCAAAGACAAGGCCAATGGCGGCCCTGTCTACCACAGTATACGTCACCATGGACGGGAGATTGATGGCTAGGAAAGGCTTGTCATTGCTTATTTCTTCTTGGTGTGGCTTTGCAAGCTGAAAAGAGGGGCAGCAGAGGCGTCAGCTACCACAAAGCATCCCCCGGACCCCAAACTAGCCGCCAGCATTCTTCAGCTCGACACTAACAACTCTTACACGTTTCCTAATCCTTCTCCCTTTTCAATTGCTTAGCTACAGCCGCAGCGGACCCAAGGTATAGAGAGCTCCAGCTTCCTTCGGCCTCATTTCACCTTCAGTTTCTCAAACACCCTCCTACTCCCGTTACTTACATAACCTCACCCCAACCCGCCAAAATGGTCCACCTCTCCGGCGTCCCTACTGACAAACAAGTCGACGAAATCAACGATCTCGCTCCCGGCATGTCCAAAATCTCCTTTGCCGGAGCAGACGAAGATACATTCACCTCCAGTGTCTATGGAAGTAAATTTGCCGGCCAGGATCTGCCTAAGCATGAGGTAGATACAGCACATAGATAGAATCATCAAGTCATATTTATCTGACACAACAGATGCCCGAGAATGAGATGCCAAAAGAGATTGCTTATAGGATGATCAAGGATGATTTGACCTTGGATGGGACGCCGACTTTGAAGTAGGTTTTTATGTGGGGTCGATTGGAGGTGAGGATGCTAACGAAGGATAGTTTGGCGAGTTTTGTAACTACTTATATGGTAGGTTTATTCCATGGGGCATGATGAATCTGCTTCGATTGCCGAGGGATTGCTGGTGATGTTGCAGGATTGGTGGGCATTCTTTGTCACCTTCACGCTTGATCAAGCAAAGCAATCCTTTTGAAATCGAAGTGCCGCCACGAAACCACACATCTGGACTAAGACTAACGTCCGGATAGGAGGAGGAAGCCGAGAAACTCATGATTGAGTCTTTCTCCAAGAACTTCATTGATTATGAGGTATTTCCATGTCCTCCACCGTTCAAGGTCAAAGCTAACATGTCCGACAGGAATACCCAGTTTCCGCCGGTACCTCCTCTCACAAATATCCTGCACAATGCGAACTCATCCTGACAATGTGTAGACATCCAGAACCGTTGCGTTTCCATGATGGCCCGTCTCTTCAACGTTCCCTCCCACGACGAGAACTCCCAAGCGATGGGTACATCCACAGTAGGCAGTTCCGAGGCGATCATGCTCGGTGTTTTGGCAATGAAGAAGCGATGGCAGAACAAGCGGAAGGCTGAGAGCAAACCCTTCGACAAGCCCAACATTATTATGAACTCGGCTGTACAGGTCTGCTGGGAGAAAGCAGCGAGATACTTTGATGTTGAGGAGAAGGTTCGTCCATGGCATATCCGATGACCACATCGGCACGGCATACGGCTAACTTGTTTCCAGTATGTCTACTGCACGGAAAATCGATGGGTCATTGATGCCAAAGAGTGCGTTGATTTGGTCGACGAGAACACGATTGGCATCTGCGCTATCATTGGAACAACATACACCGGAGAATACGAAGATGTCAAGGCTATCAACGACCTCCTCGTCGAACGTGATCTTGACGTTGGAATCCACGGTAAGCCGTCCTCGCATATGTGCGTATAGCCCTTGCTAATGACCGATAAAGTCGACGCCGCCTCTGGCGGATTCGTTGCTCCTTTTGTCTGCCCAGAGCTGGTGTGGGACTTCCGTTTGCCAAAAGTCGTCTCCATTAACGTCTCGGGCCACAAATACGGTCTTGTCTACCCGGGTGTTGGATGGGTTATCTGGCGTGACCCAGAGTTCCTGCCCAAAGAACTCGTGTTCAACATCAACTACCTTGGGGCCGATCAAGCGTCCTTCACCCTCAACTTCTCCCGTGGCGCCTCTCAGATCATTGGACAGTACTACCAGATGATACGTCTTGGAAAGCGCGGTTATCGCGCTATGTAAGATGCGGTATCTCACTGATGATCGATCAAACACTGACGCAACGAATAGCATGTTGAACTTGACCAGAACAGCGGACTACCTCTCCGCCAACCTCGAATCCCTCGGCTTCATCATCATGTCCAAACGCTCTGGCGAAGGCCTTCCCCTCGTCGCCTTCCGCCTGCCAGAAGGAAAATACTACGACGAGTTCCAGCTCGCCCACCAGCTCCGCGAGCGGGGTTGGGTTGTCCCAGCCTACACCATGGCGCCGCATTCTGATAAACTGAAACTCATGCGCGTCGTCGTCCGCGAGGATTTCTCCAAGAGCAGATGCGATGCGTTGATCACCGACATCAAGTTTGCGGTGCAGTATCTGGACAAATTGGACGAGAAGAAGATTGAGGAGCAGAGCGCGCACGTGAAGCGGATGGTTCTCAACAACTGGAAGAATGGTGCGAGACGGAGAATGTCGAGTGTATACAACGGAGAGGAGCACTCGCTTCAGGGGAAGCACGGAAAGACTCACGCCGTTTGTTAAATGGTCGTTGTCCATCCAGAATCAGAAGGACGGGTCAAAATCACTAATGCACGAGGTGGATCTCATTCCGATGGTGCAACGAAGAAACTCATGACCGAAACAAAATCGGGCCGGAAATAATGCAAGCACAAAGACCTCTTGAGTCTTTGGTAGTGAGTGACTGATTCATAAAGTAAAACCATAAAACTCATCAAGACCCTGCTACACTATAATACCAGTGCGTACTTGTAATCGAAATAATCCCGCCTCTTATCTCCCACCCAGCCAGCTTAAACACGCTCTACAGTGTACACAGTGATGGTAAGCCCGTGGCACACACCCTTCAAGCGGCATCCCCCCTTTCGGCATCCCTCCTTGGCATCCCTCCCGGTAGGACTATCCAAAATCTAAAATCCAAAATCCAAAATCCAAAGACGAAGAAGAAGAAGAAGAAGAAGAAGAAGAAGAAGAAGGGCCCATGGAATACCGAACGCTGGGACGTATACTATGTAGGACTTTTACGTGCAGTGGTATTACTTACGATAGGGTGAGGATGAGGGTACGGCAGGAAGGGAAAGGGGGGGGGGGGGGGGGGGGGTTTATACTTCATACTATACTATACTATACTATACTGTACTACAACATAATTGACCTGGCCCCTGGGTCTGATATGTAGATATGTCGTATGTCGTAGCTGTATGTAGTATATAGTAGCTCTATGCAGTATATAATATATCATGCATCAATCCCTTCACCCCGAGATCTCCAAGAAAAGTAATCACAGGACACAGTCATACACATAACACACAGCAGTAGAGATGATCAATTACTGTGGTTGGAACTTGGAGGGGAGGGGGAAAGGGGAAGGGGGGGATCTACCACCGGAAGGAATACTGTGCCTTGTGCCTTGTGCTGTAACCGTGGAGGAATAATTGTGGATTTGGTGGCTCCGAATATGATCTTGATCTTGATGTTGATGTTGATGTTGATCTTGACGTTTCCCTCTTTCCACGGATGGGACGAGAAAAAAAAAGGGGGGGAAGGGAGTGTTTTTGAGCCAGGAGAGGTGGATTGGGTGGTGATGAGTAAGCAGGACGATAAGGGCAAGAAAGGAAACCTTGCGAATGGTAGCATCTGTCCAACGAGGCATGTACTTGATATTTCCACCACAAGCGGGATCTATCTAGCAAGTTGGCCGTGGACAACGTTTTCGCCGCGACTCGTAGTTTGCTTCTCTTTCATCCGATCCGATCCGATCCGATCCGATCTCCTCTAGGAAAAAACATTGCAGGAAGGCGGCTGCACAGCCACCTGAATGCATCGATCACATTATGTGGAGTAACCGACTTCTTTTCCGCCCGCTCTTTCCAAATCGCCCTTATGCCGCGTTGTGTATGATGATAGTACAGACCTGAGAAAAAAAAAAAAAAAAACCGACGCCTCCCTCGCTAACCGGCCTTTGCCTCATTCATACCCGTGTAATGCTCGTGAAACTCGTGGTGCGAAGAAATCAATGTTCTTCCTCAGTGCCTTCGAAAGCTGAGATAATACTGAGCCAGCCGAAAATGTATGCGCAAGACATGGAATAGAGCGCGCCGCCGGGTAGTACCATCCGCCGGAACGCGGCGTGAACTCGTACATCAAATGCAATCGTGCTAAAAGCGCACCGGTATCAGATGATGTTCGCAATACTGATTCGTGCCGCTCCAGTAGATGGCACGGACGAAGCGGTAGGACTCGGTGTGATTTCCGGCGGCGCAAGTCGTACCCTCTGCATATCAAGGGTCGAAGGTTTATGGTATAATGGTGGTGGTTGGTGTCGACTTCGTCTCTGCTGTTCATCCATCAACATGGATATCTGGCGTTCAATCCGTTCCCAGCCACCCCAATCTGTGCGCTCTTGATTCGTGAGAAGAGCAGTAGCAGGTAGTCCTTCATCGGCAAACGGATTGGAATATCGACGTGCCCCTGTCGAGAGAGTTGGCGAAGTGCCTGAGCTGCCCGGTTGAGGCATCGGCGCACCGGCCCATACGAGACCATTGTCGAGTTGGCCCTGCAAATCTCCCGTTGCGTAAGCTAAGATTTCAAGGTCCGATTCCACCTCTTGCTGCGACGCAAGGCCACTCTGTACGCGTTCGATGAGCTTATCGAGGAAGAAGGCGAGATACCTTCCACAAGCGATGTTAAGTTTGCGTGTTTCGCCGATAGCGGCGTGAAATCGCACGCAGGCCAGTGCAGCCGCGAATTCGCCTCGGAGGCACAGTATCAGAGAACAGCGCCATACATGTCGACACACCATGTTGTTCGCAGCTCTTTTTACGATTTCTTGCCATGTCTGGGTCACATTGGAGGGGCGAAGGGGTGATGAGGAAGGATTCAGCATGCAGCGTGATGCGTATCGCGCGGTTTCGAGAGCGACTGAGTGACATCTCTCGAGAGCATCGGTGCGCTCTTGAGGGGAGCAGTATGCATTGAGGTTGTGTCGGTAGAGTTGAAAGCGTGCGAGCTGGAATGGTATCAGCGCGCAAAAGGCAAAGGGCTCTAGATAGCGTTCGCAGGACAGCTGATAGTCTTCTGCAAATGTGTTGAGAATGGCTCGAAAGTAATCATCGTAGGTTTGCAGCGTGGGCCTTGAAATTACGTGGTCTTTCAGAGTCTTCTTGAGTTGTACGATAAAGCGCAGGACGGGAAACACCGTGTTCGAGGTCTGATTTGTGAGCTCAAGAGGAAGAGGGGGACCGTTTCCTCGAGGAGCTACCCAGTCATCTTCCACGTTGCTCGGCCACTGAATCTCGTTGTCGCCGAGTTCTATTTGAATAGGCTTGTTTTCACAAAGTGATAAAAGCCTATCATTGTTAGTGAGACTGTCTTATTTGTATTGTGTTCTCTGAGTCGCGGACTCAAAGGCCATTCAGCTCACCTATCCCAGCTGACAATGGTAGCGAACAGGCGTCTTCGCTCTTCCGCTTCGATGGGGGTCCAGGGCCCATTGTGAAGCTCCAGCCCAATATCTTGCGCCATTTTTACGCTTGTGCCAAGCCAGACCCAGCCGGCCGATCGAATGTTTTGTTCGTAGAGAAAGACGCTCACGAGCAAAGCGGTCTGCGCATGCATAGGTAACATGTTGTCGGTCCATGTATTTAAGAGTCTTGCCGCAAGTATGATGTACTTCATTCCGTCCACGTCCGGGTTGGAGTGTGAGCTGGGCTGGAGTGTGCCGCAAGCTAATATTCCGAAAAAGAGGCCCACCCATATCTGAGGGGTTCCGATAAAAGTGCCGGCCTCCTTGACCTTTTGTAACTGGTCCATGAAAGTCGGCCAGTGAAACATTGGGCTAGCTCGATGGATGTATGAATAGTAGCTGTAGAGCAAAGTGTCAATGACCTGCATCGGCGGAAGGGCAGGCTCTTGGGAATTGATCAACGGCGTCGGCGCAATGTGTCGATGTGTGGGAGGAATCTTGAAAACACCTCGACTGTACTTCCGCAAATTTCGCCGCACGTGCTCGAAGTTGTGCATCGGTGGTGGCCCTCTCGTCTCCATCGCATCAGGCCTGGTCTTGAGAAGAGCTGGAAGCTTGAGAGTGGTGCTGTCCATTGGACTGGAGTCTAGGTCTGCTGGATTGTTATTGTGCAACATGGATCTAAGGTGAGTAATTTGGTGTTTCGCGTCGGCAAGCTGAGCCTGGAGGTCTTGAACTTGTCTGCTTGCCATCAGCAGGAAGCACGGCAGAATTCGTGTTCGAGACGTACTTGATCGAAGACATTCTGCGGTTTGTCTCTTTGGTGAATTGGCATTTGACGCTCCTACTTGAGCATTCGGAGCAGCTCGATGTCTCTGTGGCGTCGCACTATGACAATGGTGATTAATGCTAGACGGCTGCCGCTGTGTGGCGATGGAATTACCTTGACTTTCCGTTCTCGACAAGCATCGCAGCTTGGATCCTTTCGCCGTTGTCTGTACGCCCTCTTTTGCGCAGAGAGGTGTGGCCCTGAAAGAACTGGGGATACTCCGGCCGAACCGTAATGATCGTTGGAATCATGCACAGAGCTGCCCGCTACACTGCTGGGCGACGCAGATGAAGTGTTATAGGGATGATATCGAAAGTTGGAGCCGCCAAATCCAACTGGGGATCTGATCGCCGAAGACGCCTGGGGCACAGGCTCGGGCAAGGTCCTTGACGGTACACCTGAACCGAAGAGGCTTGACGAAGGAGGAATCAGTGTCTGCGCTGAGCCTCCTGACGATGTTGACGAGGAGTCATGACTAGATACTGAACGAGGGTGGCGTGAGTGCTGTGCAAACGAATTCACCATGGGAGAGTCCATGTCCTTCAAGGGAGGAAGGACCTGTTCCACGGCGGATCAAAGTCTTGAAGTAGGAAGTCTTGAAACGAGCGGTGAGGTTGGGGTTAAGAATGGACAAAATTTAGCAGGGAACGGGTGCTCGCGAAGCTGATACTCCAGTGGCGTTGAGCAAGCAATGGCACTTGTCGTCTTCGAGAGGCTTTCAAGTCGCATGGGTACTCAACGGACATGCAGCCGAAGTAACGAGATGTCCAATATCGGGTACTTGATTGAAGTGTTCATACACAGCAACTGGATAACCCGTACAGCAGCAGACCGCAAGCTCCTGTTGAAGAAATCAGCGACTATGACTTGTTGGACTCGCCAATCTCGGTTTCTGGGATTGATCATCTTCGTCTAAAATCGCAAACAGGCCAGGGAGGGAAAGAAGCGACCAGAACCAGCACCCCCCGCGCGTCCCTGCAGTATTGACTGGTGTTGGAGTGGAAGGGACAATTTACTTACTCAACGAGTCGGCGAATTCTGTGTGGTGACACGGCAGGATCAGTGCTAGAGTTGCAGATTTCTGACGCACCAGCTTGCGAGGTTCACGTTTTCGAGTAACCAAGATACAAAACGCTGGTTGAAAGGTTCCACACGCGCGACTTGAAGATGCTCAGGTTGCAGGCTCGCTTGACAAGGACCGTTTGAAGGGTGGAACGCAATGGTCGAGATGGCGCAAAGGAGGAACGGACTTGTTGTTCTTCAATCTGGGCTGCACTAAAGAAGATAATGTTAGAAAGCGTAGAAGCGCCTCTACGAATGGGCAAGGCCAAGCTGAAGCCGAGCATGGGCTGTCAAAAAGGACATGCATCCTACAGCAAACGTCGTGTTGGACGGCAGCGGTTTTCGTAGTGCATGTGGGCGCGCGTGAGGTAACCTGACAAGCGACCATGACTTACAGGGTGTACTGTCCAACGGCTCTGGCAAGCGCGCCAATGCCTTCTTCAAGGCTTGGTCTGTTATGTTAGGCGATTGCAGAAACTGCCATTGACAAGATCAATTTCGTGATCCCGATGGCAGCAATGATCCGATATTTTGGAGTCGTTCGCCAGCCATGCAGGTTCTCCCTCTTCGGAAATGTCCAATAGCCGAGCGTTCAGGCCGGAAGGCGATGTAGGCAAAACCTGACCAGGGCCCAACGTGGGGTGGATGTCGTGGGAAGAGACGTAGGGTCGAGACGCAGGTGCAGAGCGTCTGTCCCTTCTATGAAGTACTATAGCAGGCCGCCCAGGAAACTCGGAGCACGCTGACCAGTGCAGGTGGGTGGCGGACAGTCGGACGTTTTGAAGAGAAGGCCACGGCTGGAGCAACGCCTCCCGAACCTTAAAAGGCTTCGATACGTAGGGCTGTGGACCTGCAAAAATTCGTCGAATTAGGATGCGGGGGGGGGTGCCTCGTCAAGGGCAGCGCGGGCGGCATGTGTACCTCATAGTACTACTACAGAACACAGTACGTGCATCGCATCACTGTGTAGTTGTTGGCCGTGTGGTCGTCGCTCTGCTCAGGCTGGCCGGGGGTCGCGGTGGACTTTGCGTTGGCCTCTCCTTCACCTGCAGCGATGGAGCCAGGGGAACTTGGATGCAGGCTGATAGAGTCGTCGGCAACAAGTCTATCAACAACCCGGCCACACAGCTCAGCGAGCAAGGCAAGGCAAGGCCAAGCAAGGCAAGGCAAGACAGGGGGCCTGGGTTCCGCTTCCCGCAGCGTCGATGGACTGCGATGTGAGTCTGTGAGCCTGTGAGTCTGTGAGTCTGTGAGCCTGTGAGTCTGTGAGTCTGTGAGTCTGTGAGTCTGTGAGTCTGTGAGTCTGTGAGTCTGTGAGTCTGTGAGGGAGTAGTCCTAGTCCTAGTCCTAGTCCTAGCAGCCTTAGCAGATGCACGTAATGAAGTTTCAATCTGCTGCTGTTGCCGGCCAGCTCCCGAAGGCTGAAGACCATCTCCGACTGGGCAGATCTGCAGCGCAGCCCAGACCACGCCGGCTCTCCATGGTAGTATAGTATAGTATAGTACACTACACTGCGCGGAAAACGTGGCGGAGAATGATCCTAAGCTGCATGGCACGGGCATCCCAGCCACAATGTCCGCTGAGCCCCGACAGCCCTTGGCCGCATCTCCTTTGCTGCGTTGAGTTGAGCTGGGTACGGAGCGCCTGACTCGGCCACCTGTAGTGGAGAGCTCGTATACCGAGTACCTTATGGTGGTGGTATAGCCACAGGTTACGGCACGACAACCTACTCGGACCTTCCCGGCCCTTCGACTTCAAGTTCCAGCCCTTCCGCAATCTTTCCACAAGTATGCATTTTCCACCTGTCCATGATCCCATCGGCCCAAGGGATTCTCCCAGGCTTGGGTAGGTGGATGCAAGCCGCTGGACGCGCAAGAAATTCGATTCAGGGCTAGCAAGATTTATGCTTCTCAAGTTTCGGAGGCTCTAGCAGAGGTGTCCCTGCCATTGGCCGTGTCCGACCCCCCTCCACGTTTTGTAGCCGTCATCCGGACACACGGTTCTTCCATTCGCGGCCCTGGAATCGTTCCTAGTGGTCCGTCCTCCGATATGCCCAAACAGGCATTCCGCTGCAGCTGATCGGATCGCTGCTGCAGTGCTGGACCTTGAACGCCACCAGTCGAGGAGTACATGTTGCACGTCCCTCGAAACAGGTGCTCGTCCCAAGCCAGTCCTACTCCCCATCTGTTTCCCCACAACTCCAGAATGCTCCCAACATCGTCGTTCCGCTGAAGGGTTTCTGGATGCGCCCTAACCGATTGATTTGGAAACCAGCTGAGATGGATCAAGTGTTGCTTGGCTGGCCGTTGGAGCATAATAGATTAGGTCCGCGGTGGAATTCATCCGCTGGACTCTCTTCCCCAGTTGCCCGCAAAAGCAATAAAAAGGAAACCAAGGCCGAAGCTTCTGGTTCCGGATCGGTCACGTGCACGCTATATACAGGTCTTGTACACGGCGCGCTGGTCTCCTAGTAGTCTCATTTCAAATACTGCTATAGTGCTATAAGGAGGGTGTGATCTTGATTACGAAACAGCATTGACTCTACTGTGTACCATAGTACATAGTATACTGTCTGCCAAGCTAACCGGGACTCGGAGGATCCCGACGATCTTCTGTGACATCTGTGGGCCCGAGAGACGTCAGCCTGGCACACTGAAGCTTGAAGACCTTTCTTCGAACCACAACCCTTGAGCGCAGAATCTGCTTCGCCCCGGTTTCGCCGTGCAACTTTCCAGACTCGAGGAAATCGCTTAAGTACCGGTTTAGCCTCATCGAAGCATCCGCTCCTCTATCATACTCGTACACCTCCGCAATATCATCTCAGCTATCACCACGCCCGTTGGTAACAGCGTGCGGATATTTGTCCTGACAGACCTACTTCTTCAACCCACTTCTTCATGCAAAAATAGTTCGCCGTCCATCTACCTCATATTAAATCCATATCCACGCATCTATATTTCTGGCACGCCAATCTCGGCAAGTGCAACCGACACGGAACACCGCCCCGACATCACCGAAATCTGGAAAAGCCCGGCGAAATTAAGATTGGAGATCCCACAGCGATCCCGCCATTCTAATCCCAGTCTCTGATCAATTGATCAGTTGATTACCGGTATCCAGCAACGTCCACACCCATCCATGTGCAAGACGGCCCTACATCCATTCCTGGCAGCATTGCCAAAATGTGAACACCACATACACATCGAAGGCTCGCTAGAGCCTTCCCTCCTCTTCAGCCTGGCAAAACAAAACCAGATAACCCTCCCTGAAGAGGATGCCGCCTTTGCTTCCACGGATGCGCTTCTGGACCGCTACAAGAGGTTCACATCGCTAGACGATTTCCTGCAATATTACTACATCGGCATGTCGGTGCTCATCACTTCCGCTGACTTTGAAGCCCTGGCATGGGAGTACTTCCAGAAAGCTGCCAGTAACGGTGTGCACCATGCAGAAGTCTTCTTCGATCCCCAGGCCCACGTTGTGCGCGGGGTGGCCTATTCGACCATCATGACTGGCTTTGCCGCCGCACGTGAGCGGGCACAGAGGGACCTGGGGATAACCACTTTGCTCATCTGTTGTTTCTTGCGTCATTTGCCTGTTCGGGACAGCCTGGAGCTGTTTGATCATGCAGATGTTCAGAGGAGTTACGAGGACGGGTCTGTCGTGGGTATCGGCATGGACTCGAGTGAGCTCCCGTTCCCACCAAAGTTGTTTGGGGAACTCTTCTCCAAGGCTGGAGAGAAGAATCTGAGGCTTACCAGTCACGCTGGTGAGGAGGGGCCCGTGAGCTACATTGAAGATGCGTTGGACGTTCTCGGGGTCCATCGCATAGATCATGGTCTCCGTCTCGCTGACGATGCAGTCTTCATGAAGCGCGTCGCCGACAACAACATTCTCCTCTCGCTATGTCCTCTCAGCAACGTGCTGCTAAAGTGCGTGGATCACATTTCCCAAGTCCCAATACGGAAATTCTTGGATGCCGGAGTCAAGTTCAGCATCAACTCGGACGATCCCGCTTACTTTGGAGGAAACTACATCCTCGACAACTACTGCGCCGTGCACGAGGAATTCGACCTCAGCATCGCCGAATGGGAAAGCATCTGTCGAGCCGGGGTCGAAGGGTCCTGGTGTCCGCAACCGCGAAAAGACGAAATGCTCGCCGTTCTCCATGAATTGGTTGCGGAATGGGCTGGGAGCAACTTCTGACCCTTGGGACTCTCCATGACCTTTCTTGGCGGTGCGCAAACTTATGCACGTGTCGCTTGAATCATGCACACCCACCAGGAGTAGACAAAAGTATATAGAAGTCAGTACATGACCGTGGTGCGCATGATTGCGTGTTGCGCAGAACGAGAGCGAGAAATAATTGGAAATCCTCGTGCGTCTCATAGCAGGTCGTAAATATAAACCTAGTACTAGATTTCAAATCCGGTGGGTGGTGCTACCGTAGAGACTCGGGCAACATATTTAGTACCTTACTTGTCGACTCTTGCACCATTGCCCTGCCAAGTCGGAACCCTCCCGACGACGATCGTGATCAGGCTCGCGGCATCAAGTCTCTTCCGGCACCAAGAGTCTTTGCATCTCCCTGTGTGACGTGTTGGCGGCAGAGTTGGCAATAGTCTTCTTTATTGATTACCAGTCTTATTTGGTACTTTGTATTACTGTCTTATCCCAAGAAGGCCGCCGTGCTAGATAGATTTCGGCCCACCACGCCCGCCGCACCGAACCAACCGAACCGAGAACGAGAATGTTCCAGAAACCGTCCAGAAATACGGCGGATCTCCATCATGTGAGCGGAGCGGAGACAACCTCAATGCACATCTCTATTAGTATGGGGAGGGTTACCTTATGCAAGGGTGAAGAAGGTGCTTTGCCGTGAATCGCTCCGTCTCGTGGAGGCGGGCGTCCAGAATAATTCCAGGTTCGGATATAGGTGCGGAAAGGAATTTTGAGGAGGGGGTTCTCGGAAGCAGCAGCCGAAATTAGGAGCAGGGGAAGGCTTTCTGGAATCGGTCTCAAGCTTCTGGAAAAATGCGCCAGGGGGGATGAGGCTGAGGAGTTCAGCCTGGTGATGGGGTCGGTTGTCACATGCGAAATGGCTCTTTGATGTCTTATGGACCGGAGAGGACATGGTCGACCGGATTTACTGATTAGAGGCATTGTGCGCGAGCATCCTTGTCTGGGTGAAGTGCCATGGCAAATAGCTGACCGGATGTGTGATCCTTCGGAGAAGCTGAGTGCAAGCGGCATGTGACCAAGCGTTTGTGGACGTGACCGGACTGGAGACAGAAGAGCTGGGGAGAGGATGTGAAGGCTGATGATGCGTTTCTGTCTCCTGATACCTACTTGATCTTTCTCGAGTCCTCTGGAAAGATAAGCGGACGGTGGCCGCATGCTTTTGATACTTGCGTTGGCGCTCAAAACGCGGCTTAAGTGCTAATCGTCTCGACGAGCCAGTATTGGTCCCAAGAGACTCGTTCACGAAAATGGCAACGAGAGGATATGAGCTGCAAAGACGTCCAGCCATCATCCCAGGGGCTAAGAAACTTGCGAACTACCAGCTAAGGGACCTGAACATTGCCAGCGGACGCGCTCTCAAAGTTTCGACTCTCCCAACACAGTCTTGTAGTTGGAGGAACGACTCTCTGTCCGGATCTCAAGTCACCTAATCACCTTGTGCGGTGCCAAAGTTTCTAGAGCTTTCGGAACATCAGCTGCAGATTGCCAGGAAATCATCAACGTTGCTATAGATTTGAGCATGATTGAGAAATCCGAGAGTTCTGATGCAGTAATGGTATACGACGCGTGACGTGGGTCGCGTACATAACAGGGACCACGACAAACATGACGATGCAACACCAGACTGGCTTCGATGGTGGTTGTTCACGTGCGCCTGCAATTCTCATTGCTCTTCGATTACGACTGCCTCTTTCTCGTCCCGACAACCCTCGAGCGTGCCAGTGCTTCCCACAAGATGGCCATCATCAGACCTCGACCACCAGATATCTCCGATCCTCAGGATTCACACACTCCCCAGCCAGCGAGAACCTACACCCCCATGGAAGAGAGGCATCAACAGTCGCGTCGAATCACGCGTAAGAGCGCCATGCCACTCCCTTTTGACGACAGGCATCTCAAGAAGCTACTCAACCACTTCTGCACGGCTGAGCGGCTGAGCTCATGGGTCCAGTCAGCTCCCGTGGTCGAGGTTCTCGGAACCTGGGTTCAGAGTACTCTTCAATGCCCCGAGCACGACGATACCTACCGCTCTCTACTGCTGCCGGCAGAGTCCGAGGCGAAGTGGTCTGACTTCAAAGGAGACTGCGTCCATGTCGCCTTTGCGCACATCAAGGGAGAGGATCTCGGAGAGCCTGCGCCTGATCTGCCAACCTTAGCGTGGGCCTATGCTATCGAGCAATTGGTACGAGACAGCTGGAGAGACGTCCCTTCTGGCCCTCTCAATGGCGGTCAAAAGCCTGGACAGTCCAAGATGAGTGGTTGGCCCTGTGAACGAGCTTGTGATCTCTTGCACACCGTCTACGATGACCTTCGTGGTGAGCCCAACAGCGGTTACTTCGCCAATCTGCTGGGAACATTCATTGGTGAGCGGTACCTTCCTCTGCCAGCACGGTCTCTACCACGTTTGACACCGAAGCTAGCCTGCGAGACCTGTCGCCTCAACCATATCGCCTGCGATCGTGCAGAGCCCGTTTGTGGGCAGTGCAAGCACTCGGAAGTACTTTGTACCAAAGCAGGCCCAGCCACCAGCGACGCTACCACTGGTGGTGATGATGGGCTTTCGAGCTATCCATTCGATCCCCTGTTCGAGGAATCTCCGCCTAGATCCGAGCCTCCCTCAGATTCACGCCTCGAACCTGCTGCCACGACTGGGCTGCTATCCGGGTCGAGGTTCCTTGGGCATGTCTTCTCAATGATGAATTCTGCAACATTGCCAAGCAGCCCTGCTTGTCGCACTTGCCGTCTCAAGCATCGAGGCTGCGATAGGGTGCGGCCCAGCTGCCGCGAGTGCACTTTACGTTCTGTGGAGTGTGTATGGGATAGAGATGGAGCTGAAGCGAAGAAGGCTTTGGCAGAGCCATCGAGACCAATGCTTTTTTCGAAGAGACTGCCTGAAAACAATGTCAATGCCCTCGAAGAAGGCGAGATCGATGAGAACATCGATATCGATAAATCCCAGGCACCACAGTCATCAGACCTGAAGAGACGTGCGCTCGGCGGCGGCGGAACATCACCTGTGGCGAAGCGTCCTCATTCTAGCGGAAGCACGTTGATGGAAGCGTTGTTATTCAGCGTGCCCAAAGCGACCGGGACCCAGCCAGTCCATCGAGTTCCGATCGCGCCCATGATGGCTCCTTTGACAGTGCCTACGAGGCCGTCCAGCACATTCGGGAAAGTGCATACGGATCGGCTTGCACAAATTAAAAAGCCTGCTCCTCCTGTACGTGCTGCTGGAACTGGCAGCAACAAAGTCGAGGTAAGTGCCGTGAGGACATCAAGTGTCAAGGCAGAAACGGTCGAAGTGCCAAATGGATTTGCACAAGCGCGGAAAAAACCAGTACCTCCACAGTTGCCCACACCATTCTTGGGCGCAGTGCACACTGGCGTCAAATTAAGCAAGAAGCAGCGCAAGCAGCTCGCAAATGGACCACGTCCACCACCAAGCCGGCCAAATGTGGCCTCTATGGGTGATGTACGCCCGTCTGTGCCGTCGTTTGAGGAGATTCGTCTTTCCGATACTTTACAGTACTGCAAGACGCTGTTTGATGATATTCTTGCTGGTAGGAACGCAACCAACGCAGCCCAAATGGGGGCGACGGCTGTTCAACATGCTTTGGACAAAAACTGACGGCGGACATTGTGGGTATACTCGAAATGTAATGTACGACGGAATGCGATCCGAGACCAATGGTCTTTCACCACGACTGTGGCTCGCATCAGTAATTTGGGATAATCACGCATTTTACCTAATTAATCCAACTTCTCTGCTCTTCGCTTCATGTTTTGCGGCAATTGTTATCTGTTCTAATCTTCCCACGTGCGGCAATCTTGAGCATACTTCGAGTCATTCCTATCCTATTTGCAGATCAGCATTCAGATGAGGGGGTTGATATACGAGGCCCGGGGTTCGCTTCTCCTTTATACATGAAGGGTCCTTCGACTACTGGTACGTGCAGCTTCAACGCATCATCTGGAAGAAGCAGAATAATGCCGTCGGCAAGCGAGCAGCAGCGGGTGATTAGGGCAGGCGTTCTCGCTTCTCTTCGGAATTCCCGAGGCGAGGCGGGGCGAGTCGTTCTCCTTGGCGTTGCTACTTCCCCTCGGTCAAGTAGGTAGGCGGCAGGGATCCTGGAAATTACCATGGCTTGGCTGGGGCAAAGATAGGTATGCCATAAGGTAGCTCGACGACCTTTCAGGGCTCTCTTGCATGGATGTGTGTGGTGCCGATATCCGACATGATGCAGGGGTTGGAACGGAGGAGATTGGGAGGTTAGTAGTAGGTAGGTATTGCTGTCCCTGGATGCTGCGCGAGTCGAGTATGCGGCGCGCTCGGCCTACTCTTTACGTCTATCCGCTGTACTTACTGTATATCCTCGTTCCCTTTCGGTCCTACCTACGGCCATGTTCCATTACGCATCTCTTCCATTTTGAGAATCGAATCGCACGAAACTCGGCGGTGGGTTTAGACAAGGTTTAAGAACTATGGAGTAGAGGGAACGGATGGGGATGGATGCTTCCTTTTCTGCCGGGATGGCTGTTGTTTAGGCCCTCGACGGAGCTCCTGGGGAGGTCCCTAGTCGTACAAGGCGCCATCTTGCCGATTCCGATTCCACACTTCGTTCTGTGGTGAGGTGGGTTGGGGATTGTGGTGGCTCGTCTTTGTATCGTGACCTCCTGGCCGTCTAGTCCCCCCCTCCCCTCCTCCCGCCCAAATTTTTTGGAAAAAAAAAAAGGAAGATCTCTGACAGAGGAGAAAATCTCCAACACCACACCTGTTTTCTACGCCTCCGTTTCTCCGTAGCTGGTATTTACGGTAGTCTTGTATCACGGGTTTTTTTTGTTTGAACCTCTGCATGATGCGGTGTGTCTCCGCTATTATATATGCTGCCGCTCCAGATGATGCTGTGGAGATATATCTAGGGTACATACAGCACGCGAGGTTCAGCGCAGGACGTTGTTTTGCGTGTCCCGCCCACACACAGATTGTGCTTTTCTGCCGGACCCTCGTGGGGTATTGGCGTCGTCGGTGGGCGCTTTCTTGAGGGGGTTGTGTTTCTAAGGGCTATTGGGAGGGGGTCATTGTGAATGCTGGGTTTCTGTGGGGAGGGTCTGGACGGGTGTACGATTGGGGAGCGGAAACTTGAGCGGGGACGGGCAAACTGACGAGCAAAGGCGGAAAGAAGGTTTCTGAATTATTCGTCATTGAATTCGCTTCGAAAATCGTGAAGCGCTGGATTCCCAGCTCGACATTCGTGTTGTGGTCTAAAAAGCACTCACGTCGTATCTCGACCTAGAGCGAACGCCTCTCGATGCTCTTCTTTGACATCGGTGTGTCCTACTCTTTCTTTGCCTCACCACTGGGCACATTCATCCCATGAGCACCCCTATAATCTGGTCTCGTCGGCTCGTCCCATCTTTTTAGAACCTCCTTGTCCACCAACTCAAAGACCTCCACCTTGATGGGCCTGCAGCAATCAAGCATATTCCCACCCTCTCCTTCCGCCCAGCCCCAGTTCGACAAGTCCCCGCCTGGGCACGTCGACAACGCACAGAGCAAATCCTGCTCGGCGAAGAACTCAATGTGATCCCCTTTCTTGGCTGGAGAAGATTCCATAAAATAGCGGCCTTCGGAATTGAGACCGGTGACTTGGAACACATTAAGCACGTCGTGGACATCGTATTCCGTCAGACCGTGAGGGAGTACAGCTCGGGTGAGATTGGAATGGCAGTGGTAATTGTAGGAATCGCCAGTCAACAGCTTGTTGACGTAAGGGTCACATCTCGTCCCCAATAAATCGTGACACCGTCCCCCAAACCGATCGATACCGTAGCCCGCCAACGAATCCGAGATGATGGTGACCATGGGTCGGAGAAAGGGGAGGCAGGACCAAAGCCTATCCCCCTGTGTGACGTGGGAGGACTGTAACTGTCTAGTTCGGGCGGCCCAGAAGCGTTCGCGCGGGTTGTGGAGATTCCAGATGTTCAGGTCCCCTACTTGTGCTCCTTCTGGAGTGGAGAGACGGAATATAGAGCCGGCGTGTACTGTCCAGGAGTAGCCGCTTCGAGGTGGGATTATGTGGGAGTGGGTGAGGGTTCGGGAAGGGGCAGAGGCTATGGAGTCGTAAAGGGCGGTGTCAATGGGAGGTTTGTGGTATGCCGGAGCTGGTTCGGTCGAGGGCATGATTGTCGTGTTGCGGTGGACCTCGAGATGTGCGGTGCAAAGTGGACCATCTCAAGGTGGTCGTGGATGTCTTGACTCTGCGAGCCACCTTGGGTCTCCGTATATTGCCATGGCGAGCTTCGCTTTGTGGGAGATAAGGAGTGATGTTGTCCGGAAGCGGAGGGCGACCCACGGACTTTACTCCACCAGCCTGTCCTTTCCTCGACCGTTGTACACCTACGATGACACCCGTTGTTCGACATCATCGATTTCTTTTCATCATGCTTAATAGTGTGGAATGTCTGAGCAATCTTGCTGGACCTAATTCAATGAGAGAAAGACTTCAAGAGCGAAGGGGCCGCTATTTCCAACACCAGCTCTAGCGAAACCTTGACTGTTTTCATTTCAATAGGCAGAGGGGGGGTGCTTCGCGACAGGCTCTCCATCTAGAATCCTTGTTGATACGCGCAGTCCGTCAGTCCTCATGTTCTTGGACAAGCTAATTGAGGCTTTACATCAGTGTATAACTCTCCGAAATCCAAATCCCATCGGACGACCTCGAGGAGTTCGAAAAAGCATTCCAATTTAACATCCCCTACAGATCATGGATCTCCATTCAGGGATTCTAGAAGAACCACCAGAACCAAATGAAGAGGAATTGGTGATGTTCGAAACAAGGTACGGTCACTCAAAATAGAATCCCTAACGATCTGTTGCCATGTTACTCTGCTTTTTGTCAAAGTGCTGCTCATTTCACGTCTGTAGGGATTTACTCAATCATACCCTAATTTTCCAGAAGATCCTCTGGATGAAATGCATAAAAAGCTGGATGAATTCAAGAGATCCAACATATGCGCCAACGGCGTACGCTGTGGATTGGGCAGTCATCAAACTATTGCTGCAAAGAGATTCGATAGCTTCTTAGGCTGTCCTCCCGACGCGTCCAAATAGTGCGATGACTGGCTAAGCCCTCCACGATTTCGCTGGCTTGAAGATCACCCGCTGAATTTTGCGGCTCGAGACGCGTCAGTCAGCGACGTCTCGATATTGCAGTCTTGCTGGTAACTCCTGGATTCCTGCTTGCAATATAGCAGGCACACTAAGAAGGTAGTGGGACCCTCACGCGAAAGCTCTTGATCTTCACAAAGCCAGTTCAATGTGGCAGAGAAGGTACGGGAAACGAGTGCGGAGATGTGATTGAAGTCCCAAGTAAGACTTTGCTGTGTAAAGTGGAGAGAACCGGGGTACACGGGCGTCAAGGAGGAAGGCGTTTCATCATATCCTGAAGATGATTTTCGCAACCGTAGGCGAAAGCTTCGATTCGAATGTCGGTCTCCAAAGACGCCAGGACTACGCAGACACGATTTAGCGTGGAATTTCTCCAAAGGCTCCCGACGTGACTCGGCCTAGCCTGGACACTCCACTCCTCGTCCACCCCTCGCATCTCGCCACCCTCCGTACACTGCCAGGTCGAGATCTCAAGATCGCTAGAAAAGGCAATCTGAATATCTCGTCTACCACCTGTAATCTTCACCCCACCTCCAGAATCCCCCCTCCCCAACACTGATACTGAGGAACCCCACGCCAGAAAACCCAACACAATCAAAGCCCCAAAATCCTCACCACCCATCGCCCAATCCCACCCAAACTTCCATCCCGCCAACGTGATCCTCCAGACCTCCATACCCTCCGCCCATCCATCCATCCATCAAAGAAACCCTCCAAACCACCCTAGAAGCCGTCGCCATCGAAACACACCACCACCACCACCACCACCACCACCATCTGAGCCACGACGTACGCAGTAGTACAAGGTTTCATTTGTAACAAGTCAAGCGGACGGACTTGTATAGAAGGGGATACGCAGAGACGCGGATGCTGTGGGATGTGGGACGTGGGACGTGGTACGACTCTTACCCTTATGGCTTGGGGGAGGGGAGAGGGGGGAAGAACGATGGAGCTCGTTGGGGAGGGAAGAGGGGGGATGGTGTATATCGATCGATCGACGTGGTGATGGAGTGGAATGGTAGGAATGGTAGGAATGGTAGGAATGGTAGGAATGGTAGGAATGGTAGGAATGGTAGGAATCAGGTTGTTCTGTTATTTATTTATTATTGTTATTATTATTATTACCGAGATATAAAGTCGTATCTGTGATCAGCAGGTCTGGTCTGGTCTGATCTGGTGACATGGGAACGAGATAGTATATGAAAGTAAGAGAGCACGGGAGTGGTATAATGAAACAAGACGGGGAACAACGTATCCACCACCAACACCTACACCCTCCCTCCCTCTCCAGACAAGCCTCCCAAAAACAACAGACGCAACAAATCACGCATCCCCGCACTCCCTCTTCCTCCTCTCATTCTCCGCTTCCGCCCTCTCAAACTCCCCCGCTATCATTTCCTCCCGTCCAACCCTCGGCCTGATATCGATGCTAAACTTATCCGGCTTGATGATCAACAGCGAGTTGCTCTTATCAGTGGGGACATTGATCTTTTCCCCCTCGGGCGTGTACTTGAAACCAATGTCGAATCCCCACGCGATGCCGCCGCAGGCAAGCAGGTTCTCATCTTCCGTGATTCCCTGGCCGATGCATGTGCGCTGGCCCCATCCGAAGGGGGACATGGATTTGATGGTCGGGAATTGGGTTAGGGGTTCTTTGAAGGTTGGCCAGTGGGGTTCGAGGAAACGTTCCGGGTGGAAGTTCCAAGGGTCTGGGTATTTTTTGGGGTCGCGGAGGATGCCCCTTGTGATGGTTAGGAGGGAGGGTGAGAGATGTGGAAGAGTTGGAGCTTACCATTCCATGGGCAGGATCCTTGTTCCTTTGGGAATAAAATACCCCATGTAGACGTCGTCTTCTTGCAGTTCGTGACCGACGCCTGAGAAGACATTAGAATATGCGTCACGTGCTGTGCCGGTGCTGCGGAATACTTACCAGTAGGAATATTTGGTCGCCATCGGACCGTCTCCTTGATGCAGGCCCGTAGGATAGGGAGATTGGGTGAGTCGGCGAGGGTCGGCATTCTTCCTTGACATACTCTATCCACCTCTTCCTGGCACTTCTTGAACCACTCGGGATGATGAACCATCGAAACAAGGAAATACTGGAGTGGCCCACCAACGGTCAGGACACCCATCAGCGCCAACATTCCCACACAGTTGGCGGCCTCCTTCTCTCCAGACAAGGCATGCTTAGACTCGGACAGAAACCGTTGGGCCCAGCAAGGTCGTTGAGTTCCCTTTTCCATTGCCAACTTGACTTTCGCGAAGCGCTCAGACTGCCAAGCATGCAAGGGATCATGACGGATGGTTTTCTCCGCTTGTTTCCATGGATTGATCCAGTACGGCAAATGCCACAGAGGCGTGACGAGGTTGGTTATGGGACCGCAGGGCGAGATCTGATGCAGCAAGTCCCGCGCGTCGATTGTGTTTTTCTTGCTGACACCAGGTTCGTCCCAAGCGAGCGTGCACATGATTCGGCTGGCCATGTCTTCGAGCAGCATCTGGGCATCGTCGGGCTGCTTCGTGAGTAGGGACAACATTCTTCGGACTTCGTAGTCCATCACACCGCGGTAGTTGAGTTTTGCCGTTTGTGAGATGGCGAGGTGGGCCCACTTCCGTTGCCGTGCCCAATACTCTGCGCAGGACGTTAATGACGGATCTCGAATCGTCGATACTCATCCAGAACTCACCATTCTTACCCATCAACGGCAGGTATTCCATCGAACCATGGGTGCTTTTCGAATCAACTAGAGATCGCATCATCGGACGGTCTGAGTAGATCTTTGCCCGTTTGACAAGCAAGTCCTCGACGATGCTTTCGTCTGTGAGTACCAGAAGGTTGTGTCCGAACATTTTGGTCATGTAGATTGGACCAAACTCGTCTGCCCATTCTTTGAATTTGAGCCATGTATATTGCAATGGCAAATCGTGGACGCGGCCAATATATGGAATCTGCCATGGTCCCGGGATGCGAGGATATGTCGGCTTGAAGATGTACCTCTTTACCAGTTGAACGAGAGTCTGAAGTGCCAAAAGAGCGAGAAGTGCTTGTCCAGCAATGCGAATGAAAGAGGGATCGGGCTCAGACACAGCCACCATGACAGGGCCCTTGCCGCGGGCAAAGAGCAGGCTCTCTGAGCTGCTGTTGATGGTCATAGTGTCCTCCATGGTGGAGCAGAACGAATTTTGTTGCACCCAGGTGCTCCTCGAGATCCCGAAGTGCCTGACTTTTAAAAGAAGTCCGATTTAAATAATTCGAGGGTCTCTGGCCAGGTCAATGGTCCTGGCGTTGAGTCAGGCGAAATGACTGACTCTGCTTCTCGCGTGCAGATATACTGGAACGAAACTCGAAACCAGGCTCTCTCGTGCAGATGTAGACGAGAGCTGGCCCAGCTCTTATCAGCCTCGTGCTAAAAAGCTCTTTGCACTAGATGCCCTCCATCCCAAAAAATGACTCGTCTGCCCCACACGCACTTTCAGCAGAGCAGAAGCGTCTCGCGTGTTGGTGCCTTGGTGGGCGAATGGCATTGCTCGGGGCAGAAAATCATGGCCATATGGGGAGCCGTTGCTCGGCGTCTCCCTATCAGATTCCATACTCAGGATTGGCTATCAAATTATTGGCCTTGGCCTTGGCCCAGGTGTGATCACCTCTACCGTGTGGGATGGCAAGTGGTCAGTATCAGAAAGCAGGAAAGCTGAAGCGGGGCAGGCAGGAAGGAAGCTAGGGGCGCGACCTTCGAAGCTAGGTGCGGAGGTATCTGCGACGCCGAACCTCGATGAAGTATAAGTGTTTCAAGTCGCACCCAACAAACACGGCTTACGCTGCGTACGGTGCCATACCTCGCCGTCTTAGCTTGGGAGAGGATTGCCAAGCGAGCGATTGGGAGTTGTGCATGGCTGCAGCAAGTGGACAGAGTGCATGTCGGCGGCAACCTGATGGCATGTTTCTTACCAAGTTTGGCGAGGTGCCACGACAGAGCTGAGGACGAAAAGACGCAGTCTGAGGGGCATGCAAAACCTGTCCTGTCCGTGCTCGTCGGCAAGATGGTGCAGTAGTAATTCCAAGACACCGACGGATTCTGCTGAACGGAAGACGGGCCTTGTCACCACAAACAGATGGGCAGAGCACGGGTCGAGTTGGAGGGCATGTGGATATGGACGGATGGGAGGGTGCGGAGGGAGACCAGAGCTGTAGCGCGGGCTGCCATGGGCTATGGGAGAGTCACGACTGTGGTTCGGAATACGAGAGGACGGACTGTGTGTTCTGTCAGTTCTGATGGCGACTTGGCGAGAGGAGTGACTCGTGATGGGCGCCGAGGCCCAGCAAATCACGGTGCGGCAAGGGATACCGTCACCGGGCTGGTCCTGGGCATCCATCCTCCAATCTGGGCCGGCAACCTGTACTAGATAGAACACACTACTAGTAGTACTCCGTACACAGTGCCCGCGATATCCAACGGTCAGGTGACTGGCCGTGCTAAGGCTGTGCCCGTGTCTATTTACAGGCCGGGGCGCTGCAGGGCAGAGGCACTGGTACGGAGCTACCTCCTAGTACTGCCGAGCTGCAACACAGTCCGGCCCGGCCATTGGCGGCTCACGGCTGATGGCCGGCTGCTAACTGCTGACTGCTGACTGCTCACTCCCGGCTTGGTCCACCGTTCTCTGTTCGTTACCCCATACTCACACCCTCATGCCTCGTGCCTGGCCTCCTTGCGCCTCGACCTGCCATGACAGACCAGCACAGTGGCGGCACCGTGGCACCCCTCGGTTCGCAAGCCATCGAGCATCGTGGCCATCGATACGGTGCACCTCCCATCAGAGCGACAGCATCGCTTGTTGACCTTTTCTACATGACGGCAATGTCCGGAGATCCTGGACACAGACTATTGTGTTCGCTACGAGCCAACTCCCAGCTATCTGTCTCCAACAGCTGTCAAGCTTTCTTATCAACTCATCCTTTCTGGGCAATTGCTGGGCCTGCTGGCTTGGAGGCCCGGGGCTGGCTCGCGCCAGGGACGAGGCTGCCTGGAGCTGAAGGCTTCCTCGAGACCACTGCCGCTGGAGTCGCCGACCGTCGACTCGAACCATAGCGACAACCCACCGTCATTCTCCTCGGGCCGCCGGCCACCTCTAGCTGTGCATATTTTTGGGTACTCGACTTCGATCTCCCTAGCTGTCGCGTATGCAAGCTTTGCTGGCACTTTGACGCGACTAGCGTGAGCAGTATCACCTTGCTGAATCATTGGCAAGCGCTCAGCTTTTGCTTCCCATCTCACGCGTTGCAGCCCATGGCCACTTTCACACTTCAGATCCCCCCGACTTTGGAGCTGGAGTTCCGGTCGCACTTTTCTTACGGAGAGGAATCGGTGCGAATCTTTGCATTAGGCCATCGGACCGCCCATCCAAAGGGCTCCCCATCCTAATTCCATCATGCTGCGTGTCCATGTCCTGGCCGCCTGCAAATTTCCATGACGGCGGACGCGCTCGGCTGAGCTTGACTGTGTCAGCGTTGTGAGAAGGTACCTGCTTGCAACCTCGACCACCTGCCTTGAAGCGGCCTTTGACTATCTCTCGTCCCACATCCAGAAGTGTATCATGAACGCTGTTTTCAAACACTTTCATCCCCTGCATGGATAGCCGCTGCCATTTCGCCTTGATTTCGTGTTCAGCCAGAAATCGGATCGTGGCTTGGTCGGTGCACTAGATGCAGGTGAAGCAGAGCTCTGGGCCAGCTGCCATGCCATTCTGGCCGCATCCATCTCCAGCAACTGTGGCGATGCGATGACCGCAGTAAAGAGTGTGCTGTCCTGTTGATGTCATGCAGCATCGTTGGAATTCAGGATGCGCATAGAGCAGAGCAGCCCTTCTTGTTCGACCTCGGGACTTTCACCACGGGTAATACAGAAGCCCAGGTCACCATTTTGCATCACGAATAATACCTTCTTGTTTAGGAACGACCGGTCTCTTTTATCATTCGTGACGTGAGACGCCCTCTCCCAACACGGAAACTCGCTTGGTGATGGCAGTCACACAGTCAAGCCACCGTCGACTTCCTCCTGCAATCAGCCTCGAGCTCTATGAAAGGTGCGCGCATTCTGTAGTTCGGATACGAACTTGTCAAATGACAGCGAGCTGGTTGGCTGAAGTAATCCTTCACGCGGCCTTTGTCTTGCATTTTTATAGCTAGCTGACAATGATAACCTCATCCATCATGCCAATCAAATTCATTATACTAACAAGCCAATTTCCACTCAACTCCAGCGGAACAATCTCCTCGGGCCAAAATAAACTTCATCAAGCTTTGTGGGTCGTGATTCCTTCCGCAAGATCGCTCCGCTAATATCAGATTAATTAAATGCACAAAGTCCCGAGCCGGGAGACATATGATCGCCATTCAAACACAGAGTAGTGCAAGAGAATTATTTCAAATTTCTCGGTTGATTTAGGGCATGATCAGTTTATTGGTTTGCGGTACTTATACCTACCCTGACGACCGAGTCGCGAAAACTTCGATAGCCAATCTCAATTTGGCAACTCTGTCCATTTCAGTCGAGGGTCGACGAGAATCTGCCCAAATTAGTCCATCATTGAATCTGCTCTCAACGCTCTTGTTTTGGTTTCTTGGAAGTCGATCTGGCATTTTCCCGAGGTGCATTGCAATTCTGATCGTCCAGGGATTGTTCAAGAGCCGAAATTACGAGTGGCGTATTCCAGCAACGACAATTCCACTTCACAGAAGTGCGGAATACCTTAACCAAATTGAAAAATCCAGATGCCAATGCCATACACGCTGGATACATCAAACGGCCCATCAAGATGTTTCCACGAGTGCTTACTACCCTCTTCCTGCTCCCCACAGCACTAGCCTCAACCATTTCACTCAGCAACACACTTACTACCGCCGACGGGCCCTGCGACTTCGCAACCTTCTCCAAGCTCGCCTTCACCATCACACTAGACGCATGGAAATCAACCTTCCAATCCAACTCCCGGCCCACCTGCTTCGAATGGTGTTCCGACGCCTGCTCCGCCTCCCCGGACAGCTACCCGAAAACGCAAAACGGCGAAAAGGTGTCTTTCAAGGCCGTCTGCGCGCGGCACGATTTCTCCTACAGAAATCTGAAGAGGCTGGGGCTGTTTAATGAGGCAAATAAGAAATTGGCGGATGAGAGATTGAGGGATGGGATGGTGGAGGTCTGTGGGAAGCATGAGAATTGTGTGGAGGCTGCTAGAAAGATTTATTATCCCGTTGTTAGGAAGTATAATCGGCCAGAGGCGGAGCATAACAAGTGGGATGAGAAGGAGGGGAAGGTGAGTCTCTGTTTCTTAATCATTTCCTAGCGTATTCGTGTTTGGAGAAGATTTGTGGTGGTAGCTAATTGGGACGTTTAGGGGAATACGAAGTGTTCTGTCTTTCCGGGATGCTGTGCGAACCATGAGGATCCGAAGCCTTGTGGAAGGCAGGAACCGCTGCCGGGTCAGTATAAGGGTGATGACAGTTGTCCCGCCAGGTGATTGATATCCCGTGAGAGAAGGATTGGCTTTGTCGTGTCCAGAGTCCAGAACAAACATCTCCAGCTAGAACTTTCCAAGCTTCACAATCCAGACTTTCGACGGAGTATCACTCCAGCAAAATTTATTATGACCAAAAGCCAACGAAAGCAAGGAGAGTCTGAGACATGTCAAAAAACAGGTGATGATGCCATTTCTGTTCTTATCATTCAATTATCATTTGTCTGGCTTTAGAATACCCCTGTATCCTAATAACCAAGCTCAACGCATCCATCCATCAAACACCAAAGAGATCCCTCCCCCCCCGCCCCCCCCCCCCCCCCCCCCCCAATGCCAAACAGATCAGACAGATCGCACCATCCATCAGCCAGAATCATCATCTCATACCATGTCGCTGGATTGTGGAGAATCATTTCTTGCCACCGCCAGAGTGAGCGTTGTTACCGGTAGCGGCGTTGTTGCTGTTTGCATTGCGATCGCCGGCGCCCTGAGCACGAGCAGCCCAGCCAGCGGAAGTCATGTCGGCTCCAGATTTGGCCTTGGAATTGTCAGTTTGAGTGGTCGATGATGGTACACGGAAGGAATAGGGAAGAAGGAGTATTACCTCGTTGGACATGATCTTGGCAGCACGGTCTTGAGTCATCAAGTTGTTGCCGGACTGACCTTGGCCTTTGTTGTTTGAGGACATGATGATGGTTTGGTGTTGAGTGAGGCAATTGGGTTGAGTTGTCTGGTATGGAGGAGGTGAATGGTGGTGGAGATGTCGCTAGAATTCGTTTGAGGAAGAGGTGGTGGTTGGTATCGAAGTTGTGAAGGGTGGAAGTGGTTGTTGATCTAGAGAAGGAAGAGGAGGGGGGACGGAAACGATGCTCCTAAGTAGGCATCGAGGGAGGAGCTATCTCCGAGATCTGTGCTGGGTCATCGTTGGTGGAATGTGCTGGCGACTTTATGGGCTCATGGTATCCACTGAAATGGTGTCAGCCTTGTTAGATCTGCAGTTTTCCAGACTCGTGATGGCGCCACTACAAAGGCGGAAGGACAATGGTGTGATGGATTCGTCATACCTACACAATGTTATGTTTATAACAGGTGAAGGCCATTACCCGCCTTTGGCAATCAAGCTGACAGATCCGGCCAACTCAGGAATTCAAGATACTCGGCGTGGGCTGCCCAAAACCAATGCAACTCTCTTACGACTCATGCTTAGGAGCGAAGACGTCGTTTTCGAAGGACCTCATATTGCCCACGTACAAGCACCACCCATCTTCCCCATCCCACCAAGACGAGAAGAATACTAGTCCTTCCATACCGCTTCGACGGAAAGCAACATATCCCGTATCAACACCCCCTGTCTCATCCCGCTCGTCCCATTCTTCGTCAACCTATTTCAGAGCAGTGCAAGAAAGACAGACTGCAACAGAAAGCCATCAACACTGTGCAGTCGGGTACCAACACAAGGCCGGAAGCAAATCACCGCCCTTTATCAACCAAACGAATCCTCTATATCCAGCGACCCCTCCAAACCCCGCCAGACACCTCAGCTCCTGCCCTCCCGAACGGCATGGACCGCAGTGACCATACCAACCCCACAAAACATCGAAACATCGCCCCTTAGCCAAATAAGTCCAAGGTACACCTCTCCCTATCGTTCCAGCCCTATCCACCGCTCCACGCCCTCTCCTTCGCATCCGCTCACCCCCCAGAGACGGAGCATCACTAGGACGCCATCGACTTGTAGGAGACGCGACTAGGCTCGTCGGAACGGCACTGGATCTCGGTGTGCGACTGGTGTTGGACTAGTATTTACTAGCGACTGTTCATGTGTAGTGCTTGGCGGAGTCGACTCCGCGGTTCCGCCGAGGCTTGAAATTGTGGCGTTACGGCGGGAATTTACCTAGGCTCTTAGTAAGCTGAGTCTACGTACTGCAGGTTATAACTGAAGATTCTTAATAGATAGGAAGGGTTTAGTCTTTAGATTATTTATAGATATAGTATAAGAAGAAGAAACTAGGATATATTATAGATTAGAGAAGTTATACTTATAATACTTCTAGGATACTAGAAATTGATATAGAATATATAATAAGGATTAGATTTGAGGAAAAAACTATATTTTCAATAGAAAAATTAAGGTATTTAGTAGACTTACCTATAAGTAACTTCTTTAATAGTGGATATAAAGACTTAGTTTCTAAAGTATTATAACCTAGATATACATACTGTACTATAGAAGAATTATTACGTAAATGCTTTTTAATAAGGTGTGTATCATACTCCGTATGGGACGTTATGGCCGTGGATGGCCGTGCGTGATACAGTGGCGCTCGACACACTGTCAAAAGTGCTGGAAACAGAAACATCCTCCTCGAAGTAAGTATTGTCGTAAAAGTTCTCTTATATAGATTATCTCGAAGCTACGATCTTTAAGTATACAGCCAAGCATAAAACATATGGTAATACCGATAAACAGCTCTTCAATCCAAACCAAGAACCCCATCCATGGCTGCTAGTTCATCAATAAACCCGTTTGCTCGACTTTTCACAAATTACGGGTTCCACCTCGCCATCCTGGAACCAAGCACCACGCACGATGACCCTATCAAGGTTTCCTTGAGCACGGAAAACGGAACAAACACTCCCTATGAGGTCGTGTCTTACGATCGTTCCCGAGACTATGGCTCCAGCAAAATACTTCTCGCCGATGTGGAGACGGAAATTCCAAAGCCACTGGAAAGCGCTTTGCGTGCCTTGCGAAGAACAGATGCGCCCCGGTTGCTGTGGTCCGATATACTTCTCGGACGGACCCTACAGGACCAGAATGCACAGGCAGCCGTGGCGAAGACAGTCCTGGAGAACGCAAGCAGGACCATCGCGTGGCTCGGGCCGGGATCAGAGCGAACGAAAGAAGCCTTCAAGAAGATCATGACTTTGTCAAGCTGGTGGACAAATGCCAAAGCCGTCGTTGGACTTCCTGATCGCTTGACCACGGCTGCTGTTGCACAAGCAGTTGGTATGGCTGAGGAAATCATGAAGAGGAACGTTGCAGAGTTGCAACCTTCGAATCAAGCGCTATGGACTGCCATGCACGACATCTTCACCGCTGGGTATTTCGATTGCGTCCAATCCATCCCCGACATTATTCTTTCCAAGAACACGATCGTTACTTCTGGCGCTGGCTCAATCGTCTGGGAGGACTTTTATCCAGCATACATGGCTATGGTCATTGTTCAATCTCGAATGCTCAAGCGTGAGCTTTCTCCCGATCTTGTGGATGGTTTACAGCGAATCTCAGGAATCGAGATCGCAGAGCGTCGGTACCGCCAAGACCCAGGACTCGCACTTTTACCGATGATACAGACGGCCAGGGATAGGAAGACTGTCGACAATCGGGAATATGTCTTTGCGATGCTTCCAATCACGCAGTCGTCCAAGCGAGCAAAGAGCATAACAGAAAAGGAGCTGCGTCCTGCCGTGGACTACACGAAAAGCACGGAGGAAGTCTTCACAGAAGCTGCAGCTTCCATCATTCGTGAGCGGCAAGATGTGTTCCTCTGGTGGACGGAGCGTCCGCCCCACGCGAGGAGAATCAAGAACATGCCAACCTGGGTGCCGGACTGGACGGTTCCTCAACCCGCGTTCACTCTGAAACTTCATCCCAAAGGACAGCTGCCACAATGGACCAACAGCATCCCAAATCGAAAACCGATCAGAGTGGTTGACGGTGCTTTGCATGTTCAGGCGCACGCTCTGGACCGTATCCAGACTGTTTCTGGCATCTTCACGGACGAGAATCGCTTCAGACTTTTGCTTGAACAGTGGCAATATCTGCCAAACGTGGAAGGTCAATCGATGGACGAGAAAGTGGAGTCATTCTGGCGGACTTTGCTTATGAACACGGGAGGGGCAACGGAGACGTTTGGCGAGAACGCGCCGCCTTCAAAGGTATGTCGTGGTTTGAGATACACACTCATATGCACGCCAGAGCTGAGTCGACTTTGGACGCTCTTCAGAAACCGAACGAAGTAGAAAGTGTCCTTGGGCATCGCTCAATCTCTGTCATTCCGGTTTTCAAAGCTGCCAGAAAGCTCCCTGGCATCAAACAGGATTCACCAGGCTCTGCTCAGGCGCATAACCCTACCTGAAATTATATGACTAACCATTGCCAGGAAGTGGGCGTCAGCTTCATGAGCTCCATTTCCGAAGAACGACTCATGCAGCTGCTCAAATGCACGCGAGAGCAGTTCATGACCGACCCCACCCTGCACGCCCGCGTCCGGGCTGACGGAACAATGTCGCTCCTCGCCTCCCAATGCGGCCACCAGGAAGCCTTTGACAACCTCCTCGTCAGAAACGCGCTTGGGAGGCGGTTCTTCACAACCGTAAACGGGAGCATGGGCATGACTGCCTACGAACAGCTCCCGGAAACCGATCAAAGTGTCAGGGATGAGCCGGACAGACCGGTTTTGGGGTTTTCCGGTCTCACCAACGATCCGGTCGGTGACTTGATGATCAATGGGTTCCGCGACTTCTTGGCTCAGCACGATCCGAGGGCTGCGGAGTTGGTTGGCGGGTACATGGACCACAGGGAGAAATCGAGAGGCGTGAAGGAGGGTGATGTTTTGGTGGCACTTGTTGGTGGCTTTCATCCTTATGGTAAGTGATGCTCATCCCCTTCTTTCCACCTTGAAATCGTCTTGGAATCGTCAACTCAAGATCGGCGTCGTGAACTTTCTGGCAACTCGGACAAGAAAAAAACATTGCCAAAAACCTTGAGCGCGCAATCTCAATCGAAAAGCTTCTTGCAAAATTCGGATGCATCGAGGAACCGACCTTTATACCCTACTCACCCCGCTTCCTCCAGCCTAAACAACAACAACCCCACCCCTTCCTTCGCCAAACACTCCGACTCAACCACCCCCAGCTTCCAAACCGCCATCACTAACGACATCCCCCAGTCCTACGACCAGTCCCAACAGAACCACCCTCAGAACATCTCAAGAACATCGTCCCAGCATCAGACAATACACCAACCTCAACGTACACCTTCGTAGGAGACTGCTATCTCCACGGTACAATGGACGGCGAGTGTTTCGGTTCCAAGCAGGCCAATGGCCAAATGCAGTGGCGGAGTGGTATCCCCCTCGAGGACATCAAGATTGTCTGAGTCGTGGTGGGAACAAGCAATCAAGACGCTCCCGCTTGAAAAACCTTCCCATCAATTCCTTTATCCTGTTTTTTGTGTTTCTCCCCGACAGGAACGAGTACATGTAGTTCCACGCCGTCACCAATTTCCCTCTGTTTTCCTTTGTCGAGGAAGTGAGTAAAACCCGCCCAACGAGTCGACCTGAGAGAGGTTCGAAGTGGAATTCTTGCCACCGCTTGAAAAACAACGAGTTTGGAGCGTATCCGAGTATCTCCAGAGGGACGACTTCTCCTCGTTCGAACACCTTGTCTTCCTCATTTATCCAAGATCAGACGGCCTATTTCGATACCTTCGCTTTCGAAATCTACGCGTCAGCTCCTACGAGTAATACATCTGTCGTCATAGCATGCAGTACCAAACAATGAATAACATCCGTTCAAAATACGTTTCAGTCGCGCCAGCAGTCGACTGCCCGAGACGGGAATGTCATCAGAAGGCTGAGAGCTTATTAAAAAATATTTGCTCAAGATGCTCATTTATAAAGACCAAATCCTTCAAGATCATCCCCTTTGGCTTTTTGCATTGTGAGGTTTTGTTGTGGAGTGGCAGCCAAGTATACAAGTGTATATTGCATAAACGCGATGCATTCCGAGGCACATATCCGGCTGAAAGCTGGGCCTTCGCTTGGCTCGCCGGCTTATACTCTACAACGATCGGTAACGCCAGATGGGAGATCGAATGGATTACGGGCAGAATTGGATTTTTCAGGACGCCAGCAAATTATCCATGTCAATCTGGAACTGAAAGCCGTCAGTCCAAGAGGTGACGTCGATAATTCAGGATTTTGAGGATGCTGTCTGAGACTAGCTCATAGGACACAGGTGTCAAGACGCCTCCTCTTCACAACTCCTTTTTCAAGAAATGCTCTGGCGCATGATCCGTCTCAAAATCCACGTGGACGTAAGCCCTCTCCACATCAGGGAGGCTTTCAAGCTTGATCTGCAAAGCCTCTGCAACGTCATGTGTGTGTTTGAGGGTGTCCTCCGCATCCATGACAACGTCTACCTCAACGATGAGACGAGGTCCAGAGTGGTACGCGCGTACCGTATCGATCTGACGAATATCCTCTGAGTGCGTCATCGCTGTGAAGACTTGGTTAGCAGGATTCTGAATGTCATCGCCAAGTTGGAAATCGATGTCAATATACTCCTGGAAATCTCGGAAACGAGAGCTGCCAGAATTCCATCGATATCGATGTGGAGTCCAGGCATGCAGATACTTACAGATGTATGTGATGAGCTGGAGAGTGGTCGTGTCAGCCGTTAGACCGACCAGCAGCTTGAACTCTTCAAGTGCTGTTCGCTGCCATAAAAAGATGATGGTAATAGAGAGTAGGATGGCACCTGCAGGATCAATCCACCAGCGCACAAAGCTCCCCATAACTGAAAACCCCAGCCCGATGCCATTGATGAGCAGGTCATTCCTGTGGTCTTCCCAAAGAACTCGCACCTGGGAGTAAATGTTTCGAAGTGAGAAGCAGTAAAAAAAGAGTGCTAGCTTCACTAGGAATGCCACAGCAACCACAACAGCAGATATCAACGTGAAGGGCTTCGTGCGAAGCGACTTGCCTTTGGAATCCTTCGGAGCGCCCTCTGCTAGTTCAATGGCGGCCTGGACAATGATGACCAATGAGACTGCACTTGTTAGCCAATGAACCGTGCGATTCGGTTTGTGGGAACCCCAGAGACGAGATCATCCGAGGTTAAGCGTTAGCTTTACAATCTGACATACCTGCAGTCATAATCCAGCAAAATATAATGTTGCCAACGGTCTCGAGCCTAGCCTTCCCAGACGGATATCGTCGTGCATTGACCCTTTTTGACATACGATTTGTGATCTCGAGCCCTACATTCGACAGAGGGTCAAAGAGCGCATCCGCCATTGTTGTAAAGAGGGCTAAAGAACCTGACTTGGCCGCGGCGAACGTTTGCAGTGCAGCCAGGATGACATTGGCGGCGAAACTGCCATAGACTGCAATTCTGAATTTGAGTTTCGTGTCTCCCTCTTCCTCTTTAGCATCGCGCCTATGGTCTTCCACGCTCTTAAGCAAACGCTCAATGTTCTCGTTCTGCTCCTTGTAGAAATTTTGCACCTTCTTTCTTCTCCTGGACGTGTTGGCGGCCACTGAGTCGATCTCGCTGGTAGTCTTCATTTTCCGACTCAGCCCGAACGGGTCCTCCTCGCTGGTGTATGATTGGGGACGTGCTTCGAGGTCGTGCTCAAAGGCTGCATGGCGTGCAACGGGCTCGCTCTCTTCTTCGGGAGCTTCATATGAGGTACTGTGGGCTCCGTGAGCCTTGACATGGAACGTCGCAACGGGTGCGGTTGAACCCGGCACAGCGGAAGCGTGTGACGGGGGCTCGTGCTCGTGGAGATGGAAAGGGTGCGGCCTCATAGAGATGGCATGTCTCAAATCCGGATCGGAAGCCATAGTCAAAGCGTACAAAAGGTAGAACGATGTTGTTGTTGTTCCTGCTGCCAAAGGTCAGCAAGACCGGGAACAATGCCCTGTGGCCGCCAAGGCTACGGAGGTACCATACCACAGCCCAGTAGTTCTTCCGCTGATCGACACTGACTTTCATGTTGGAGTCTTCCAACGATTCAGCGATATTATCGATGAGTTTCTGTTCAACGCGTTGCTCTTAGTCGCAAGAAACCTAGCGGTACAGACTGTCAGCTGAGGATCTCTAGATTCCTCAGTGGTGGATTGTTCGAGCAGGGATTGATCGCTTGCTCAAGTCAGTCATGGCCCTTGAGGCAGTCGAATATAGATCTATAATGTCTGATTTGATAACAGCGTGCACTATGATCTGATCCACATCTCGGAATTTGAGAAAAAGCCTTCCATCATTTCAAGTACAGCACAACCGATATCTTCATCGTTCACTGGGTCTGACAGTCAACCTCATCAATATAGAGATAGGTAGTTCTTGAGCACTTGGCACAAGCAATAATGTGTATGATGTCCCTCACCGTCTAAGCAACATATTTTCGGGTTTCTTCGAAGAGGCCGATGTTTTCCACAACGCGGTCGCGGTCCCCTTGTCTTTGCCTCGCAAGTCGGCTTGCAGCACTCTTCCATACTGCAGTTACTCAAAGGCCGGAGCTCTGGAGATGGGAAAAAGGAGGGGTTATTGAGAAGCAGGCGGTCAGTAGCGAAGTAAGTTGAACTAAATAACGTGGATACTGGGATACCGGGGAACAAATTCTCAGGGCAAAATTCGTGGTCAGCCTCATCATTACTAAGAACCGACGAAAAGACCAAGCATGATCTGTTCCACGACTTAATTGTAAGACAGACATTAAAGAAGTGGATCAGACCCGATCTCACTTCCTTCGTAGCCTACCTCCGTACCTCCGGAGGCGCTTGTACTTCCTAGAAAATAGCCGGAGAGTCGTGGAGACCCTAGGTGAAGGGCAGGGGCGAAAAAGGCCAGGGGCGAAAGAAGGGCAGATTATCAATAATGGGGGAGTGATGGATCCGCCTCTTCCGCATCTCGTCAATATCACCTGGTCATGGAGCCATAGTGAGGAGAATTCAGAGACTCCGTTCTACCACTAGTCGTAACTCCTAATAAACTTTCCTTCGCACGGGACCCCAACTGCATTCGATCCCTCCTTTTCGACCCTGTCGTGCACCGCGCACAAGATACCTCCTGAACCACAAACCAAACAAACATCGCCGCAGCATCCACCATGCCAGGACGTACCTTCCCCACGATTCCTCAAGCTGACGTTCGTTCGCATAACACTGCGAAGTCGTGCTATGTTACCATTGGAACCCGAGTTTTCGATGTGACAGACTTTCTCAGCGACCACCCTGGTGGAGGCGACCTGATTCTGGAGTATGGTGGCAAAGATATCAAGGACATCCTCGCCGATGAAGCTTCACATCACCACTCCGAGTCCGCCTATGAAATTCTGGAAGATAGCTTAGTTGGATTCGTCGCAACGGATAAGGTCATGGATACTGTCATGAAGAGCCAGCACCCGGATAGCATCGTACCTTTGCCACCTACCGAATCTGGAATGCAAGAGCTGCGAATCGACGGGAACTCGGACGGTGTCGCCACCAAGCCAGTATACGCGACCACAGGCATGTCGTCGGAGGAGGACCTGAGCAAGGAGACGGATCCAGAAGCAGATTTCAAAACACAGAAGTTTCTTGATCTCAACAAGCCGCTGCTCATGCAGGTGTGGAATGGAGGATTCTCCAAGGACTTCTACCTCGAGCAGGTTCATAGGCCGCGCCATTACAAAGGAGGAGCTTCGGCGCCGTTGTTTGGAAATTTCTTGGAGCCACTGAGTCTCACCCCTTGGTGGGTAGTGCCTTTGGTCTGGGTGCCTCCCGTTACATTTGGCACGTTTCTTGCCAGCCAGAATCTTCCTGTGATTCAAACTCCTCTATATTGGGCTTTGGGACTCGCCATCTGGACAATTGTGGAATACACTTTGCACAGATGTCTTTTTCACCTTGATGAGTGAGTATTTTGTCCCTGTGAACACGAATGATGCTAAGGTATAGCAGGAAACTGCCGGATAATCGCGTGGGAATCACGTTGCATTTCCTTCTTCACGGCATTCACCATTACCTCCCCATGGACAAATACAGACTCGTCATGCCCCCAACTCTATTTGTCGTCCTGGCAGCCCCTTTCTGGAAGCTAGCCCATACCATATTCTTTTACAACTGGTATGCTGCCGTCGCTGTATACTGCGGAGGCGTTTTTGGCTACATCTGCTACGACCTGACGCACTATTTCTTGCACCATAGAAGGTCAGTTGGAATGGTCTTGAATTTAATGCAAAAAATTCCTGTACTAACACCACGACAGCCTCCCCTCGTACTACCAAGCTCTCAAGAAATACCATCTCGCACACCACTTTGCCGACTACGAGAATGGTTTCGGCGTCACAAGCAGGTTCTGGGACAAAGTATTTGGCACCGAACTGGCATTACCACCTCCCAAAGTCTTGAAGTCGACTTGAACCTTTTGGGACCAGTATTCTCTTCCAGTATGCTGCTTATGATTGGCGTTCATAGGCGGTATTTGCGAACGTTGCGGGTCACACGTCTCTTATGATAAGAGTCAATTGCTGTATTGACCCTAGTTGAATTAGATCTGTAAATAATATACCCCTTGGTTCGAGCATACAATTTCTGGTTAAGTTTCGTATTGATGTTGATGCTGGCAACTCTGCTGTGGAATCGGACTAAACTTGAGGTTGGGTGCAATGCACAATCACGGCTGGTACGGGGAATTCTGATAGAATGGAGTCTGGCAGCATCTCAAATGTCTCAGCTCACTTGTCAAAATTTGCATGTGTCGACGACTCTCAAATCTAAAAATGTCGTATACGGAAAGTCTCTGCAACCTCCAAAGCAGTGCCATTCGAGGCTTCTTTTCTTTTCGATTAGTTCCATCTTTCTAAGGATAACGCCGAAGATTGTGCTGTGGTGTTCTGTTCTGATCAGGTGATATGCGAGTCCACGCTAAGTGAGCTTCAACTGGAATTCCGATGTTCAACTTCTCCCACTTCACTTCTCTCTTCACTTCTCCATCAACACAACACGAAAAAGCGCAACAAGACAAATTCGAATGAGTTGGGACCCTTACCCGGCTAACTAGGCAGACTCCGGAGCTATTTCCGCACAACCACAAATTCTCGCGCACACCGCAGATTCCGACTCAACACACAACCAAAGGGTTCGCAAAACCAGCCTTTGCTTCTCCCACCCACCCTCTGACTTTCTTCAAGTACACACAACTCACACACTCACACATACATTGATCGTCCCCGACAATGACCAACCTAGCAAACGATATCGAGAGTCTCTTGGACGAAGTTGCTGGCGAGAGCCGCGCAAAGGCACACGCTTCCAGAGACAGAGATGGCGACATCAAGATGGACAGCGACGGTGGCAGCGACCGAAGCAGCCGTCGCAGCAGGCGTGGCGATGATCGATCTCGACGTCGCTCACCTGACCGCCACGATAGAGCTCGCGATGGGGGAGACTACTGGGAGCCCAAGGGCGGACGCAACCGTAGGTCAGTATCCCGTGATGACGATAGATGGCGTCCAGGATCCGGCAGCCGCAGGCCACCACCGAGAGACTACAGAGACAGCGATGAACATCGGGACCGGGACCGTGGGCACCGATCCTCCCGCGGTCACGAAGGACGCCGACGACGCAGCGCGAGCCCGCGCCCTCGCCGTGCTGTGAAATCAGCAAGCCCGGAACTCAATGATGACGAGCGCGATAGCCGCACCATTTTCGTGCAGCAACTTGCCGCTCGTTTACGCACAAAGGAGTTGACTGCATTCTTTGAGAAAGTGGGTCCTGTTAAAGAGGCGCAGATTGTCAAGGATCGAGTCAGTGGACGCAGCAAAGGGTAAGGTTCACTCAGCCTGTGTAGGCATGACTAACAATTCCATAGCGTTGGCTACGTCGAGTTCCGCAACGAATCCTCTGTGGCACCAGCTATACAACTTACAGGGCAAAAACTTTTAGGCATCCCAATCATCGCTCAGCACACTGAGGCCGAGAAGAACCGTCAAGCTAGGACGACCGAGGGCGCTGGTCCACGCGAACCAGGCGTACCAATTCACCGTCTCTACGTCGGCAATATTCACTTCTCTATCACTGAAGCTGACCTGACCAATGTCTTCGAACCGTTCGGCACCCTCGAATTCGTTCAACTGCAGAAAGAAGAAGGTACTGGCCGCAGCCGCGGATATGGATTCGTGCAGTATGTACTGTCTAGCCCTTCGATCATGTCCTAGTAGCTAACAAAGCAGGTTCGAGGCACCCGAGTCTGCAAAGGAGGCTCTCGAGAAGATGAACGGCTTTGACCTGGCAGGTCGTCCAATTCGTGTCGGACTAGGCAATGACAAATTCACAGCAGAGACCACCGAGCGCGTTCTTCAGAAATTCCCTCAACACGGCAGACAAGAGGGCTCCAGCATTTTCGGCTCAGGTGGCCGCGGCACTCACGCTGGTGGTGACGAGCGGTTTGGCGGTAGCTCAAGTCGCGCCAAAGATCAAGGTCAAGGTCATGACGGTGCCATTGACTACGACGGTGGTGTTGTAATGACAGCCAGTAGACGACAAGACCTCATGGCAAGCCTGTTGACTCGCCCAGGTGATCCCGCCACTGCAAAGAAGGGAGCTGCTAATGTCAAGGCACCAATTGTCGCTGCACCTCGCCGTGAGGCTCCCCCGAATGTGCCCCAAGCCAGCCGATGCATCAAGTTGCACAACGTCTTCGATGCTGAAGAGTGAGTCTTTCCATCGTCAATTTGTCGTACATTCAGCACTAACACTCAAAAGGGAGGAAGCTGCCGTCGGCCCAGACTGGCAGAAGGACCTTACAGCCGATCTGAAGACGGAATGTGAAGACAAGTACGGCAAGATCAGCCACATCTCGCTTGACCCCAACACCGGCGAGGCATGGATCAAGTTCGAGCAGATTGCTGGCGGCCAAAAGGCCATGAAAGGGCTCAACGGTCGCTTCTTCGCCGGTCGAACCCTCAGTGCAGATTTCGTGGTTGACGCAGTTTACTCAAGCCTGTTCGGTCGTGCCAGAGCTGGCTAAGCGCGCATAGGCACATCACTACACCAAACGCTCCTCACGTGCAACAGATGAATTTCACGGTCAATAGTATCGACAATGCTGCCTCTTTCACGACGGCTGATTGGCGCTCACAGGTCCTCCATTTCACGACAATAAATGACGTTTCGACACCTCCATCAATTCGGAATACTCTGCATTCATGACTTTTCTTGCTTCATACTCACTTTTCATCAGCACTCCCGACTTGCGGCACACACGTCAGCGCTTCATCAAGCGGTTGGCACAAATATGACTTAGTTGACGTCATCTCCCGGATGTACTTCTCCAGCTTCAGAATAGCATTTGAAAGCATCGCCCCGAAACTGGTGTAGTGATCGTTTGTATACTGGGAGATTGGTTGGCATTTTGTTTCCGGGACTGGTCTAGCGACATTGGGGAGCATTGAGTAGGTAAATGCTCCGAGCTGTGGTCCTCTCTCAAATAGGCCGTAAAATTACTAAAAGTGTTTTGTCATTCCTTGGTGCGATGTTCTCAATATGAAAGCTGATGGCTACAGCGGTCTATTGCTCCATCATGTTCAATCTCCATGCCTTTGAGGTTATACCGGGAGCCTTGTCATCGATGACAGGTGTTCAATTTGGGATCGTTGAACTCCAAATTCTGGCCAAGGTATCTCTGGAGACGTTGGAACTTTCTCGTCTTCGCTCTGGACTGTATTTTGCACTTTAAGAAGGACGACTGAGGACTAGTGAATGACGAGAGTTGGCGAACAGGGTCATTTGAACTTTCCACGTAAGACGCTGTGTTGTGCATTTCTTTTCAATTGCGAAGGAAACTGATCCTGGAGGTCTTTCTTATATCACGGCTTGAACTTCTCGCGCACAAAGTCGACATTTCTTCAATGGCCGCGGGGATTGATGGGATCGAAACTCCCTACCTACCTTTGTGATGCTGTCTACCTCAAAAAGTAGTATGGCCTCCTGGTTCACTGGCTTCATTGTCTTCTGAGTTGTGCTAAACCCTCTGCAGAATTTTGTTGTTCCACTTGCCGGCCGGAGATGTGTCATACTCAAAGCTCACATCGGGGCCAAAACTGTTGCAGGTTAGATTGCCAAGAGATTCCGCTCCAACCAAGCGAAAGTTCCGCCATGCCCAGGATCTTATGACGGTACCTAGTGGTCCATCACGGTGTTCTAACACCAGCTTTTCGAAGCACACCCCACGACATTTTGGCCATCATTCTTTACAATGATGGCTAACGCAGACGACGCCATTGCCGTTTCTCTTGTCTTCTTGGCGGCTCGTGTGGGTGGACTTCATAACAACTTGCTGGGTGCTTGACAAACCAGAGGCTGCATATATCTCACGACTCCCTCGCGCGGTGTCTACCGGTTGTACCTTCAAGAAGAGCCTGGACGCTACTCGAACCTTGCTGTCATCATGTCTCCCATCTCTGCTTCATTTTTGCTGTTGGTTTCTCTGGTCTCTGCTCAGAGCACAGTCACCGTCACCAGAAACAGGGCCTCGTCGTCAACTGCGACATCGACTTCGAAGGCCAGCACATTGCAAACTTTGGCCAGCAGCTCGACTGCCGCTCAACAGACTACATTCATTTCACAGAATACCTCTCCCTCTGCTTCGATCACAGCAACACCGACGATAACAGCAGTGTCGAAATGTCATATGCACGAGACTGTCCAGTACTGCATGGCAGGCACGGCAGAGTATCAGGTTCTGACCACAGCGACAGGCACTTCGGCTTTGCCAGCACAGTATACAGGATGTCATGCGCACGGAAGCGAAATGTTTTGTATTGCGCCATCCGGCGATGAAGTGGAGTTGCAACTTGAAGGCAGTGAGGCTGCTGAGAGCACGGGCACTGGAGAATCTGCAGCTTCTGCAGCCAGAGAACAAGATTGCCATTACCATAATGGTGTCGAGCATTGTGTCGGTGGAGATGAAGACGAGGGGACTCCAAATTGTGGAAAGGTCAACAGGGAATACAATATCCCATTGCGAGTTGGTTTGCTGTTTGTCATCTTGTTGACTAGTGGCATGGGTAAGTTATCCCCCAACAATAGCTGTTTATGACGATACTGATTCGACATTCTTGGACAGCCGTCTTCGGTCCAATTTTCCTGACTTCTTTCACCAAGATCAAGGCAGATCATGCAGCTTTCGTTGTGCTCAAGCAATTCGGCACCGGTGTCATCATCTCAACCGCATTCATACATTTGTACACGCACGCCGACTTGATGTTCACGAACAGGTGTCTCGGCGAATTGTCGTACGAATCAACGACCTCCGCGATCCTAATCGCTGGCTTGTTCCTCTCTTTCCTCGTCGACTACCTTGTACACCGCTTCGCCCAATCGCGGGATTCAAAGACCGTACCGGCAGACCCAGAAGACGAAAGACCAGCCTCCCAATCACCGTGTGTGAAGAAAGCGCGCCCTGCAACATCAACCACGGCTTTACTCACGCACAAACATGCCACACCAAATGACGAAAGATCAGCAGCTCTCAACGTCCTGATCTTGGAAGCGGGAATAGTGTTCCACTCTCTCCGTAAGCACCCCACCTCTTGCCTTTCCGACTTTCACCGACAGACGACGGGAATAAACTAACAGTGCCACCATAGTAATCGGCCTCACCTTAGTAGTAGCCCCCGACGCCCCCAATGGCTTCCTCCTCCTCTTCATCGTAATAGCCTTCCACCAAATCTTCGAAGGAATAGCTTTAGGAGTTCAAATCGCCTCTCTCCCTACTCCCACTTCTTCTCTCTTCAATAAAAAATACCTCATGGCAACGCTCTTCGCACTCATTACACCCACCGGCATGGCCATTGGAATCGGCGTGTTGCACCATTTCAATGGCAATGATAAGGGTACTCTCATTGCCATTGGGACGCTGGATGCTTTTAGTGCTGGGATTTTGGCGTGGGTGGGGATTGTGGAAATGTGGGCTGCTGACTGGGTTTTTGGGGGGTTGAAGGATGCGCCGTTGCTTAGGACTTGTTTGGCGATGGCGGGGTTGGTCGCGGGGATTGTGCTGATGAGTGTGCTTGGGAAGTGGGCTTGATGGTTCGTGGGTGGGTTAGGCTCTTGTCGGTCGTTTTTTCATGTTGTTGTTTTGGGCTGCACTTTTCTTCGGGCAGGAGCTCGTCCACGATCGAGAAAGGACTTGAATTCTCTCTCCTTCTTCGTTTAAATCGCTAGTCATGGGTGTCATGGACTCTCGAACAAAACAAGACATCGAGACAATAATAGAACAAAATCCATTTCTTCATCCCTTCACCTTCGCCAAGAGTCCTGATACCCCTCCCGCCACTCCAATCTCATCTCCAAATTCCCTCTCGAAATCCCCATCCTCCTCGCAAGCCTCTCTCTCCCACCTTCAACCCCCACATCAACCTCCCCGCTCCTCCACATCTACAACGGCTCTAACGGAAACCCATGCGAGAATCGGATCCTCATCCTCTGTAACACAAATTCCAGCGACGTGGGCACCAGCTCCAAAATCTCGTCGCCGAGCCAGGTTTCCACGCAGAGGTACTCGTCTTTCCATGTGGGATTTCGTCTCCCCACCATTGCTCAGGCTGATCGCCGCGATGATCGAGGTACGTGGGTGACCAGACGCAGATCTTTGGGTTGATGGCGAGGAGCGTCTCGAACGGGATGGAGAAGGGTTCGAGGCGGAGGAAGGTCGGTTGGGAGAAAGGGAGGTCTGTGGCGGCGCTTTTGAAGTCTTTGACATAGAGGTAGGTGGAATCCTCGTGGGCGTGAGGTTTTGGGTATATGGGATAAACCTCTATCTCTTGTTCGTGGTCTTTTGTCGATAGCTAGGGTACTCATGGTTTCTGGGACTTGGGTATGGATAGGAGGTTGTGGTTTTCCAGGGAGAGTGGGCTGGGAAGAGTTACTGTGACGACTGTGACCCAATCATCCTGGTCGGGATCGCTTTTGCAGAGTGCCATGTGGCGTGCTACATGTCCGGGCGGTCTACAGTACTAGTAGCCATCTTGAAGGCAGCGGCTGCGACATTTCATTGAGTATAGTTTGCCTATTGGCGAAAGGGTATTGCTTGTGGCCATGGCGAAAGTGATGATCGCGATGGTGGAGAGTACAATTGAGGGTAGGCATCAGTGGAAGATAACAACGAGGCCACTAGTGCGGATTTATGATGTTCCATTATGGATTGTGATGAGGACTTGAAAGGGGATGGGAAATTTTGATATGCCGAAACCATGTTGGCGATAGCGAAGCTTTTAGATGTATACTTGTTTTCAGATACTTTGATCGATGAAATGGTTATGGGGCAAGTGCCTTCATAGACATATTCTGTAGGCTTGATTCTCGTATCGTATCATGGGGTTTTCCATCTCTTTTGAGGTACGAGTTCTGTATCGTTCCTGATGGTCAAACTGATGCTACATCTGACAGTATTTGATAATCTTCAGATCAGCAGGGCTATCTCACGTTCCAACATACTTGAAAGAATCAATCGCTTGATCTGTCGAGGTTCTGAATGGCTTCGAAGAATTGCGTCAAATCAGCATTGAAGTCGTAAATCTTGGAGTCTCAGCCATGAGAACTGCCATTAGCGATCGTATCCAAGATCTCGATAGTATTTGCAATACTTGGGGGATGATATGCGGTGGTCAAGCTGCTCAGTGCGGTTGCTTCATGTACCGTGATGATATTGATGTGAAAGGGGAAGGTCGTGGTTCCTCTTTCTCGTGAGAAGCGCCGAAATGCAGCCGTCTTGGTTCACTCCAACGTCAACCACATCCCCACGCCAGAACTGCAACCGCATTAGAAATGCCTATCCCACGTCGCCACTCTCCAGAGCTGGAACTCACCTTGCTTTATGAGATTCCGCTGTAATGGAATAGCTATTGAGACGCAATGAGCTAGGGTCGCTCATCATCTCCGCCTCTCATTGCATGGCCAAAGTACGCTCCACGGACTGCAATCCTTCGACTGCCTTCGGGACCTTCTTTTCCACCTGTTGGAGCTGTGAAAAGCCCTTTGCAAAGTTCCGAATTACCCCTGATGCAGAAAGCGCCTCGTCCATTTTATCGCTGACGCCCTAGCGATCACACACGCTCCCCAAAACCGTTTCCCACGCTCAAAATCCGAACGGGGCTGGTGTCTACAAGCTGGACAACAAGAGTAGAAAGGGGAAGATGTTACCGAAAGACCTCACTTGCTAGGAAAGGTACAAGTGCACCGTCTGGCGGCCGAAATCGCAAGCCGCACAAGGCTTCCATCTCTCCCGCGACCACCCAGCATACCCGAGACCCATTCACACGGCCACTCGTCTAGCCAGCAAATGCAGCGGGGCATACTGAGCGGCTTCTGGGCCATTGGGAAGGGTAGCCCTTGCAGAAGCGTCACTTCCTGATGACGCGGCGGCAACAAGCTCCCAACAACCCCCAATAACCCATCCACAACACCGCGCAGCCGGCCCGGAATTGGACTTGAAGGACTAGCCACAAGCTACGAACCAGTGTGGGCGATTGCGGGCATACTCGACGTCTGAGGCTCAGACTTCAGGAATACTCCGCTCGTTGGTCAGAATATCCCCCTCGCTACTCGATTCCGCCACCGAACAACCTGCCTAGCTCGCCTACCTTGTTGTCCATCTGCTCGCGATCCTCAAGATCCTCGCATAACCCATTTGCAATTCTGCACACCCGTTTTCCGCTTGGGTCTGACGTGTTTGAATACAAGACAAATACTCCAGGAAGGAGCCGCGGGCATGTGAGCGGCATCTGGCGTCCCCATGTTAATCTCTCCAATCGAGGTTGGGTGGCAGAATCGGGCGGGCGACTCATTTAACCTCCACACTTGGCACCACCGCATTACTGCCAGCCTTTCGGCGCGCCAATTGCTACCACCAGGCTTTGCGATCGCTTCGACAACCGGCCCTACCGCAGATTTGCTCAATGACCGCGCCTGTTACAACGAAAGTGAAGGAGCAGATATTGGCAGAGAAGCCTTCGACACCAGGATGATGGCGAAGTCCAAGAAGAGCGTGAAGCAGAGAATCCTTGGTCGGACCTCCCTTGACACTGCACATAGCACATTGCCCAACGCGCAACCAGGTACCGACCTCAGAAAGAAGAAGTATCAGGCGAGTCCATGTAGCTTCCTCTCCATGGAAGCTCATTGCATCCCAGGATTGAGGAAGTCGCATCGCAAACAACCCAAGCAATAGCACACCTCCGGATGTACCTGACCATCGAGGCGCCGCAACCCGACGACGCCATTGTCAGGAGCGCGTAAAATGCAGAACTTTGCAACGGGATAAGGTTCAACGCAGGGATAGCCCATAAGCGAAGTGAAAGTTGAGGTCAAGAGAGCGTATGAGATTGAGGTTTGCAGAGACCAGCCCCAAAGAATAGTATGGACAAGACTTGCAACGGACCCGATAGAAGAGCCAAGCATTGCATGGCTGGAAGCACAAGAAGCAAGGACAACGATCATATCAACCTGTTCGCGATTTCGACACCGCTGGGTGATGCCGTACAAAACCTGGGCAACAGCAGAAGACTGCCAAAGCTCCTGCCTGACGGAGTCTGACAAGGGATCCGTTGACGCTAGGGTTAATAGGAAGAATGGGAGATCAGCCAGCATTACTTCTCCAGAAGAAAAGAACGAAAACAACTTCAAGGAGACATCTTGGGCACTATGGCAAACAGCGACTGCTTGTCTGCATGCGAAGCTTCAGATGGGCATATGTACTGACCCGAAGTACAACTACACACATTCTTTTATCTGTATAGCTGTACTTTTGTACGGTACGTATGCTCATCCGCAGCACCTAAGTCTGTGAAGAAGAGGTACGGAACCTGAGGAAGTTTTCTTGTCACCCACATTTCGCTCAGAAGCCTTTTGAAAATGTGGACGGCACGTACCTCAACGCTCTGCACTGGTCAAGAGCTATCGGGTATGTGACATCCACATACCCAAATATCATGGCACAATTGTGAGGCTGGAATTCTATGAAGACTGCCGCAAGTTGCGAACTCGAGTGGTGCAAAGCCCGCAACGAAAACTCCGAGATCTCTGACGCCCCGTGAAACTACTGGAAGTTCTCCTTACGGGTGAGCCTGTCGGAGCAGACTGTTGAGTCTGCTAGGCTTGGCTTTTACCTCTACTGTGGGTTCAGATAGCAGTCTATCTCAAAGGGCGGTTGCTTCAAGTGCAATCGCATCAACCGATCTCTTTGGCCGTCTGGATATCGTTTTGTAAGATGGAAACCATGTAAGTGAAGTATTTGTTTCTTCACCAAAAATGTCGAGAACTTGCGTGATCAAATGCGGTCAGTACCCTCACATCTCGGAATTCCTGCTCTTCTGTAACCCGATATAAGAGCTTGGTCAGTCTTGGGAGATTCTATATCCCTGTCTTTACTTTGTCTTTATCATGTTTCAATATCGCGCTCAAGAGGAGGTTGTAAGGGGTGGCAGATCTTCACCATTCCGCTACTTAGGACGAAATGGCGATATGCCCTAGGTTTCTTGACTTTCAAGCCGAGTGGCAGTGAGGCCCAAGGCCATCTATTTTACTGGCATGAATATGTGCAGTCTCAAAAAGCTGCAATATCCCCGCACTGCGGGACATCTGCCATCGGCACCTACGAACATACCATTTCAAGCCGGTCATTCCTTCCTATAATCGCTTTGATCTGGTATCCTTATGCTCGTTGCGGGATATGGGTTTTCAACCCAAGACAAGGCAGAACCGAGGTTTTCTGCCAAGTACCGGGTTACAATGGCGCTGCTACGTGGTTCCGATCGGCCAACTTAGGAGCATTGAGGTCTGACCACACTGTTGGTGCTTCAGCACATTCCTGCCTGATAAACTTGCGCCTCAGATGCCTAACATGTGAGCGTGTCATTCCTCAGGTCTCAGGTTGTTAGCAATCGTCGCAATCTACTGAGATATCGCAGATGACAACAGACCTCACACAATTGCGCTAATCATACGCATGGTCTGTAACCATGTCGTTAGACTAAACCGCTGTTTGCGCTCTTTCGCCGGTCGTTGCGATCGGATAGACATGTCTAACACCCAGGCTCCTTTGCAGGGTGGAGTATGAATCGAAGGGACAATTGGCGTTCCCGCCACTTCAGTCAAGGATAAACGCATTATGGGAACTTCGAAAAGGGTCTGCTGGTATTTCGGAGTCTCAACTATTGCACATGTGCCCACACGCCACCTGTCTCTCCGAATCGCTGCTGGTCTGTCCAGTCTATTAGCCCCTTTTCTGTCTAGAGAGCTTGTAGTTAGGTATGCGTACGACCAATCTTACGCACTGGACTACATGATCATGCAGCCCATGCCGCAGCATGCCTTCCCCACCTTCTGCTCCTCTGGTGGTGGTGTTGGCGGTGGTGCTTGTTCGGCGGCGGCGACGGCGACGGCGCGGTCTTCTTCTCTGCTGTAGGCGGGGGAGGGAGGCACGAGGAGGTTATCGCTGGCTCTCGCTACCAGATAACAGCGGAGAAAATGGAGGGACGGGGTCGCCGCCCTCATGGTGTTGAGCTGGATGCTGCGAGAGGATTAGCTACCATCTTAGGGTCTTGCAGCGTGTGCGGATCAGGCTCTAGACTTGCTTTTGGGCGTTGGAGTTCATAGCGATTGATGAGCGATTGCTCGTTTGCTCTGGAGAGACGTTTGTAGAGCTTTGTGTGGTTCTGAACATCAGTTCGTTGCCGCCACAATTTTGCTAAGCGGCCAGAGCTTGCCAGGGTCTCAGGCCTCTTATGGTAATTTGGGATAAGGTAAGTCTTTTTGGAAGGCTTTAATCCATTGGGGATGAACATATGGCATCTGCTAACAATATGGTGTAGGAAATCGTCTGCTCTCTCTCATCGACTCGCTGCCGGATCCTGGATACTAACCCACTTACAACCATTTGGACATATGCTAACACCATCATCATCAGATATATTACCACACACAGACGGTTCGACCCCGTCAAGACAGGTCATCTTGTCAATACCTTTTTGCCTTTTCCAACAGATCTGGAGGTATCTTTTTTGTATATGTGGTGTGAGACTACGGAGAATGACGCGGTGACGAGATATTGAATTTTTTGAATTTGGTGACTCTCTTTCGAACGTCTGCTCAGCTGAAGATTTTTGTCTCTGCGATTGAACGCGCATAGATGGATCATTTACCAGCAGCATATTGTAGGCCACAACACACGTTCTTGTTTTCAAAAGGTAGGCCTCTCTTAATCGATGTGATGCATCGGTTGTTGAATGCTGTAGTTTATCTAAAGGAATTGCGGTGGTGTTTCGGCTGAAAAGGAGTCCTCCAAAGACGGAGATGGAAGATTATCCTAAGCAGGAGACTCAACTGCCCGGTGCGGCAATTGTGTCAGTGACGACGATTTCGATTGTTCGATGCGTTGCTAACAATAAGGGATCTCAGAGCGACCTCGTCGCTCGTTGGTAAGTGAAGAGTTCAGGTACATCTAGCACTTCTTGTAGCTGCCTGCTGGAAGGGGGGAGACTTGGACTCGTTCATCTCTCGTGGGAAGGGGCGCTTGTTTTAAAGGGGTATATCTATTAAAAGGCTCGAATCTTTGGTATCGACAAGCTCTCTCTCTCTCGACTCGCCGCTGCCGGATCCGGATCTGGACCTGGACTCATCCATTCAGAACCACGCTAACGCATTACATAGGTTGTCACATCCACCACAGCGGTTCTATCCGCTAGACAGTTCAATTCTGTCCAGTCTCTTTTTGTCCTTTTCGAGGAGATCTGATGAGCTTTGAATTTTGGAGGTTGTAAATTTTTGCGATGGATTAAGTTGTGTTTTTATCGTCTTGTGGGGCTGCTTAAGGTAAGAATGTGAATGGTCGTGAAAACCAGCTTTTCCTGCTCTGTTTTTCTGGACAGGTCTAGCATTCATCAAAGGCCATTGATGTCACCCAGACCGGGTGCTCATCGAGATTTGTATTCACGAGTCTTTTGCTCGATGGACTACGGTTAAGATTAGATGACTTTTCATTCACAGATCTCAGCGGTTTTAATTGGAGTCGTATGTTCACATTAATGAAATCTAGCAGTATCGACAAATATTCTCTCCCTCGACTTGAATCGCTGCCGGACGTGGATACTGACTGGTCATCATCCATTCTGTCCTTCGCTAATTTTACCGCAATCCATATTGGCGGGTCAAGCTCATCCACTAGCTTCTTTATCGCCCCTTTGCTTGCGGACTATGAACTGTCATTTAACTTAGGCCACACGATGTGACAACTGGCAAATCTCATCATTCAAGATGCTTATTATAGAAAGCACGACTTTTTTCCAAAGTTTATGGGTGCGTCTGAGTAGAATTTGGTGTGGTTCTAAGACCAAACACTGTGATCAAGTCTCCTGGATTGAGGTCTTTTGGTCTACGAGTTGAGATGCGGAGTTCGCAAAGACTGATCGGGAATGAGACGAAGTGCATGGCATGCTTTGCTATGCTGAGAATTGGCTTGCTTGGGTAATTGAGCATTAGGCAAACGTGCTGAATGGAGAATTGGGGAGTCTCTGGTATTCCAAAGTCGCCGTGTTCACTTTCTCCCGCACACCAATATCTTCTCTCCACTAAAACCTCACCACCAACCACATCTCTCTATTAATTGGCTACCATTCACCACATACGCCAACAGCCAACAACAGCAACAGCAACAACATCATCATCATCACCATCACCATCACCATCACCATCACACCACCACCACTACCACAATGTCCTCCAACTCCCTCCAACCCTCCAACTCTTCTACCGACCCTCCCATCGACCCTCCCGCCAATCCCTCCTCTGACGCCTCCTCCAATTCCTCCAACGAGAGTGAGTCCTCATGGAGTTTGGAGTACACGGATACTCCACCAACAGATGACGGGGGGTCTGATGCGGACGAAGAAGACAACGGAGAAGACGCTACCGCCGCCAATACCACAACCATCAACAGTGGCAGCAGGCCACTAAGCGGCATGTGGTATGGAGAGGATGGGATGAGTCGCGCGGCCTGGCGGGCGAGGAGGAGGTTGGTGATGTTGCATCGGTGGAGGGGAGTGCTGAGAGTTTGGCTCCGGAGGAGGAGGGCCCGGGCTGAATTTGAGGCGATCCTGTTGGTGTATCCATGGAGGAGGATGGTGGGGGTGTGCATTGCAGTCTTGGGGATATGGGCTGCGCCGAGAGGGGGGATTTTTGGTGCTGCTGGTGATGCTGGAGGAAAGAGGAGGCGGGAGGATGAGGATGGGAGGGATGGGCAGAAGAGGAGGAGGATTTAGGTGGTTTCTGGAGCTGGGGAGGGGATGGTGAGAAGATGGGGATGTAGCATTATTGTTTTGTGCGTTTGGGGAGGATTGGGGGCTAGGGGCTGCATAACAGATGGAGATTGTTTGGTACTTGTACGATTGAACGATCTCTCCTCTTGATTCCCTCCTATACTGTAGGGCGCACGTTTTACAAGGTCAGAGCATGCGTTGTACACACTTCTGCTCTAAGTTTGACGTCTGCTCCATTGACTGCTTGATCCGACACAGTTCTTCACCTTCAAGTCCAAGAACATGTATTGCTGGGATATCGGGTAGTTGGATCATACATTCTCGAACGTTGATGGACACAACTATTCTGGTACTGGACTAGGGGTTTGACTGTAGAGCCCCGAGTCGATAGCCCAGCCGTGCGCAGTCAACAGATGCATTGCTGTCTCGTCTGTTCCTGGACTTTGGCGATTGTTCATTCGAGAGAGTACTTGGTAAGGGGATTTCTAGAGTCCCTTGTTATTAGTGTGAGAAGAGGGGAAGAAGGATTTCTAGATGATTCCGACTGCGAATGCGATCCTATGTTCTCATACGACAGGGTTTCTGGCCCGGCCTAGTGGATTTCATGGCTTCACCTTTGTGCTGTTCAGTCCTAGAATTTGGTGTTTGCTGAATTGCTTGGGCCTTTGTGTGGGAATTAGATATTATATCTAGATCTAAGTATGTATTGGAAGAATGGAAAAGCTGTGAGATAAGCTAATATTAGTAGAGGAAATCGTTTTTGAACTGCAAAAGTGTCGGCTCAGCCTTGCGGTAATCGTGAATTGATATCTCGTCTCTCTGCTTCCAGGACCTATGGGGAACAAGGATGAGATAGTCCTCAGATCTATCTGTAAATAAAGACGGGGAAGAGTTACTATTCGACCCCCTGTCACTTTGTTATTAGTTCTGGAAATCGAAGCTAGCTTGTTCAGGCACATAGATCAAATTAAACCAACATCCACTCCCTTTCTTTGCCACTTCTCATCAATCGAATTTCCGATGGATACTTCCATATCCTGAGAAAGAGATGTGTTCTACACTCAGCATCAGTTCTTCCCCGGTACTAATTCTGAATGCTAACAGCTTCCCATTTCATCTGAGAACACAACAAACCTTGGCCAACAATGATCAGGAACATTTCTAAGCCACGGATATGATGGACGCCATCTCTGGCACTCTGCCACTGCTGACAAGAGTCCCTCCATGACGTGTTCCAATCCGCGGCTCCATTGCATCACGTGTATCTTACACTTTAGCTGCTTGCTTCCTTCGCGTCCTTGAGGCTGTGCAGCAGAAACAACAATTCCTACACCTCAATCATGTCCACCGAGAAACCTCAAGAAGACAGGACGCAGCCCATACGAAACGATTCTGGAATCCGCGAGAGACACATCATCAAGTGCCTCCCGTACGAGCTCTGGAGACCAAAGATATACGGCCTCCATAACCAAGGATGGACGATACTAGACTTTCTAGGAGCCTATACTCATCCCACGCCTCTCGAATTCCCGTACCCGTCTCTGAAAGATGCGTCACCCTTTGGATATCTTGGTGGGCCGCCGTCCATTCCTGCCGAATCATCTTCGAATATTTACACAGCCATCACGAGGCTATTCAAGGACGCCAAAATCTTCTTCGCCCTGGATCCAGAGTACAAGATGAAATACAACAGAGGCGATTCTGAAGCAGGGTATACAAAGATCAATGGCGAAAAAGAGTTCCTCACCATCCGTGATCCGACTTCTGCGCTCAGCACGCCCGCTGAAGTCCGCTCAAGCGCTGCCGAGGCTTGGAGAGAAATGTATGAGCTTATGATTGAGACTCTCGCAAATCTTGAGGCTGCGATGAAGCTGCGGCCCGGGGCGCTGCAGCGATATTGTGAGAATGCGAGGAATTTGGGTCACGTTGATGGGTCCTCTATGATCCGGATCTTTCGGTATGAGAACGACACCGAGTTCAAGGTACTTGCTGAAGGTATGTACCTTACATCTATGCACGTATCTATATACAAATGGTGATCAAAACCTTGCGACTAGATCAACTTGTCACACCCGTTGAAATTCGCTGACCATTGCCACAGCCCATCGCGATTTGGGAATCTTATCGCTTGTGATTGGCGACAAACCTGGCTTGGAAGCCCTTGACAAGACGAGCAACTTCTTCATTCCCATGGAGACCAGCTTCGACCCGGGCATGTGCACGATCATGGCAGGCCGTCAACTCGAATTTTTCTCGAATCATACCTACGAGGCTGCAGCTCATAGAGTGGTCTCCTACGGTCCAAAACAAGCCAAACTTGGTGCCAGTCCCTCCATGACCAAGGAGCTGCTGGGAAATCTCCTTGGCCGATATAATCGTTTCCAAAAGCCGAAATACAGATATTCGATTGTCTTCATACTGCGTGCCGACAAGGCGGTATCGATTGATTACGAGTCACTTTCAAGCCCGGTCACTGGTCATGTCACTGCAAAAGTGGATGGACCAAGGACGGCAGGCGAGTTGTTTGAGAAGATCAGGAAGGCCCATTTCAATGTCAATACGCAAGTTCAAGATCGTGAGAGGCAAAAGGAACAGCTGAAATCAGTTCCAAAGATGGGAAAGGCTGGGGAGGAGAAGTTTGAACCTCCGCCACATCCACCGCCTGGCAAAATGAATGGGTCGAGAGGAGATGCGGCTTTTGAACGGGGCATTGTATAGACGTGGATTTAATGGTTGCAAGAGGGTGAACGTTGCATGTTTTCCCCAAGCACTTGCATCCTCTTCCAAGTTCCTGTTCTAGGCTTGATCCTGATATGCCGACTGTAACTCGCGAGACTTCTTTCTGTTCCTGGTTTGGCGTGGATCTTGCTATTCAGTCGTGTTGGAAGTCTGAACCGCTGGGAGCGATAGTCTGGACGAGACGAGTGGAGAGCTCGTCCTAGACCAAGCAGCCCTACAACAGGGTCCAATAGCTCACAAGCAATGGTTATGCATTCCAGGAAGAATCGATACGTTCCACGTCGAAGCGGACAAGGTAGATGTGTGGTGCGCTTGAGGCCATCAGCAAGGTGGAAGCGAATGCATGATCTCGATGTTGAAGGCCGTGGCAACGATGGACGTGCCGCTTCAGATGCTTGTTTGTTGGCGGGGGTGTGGAAGGCGGAGGCGCGTGTGGTGAGATTGCTGGAGGATGCACACGTGACCCAATTTAGTAGTAGACTGGTACTAGGAGTAGTTCAAGGTGGCGAATCAATGATGCCCATGCCCCAGAAGGCGTCTTGCCGCTTAGCAGAGCTCATAACCCCAAACTCTACATCCAACTGATAACCGCGCCTTCGAACCTCCCACGACAAGAAATATAGAAAACATTCGCGTCAAATCATCAGTCAGCAAGAGAACCTCTCCCTCATCTCTCCCAACCCCAGTCCTTCCGTCTGGTCAGCCCGCCTCGTCATCCCCATTAGCCGCCCCCCTAACCGCGAAGATCCGATAAACACAAATCTCTGAAGAAAGCGCATCGCGCTTCCGCCAACAACTGAGAAGACTTTGCTGGCTGCTGCACGCAGCAGGTCGCAAACAATGGCTTTCAATACCACGGCGTCCTCCTTCGCCCTTCCTCCTCTACCGGAATACCAGCTGAAGCCGTTACCGGACCTGATCTGGTGGTGTCCCGACTACGCCCTCACGCTTGTTCTCCCTATCCTCGCATACTGGATTGTCTCTCTTTTCTTCCACCTAATTGATACCTATGACCTGTTCCCGCAATACCGTCTTCACACCCCCGCCGAATTGGTCACGCGGAACCACGCTTCGAGAGCCGATGTCTTCAGGGACGTCCTTCTTCAGCAAGCCATCCAGACTGTGTTTGGTCTGGCTCTGACTGTCTTTGATCCGGAGCCCACATTTGGAAAGGAGAGCTACGATGTTGCTGTATGGGCTCAAAGGATACGGATAGCGGAGAGGGCAATTCCTACTGTTCTAGGTGGGTTGGGTCTGGACGCGGTTGGAATGGCAAAGAATCTCGCGTCTCTGTCCCCAACAGCTGCGGCAGTTCTGGCGGGAGGACAATATCCATCTCTTCAACAGATGATCACAATCAACGGAGAAGCACTCTCGGTCCCGGCCTTTGCGACATGGGAGGTTACTGCTGCAAAGGCTATATACTACTGGCTGATTCCAGCCCTACAATTCGGGGTTGGAACCCTCGTCGTTGATTCATGGCAATACTTCTGGCATCGTGCCATGCACATGAACAAATGGCTATACAGTACGTAAAAGTCTTGTTTAGCTAGTCCCTTGGAGCTTTGCTAACTTTGTCGAAGCCACATTCCATTCCCGCCACCACCGTCTCTACGTCCCATACGCTTATGGCGCCCTTTATAACCACCCAGTTGAGGGATTCCTTCTTGACACTCTAGGCACAGGCTTAGCATACTTGGTCGTGGGCATGTCAGTTCGACAGAGCATGTGGTTCTTCACCTGCAGCACTATCAAGACCGTTGACGACCACTGTGGTTACAGACTGCCCTGGGATCCTCTACAGCACATCACTAGCAACAATGCTGAGTACCATGATATTCATCATCAGAGTTGGGGCATCAAGACCAATTTCAGCCAACCTTTCTTCACATTCTGGGACCGCTTGTTGGGGACAATGTGGACTGGTGGAGATGTCAGCGCACGATACTCGAGGTCGAAGGATGCAGCTGAGGCCAAGTACAACAGAACACACCTTACTCCAGGCTCTGCGGCAATTGAACCCGAAAAGACGACTGAGCCAACAGCACCATACGAAGAGCCAGATCATCTGCAAGCGAACGAGCTAGCGTCGCTCCCGCCTCGGACACCTCAAGGAAAAGCGAGAGCCCAGGCTGTGGCAGGACGACAGCAGGTCCTCGACGACCAAGAAGGCGGCGGCGCACAAGTCCTTGCCGAAGAAGCGGATGAGGAGCGGAGAGCTCAATCTGCACTCCGAAGGAGCACAAGGAAGAAGAACAGCATCAGCAGCGAGGCTGCCATGAAAGGGCTCAAGGATCGAGTATCTGGAAGCTTGCCCACGGGAGTTCCAAGGGTAGACTCCAGAAGGTAGACCTCTTTTGATTCCTCGCTCAAAAGTTCCATTTAATACCCATTCTCTTCTTCCGTTCTTCTTGGTCTCAATGATCTCGTTCCGAGTCTCAAGGACACTTTTTGGATGACTTGCCTGTTGTTTGGCGCTCGCTTACATGTATGTATTCTAGGATGGACTGTGTGATGATTAAAATTAGAAGGACATGCGCCGATGGATTGAACAAGGAGAGGAAGGAGCGCGAAGGAAGGAGCGAATCTAATGTCCAAATACCTGACGAGCTACAGGTCTACAGGCCCCACACTCGCTTATCCCCTATGCGCCGATATCCACTCGTCAAAAATTTAATTTGTAACTTCCTTGTGTAGCCGTTCCGCCTGCTGTGTACCTTTAGGAGTTGGTAGATGGGCTCTTCAAATCAGCCCCTTCTTACCGTCGATGAATGAAGACGGCTCGCTCCTTCTTCCCCCTCCCCCTGTTGTTATCGTGACGACGACCCGTCTTGTCGAATGTTCTTTGTGTCTGTCTCGCTATCTATACTGAGTGGGATACTTCGCCGCCGCACGTCTGGAGAGGAGGGATGGGACGAGGGTGTGGTGTGTTCCTGTCTTCCCTCGTTGGTCGTATACTAACTATGGGATGGGATGGGGTTGCTTTGTAGCTTTGGTTTTTCTTTCCTTCCGTTTGTCGTTTGAGGGGGGGGGGGGGGGGGGGGGGGGGGGGGGTTGGTGGGGCGGGGGATGAGTATAGATAGGGTGCTCGTAGAATATCTACCGTGGAGTCGTGGCTTTTTGTGGGTGGTGACATAATGAAATGGGGATGGTACTATCGTTCTTCTTTTCCAGCCTTCTGAGATTGGTCTTGATATTCATTGGATGGTTTTGCTTGATTTCGTTGCTCTGGAGGAGGTGGGGACAATCATGAAGAGTGGGGGAGAATCGTCGGCGCCGTCTAGCTGTCTGCCTGTCTGCCTGTCTGTATACATACATGCCAATTGAACAACGGGGTACGATTTGAAATTAGAAGGATGCCTGTAAAGCTCACCACGCAAAGGTGAAAAGAATCACAGATTCAATCTCGACGCTCTTCATTCTTATCGACATGATTGTGAGACATGGGGTAAATCTTATTTACAGCCACTACAACACCATCGTCATGATGAGCATCGACTTGTCGAGTCATGATGTGGTATGGAACAAGGCGGAGTCGCAGCCCGAGCCGACCAGTTCATCAGCCGGCTGGCTGCATCCAAGCCGCACCGACCCAGCCGAAGGGCTCGGGAAGCTGAAGGCTAAAGCTCTGTTGTCTGTTTGTTGCTGCGTGAAGTGTGGTTGATTTTGGGAATGGCCCTGGAGACTCTTAAGAAACTGCTCCAGAGGATCCCCGCAATTGGGGTTGCAGCATAGCTTGCTTGGTATCAAGTTATGTCGTTCATGTGGGATCAGCAGTGAGTAACAGGTGTGGAACCCTCTTCTTTGGGACCGCGGGGAGATGCTACTATCGACATCGTGCAGATTGTGAAAGAGGAGTTTCGAGGTATCATTGAAAGCGGATATCTTTCATGATCGCCAAAAAAATCTCGAATCCAAGGGATTCTACGATTGAGCAATCTTTGGTTAATTCGGCTCTTATACTCCTAACGCCATTTACACATGCACTGAGCTGTCAAAGACCAGGTCGTGAATACGGTACATACGCTCGATTTGAAGATGAATCTACGCGTCGAGTTAGAAGACAAGAGTGTCATGTGGAGAGAGACGGGTGTCCGTGAACGTAGGGAGGGGACGTTATGTAGACGGTTGATGTGGTATCGCGTCTTTTTGAAAGATGTCAATGGCTTTGCTGCGAACATTTCCTGATGAGTAAAGTGTCTTGAAATGAGGCGTCCAAAGTCAACAGTCGGCGCAAGGTAGCAAAGAAGGATGCCGTCCGTCATAGTGCCATGGGCGATATGGATGAAGTGATTTTCGTAGTCCTCGTCGATCCAACGCTGTGTCTCCTTCGGAAGTCGGAACGAACCGAGCGTATTTTGCCTTGGAACTCAAGAGCATCTTGATTGCTTTTTGCAATCAAAGAGCAAGATGAGTCTTCACCGCCAGTTTTGTGGCCTGCCGCATGTAACCATCATACCCTGGTCAGTCTCCATACTCGCGGGTTCCATTGTTTGGAGAGCGTGCGGTAGAACTACAACATACGCATGGCATGCTGTTCGTGGAACATGTTGATACCCAATGGGTTTAAGGCCACCCAGCATTTTGGTTAGCTATATGCCAACGGGTTGAGATTCCGGAAGAGGGTGGAAAGCTTCGATGAATCCTCATCTATTTGTTCGCTAATGATAGAGGAGCTCCCAGTCGATGCAGGCATGGCGTTTTGGGACGAATGTGGGAGTCGCGAGGCGGAGGGGGTGGAGCTCTATCAATCGGAGCGTACTCGGATGACGGTCAAAGGGTCCACCGAGTGTGACTGCAGTCTCTTTTGAGTGGCACCCTCTCCACGCCTTTTGCCATTGCTGACATTGAGCTGCGGTCGATAACGTGACAATCACGCAAACAGGGCAAGCTGAAACAGCCGTTTCTGACGGCTCGAGCAAGGGAGTGGAGCCAAGGACCGTTCTCCAAGCCTCTACCGACAAAGGCCGGATGGCCCAATAACAAAAATAGCCAAGATCCACTTCATACTGGAGCTCGGCTGAGGCGCCAACCGGCAGAAACGAATGGTTGCTTTCTTTCGGAATGACCCTGCAGTGGGCCAAGCTCGAGGTTGCGGAAAAGATTGATTTTGATGGTGTTTGCAAAGAACCCCTGGCATATGGCGACATGGCGACGCTGAGGCGGTGAGAAGATCCTCTGTCTGTATATACTAGTAGATGCGGACTGGACGGAGTGCGCAACAATACGATGCCTGCCTCGCAACAGTGTCTCGAGGACAGCTGAGCATGCCTGTCGGTAGGGAACAGGCATTTCTCGCAATTTGAGAGCTGTGGCTGTGATTGTGCGGTCCACGTTTGATCGGCCTACAGCATTTCCCAGATCAGTGAACCAACGATCGTCAACAAGCAAGGATTCAAAGAATGCCCTCCACTGTGGCACAGACGTGGAGTGTGGCCGATGCAGAAAGTGACCATTTTGAAGAAGATAGCGCCAACCATCGTCGAGATTGGCTCTTGTGGACCAAGCCCAAGTCGTTTTCCAACGGAGGCAGCGGCTAGGATTGGAGAGGGTCAACGTCCCTTTTCATGCTGTGAAAGAGCGCGGAGGAGGCCAGATGCCGCTTTCTCTTTGTCCAAGGCTGGGAGCTTGGGCACGACATGTTCAATTGTGTGCATTCATGAGCTCAGGTGGTTGGACGGCACGGCTGGACCAACAATCCGTCTTGGTTGACGCGTCGCCCTCATGCACATCATCACCAAACGTTTTGCCATTGCCAGTTCACCACCACCGCTTGGAAACCGATCGGCAGATCTTCGTGGGGACGAATCAAGGTAAGGGTAGCCGAAAGCAGCGAATCGACGAGGTGTTGCTGCGGCAGAAGGGTGTACTATGGTATGAATCAAGATTGAGGGTCAGAAGCGGCGAGTCCGTCGACAGCGAAAACTCGCTAGAAACTATTGAAGCCAAAGCGCGTCGAATGATGGTGAGGACTGCGTGATTTGGCTTAGCGACCGGCCCAGTCTAGTAGGGACGCCATATTTGTTTCAACTCCAGGACTGGATGAGCATCCATCACAGCATTGGCCTCCTCGAAGCGGCCACAGCTCCCCTCTGCTACCTTATCGAGCAGTTTCGCAAAAGATAAGAACATGTGAGGCGAGAGATTTCTATCTATGACGGCTGGGAAAGAATGGAGATCTGGGTGATTCTACAGTACTTTGCAGAAGCTTGTGGAGGCTTCCATGGTGGAAACAAATCCAACAGAAATTGACATCCAATCTCGGCAATCTGCTCACGTCCCCTGGTGGCGCTGCATTCCTGGAGTTGTGCGGAGTAACAGTATCAGAATACGTAGGGTGTAAAATGCAGATGGCCCTCTTTCCCCAGCATTGATGCACACACCTCGCCGACTCTTCGTCATGAGGATACTCTATATTCTCGAGGAAGATCCCTCTCTGGCCCGGCGAGTATCGCGGTGTCGGAGAAATAATTGCCACCACCTCTGCGCAACAGCGGAAGGAAGAGGCGGGGCAGGCCTTGGAACATCTCAACAGCCAATTGCCTTGTCCATATGCAGACGCCAGCTTTCGAGGCTGCAGCTTTAGCAGAACTTTGCCTCCTCGTCTAGCAGCAGCCCTACAGCAAGTCGATGCGATTTGTGCCACTGGCTGGATCTGCTTCAGGGAAGGAGGAGTTCTCGAGTATCTTCCGTACTGTTACACCCACTCGCGGCTGGTCGATTCATGTCTCCCACCGCTCTGCTTGACCTCAAACGCAAGCCGAGAAGTGTAGACAGTTTGGTGCGTCTGAAAGTGTCCGCCTTGTTTTCTTTGGTAGCTATGAATTGCTTGCGTACAACTTTGAACCTGCTGTGGAGTGGAAGTGGAAGTGGAGGTGCCGAATGTCCAGACGCTGCTCAGCTGAGAGGTCTGCCATGTGTTGAGTCTTTTGCAGAGAGACGAGTCTGGGTTGCTTTCATACGAAGAGAAATGCATCAACGCGTCTCTCGGAGTATTGGCGTCTTACTGAAGAACCCGTGTTTGCGGCAACCAATTAGAATGGTTTCGAGCAAAAATATCAGAAACACGGGAGCTGCAATTGCTAGGTTCACCCTTTGCGAGGGGGAGGGGAGGGGCCGTGTATGCACGAAGACTGGGCCAATATCCACGGCCACTGGGGCATCTGGGCGGCGCTGTGAGCAGATTGCCCGCAGGATGAGCAGTGATAGGATGGGGGGGGGGAGGCACTAAAAGGCCGAGGTGATGCCAACAGCGCGAAGGAATGTGTTGAATGAACGGGCTTGGAGAAGAGAGCAGGCCCAGGAATGCGCTGAGGCATACCGCATTCATCATTCAAGCAAAGGAAGAAATAAAGAGCTGACGTCCGTGAAGCGTGAAGCGTGAAGCGTGAAGCGGGAGGGACGAGCGTTGGCTATCGAGAGGCTGTGATTTTCAATATACATAATAATAAAAAGAGACTATCAATTGCGTCGGGCGTACTTCCTAGCGCTTGGACCTGGCTGCATCGACCTTCTGAACCATTTCGTCCACTGGACGGTCGTTTGTCCAACACGCTCTACATTTCCGCCCTTCTCACCTCCAACCTTTGCCCAGTGCCTTTTGTCCTCTTCTTTTATTTGTTTTGCACATTTGCTTGCATACAGCTTGTTTTGGGTCCCAGTTCACCGGAGAGCCCGCACCTTCGTCGACACGAGAGAGAGCCAGTCTCCTCTCAGCAGCCCGCTCAAAGCCCTCCTCGTCCACGACTGAGGCCCTCCACAGTCTCCTGCCATCTGTGTGCGAGCCTCAATGCAACTCTAAGTCTTCATAATTACGTCCGCCATTTGGCTGGACTCACTGCCGTCCTGAAGCGTTTCCGTCCGCCAATCCACGGCCATCCTCCCTCGATCTTCCCCTGGATCCCCATCATCCTCTCGGTATCTTGGGCCAACATATATCGCCATTATACGCATTCGTAGGAGCGCTCGAGAGATTTCATTATCCAGTTCCTGACGCCGTCGATCAACTCCGACAAAAGGGGTACGTCTGACCCGATCCAGCGTACATCATCACTGTACATCGAACATACTGTGCCTTCTATAGCCAGGATTCCATTCTCAGCATCGAGATTGCCAGTTCGCTGTCCAATGCTAGCCTGAGCTTATGCTAACGACATGATTCCACCGCAGACAACGATCGCACTCTCCCACGCTTCTATCAAGTCAATTGCTGTGAAACAATTGATTCACATCACTCCACCCACAACGACCTAATGGCAGAGGTACTCGTAGCAACCCAAACGATCAACAGCATCATGTTGCACTCACCGTCCGACCCTTATCATACGTCCTCGGGCCAGTCCCATCACAGCTCGTCGCGGAATTCCCAAATGCCTCGAGGCTACACCACCCACAATACGGGAGGGAGATCCTACAGTGGCACATCTTCCACGCCTATAAAACAATATGCCTTCGATAAGACACCAGATCTACGGCAGGATATACGCTCTGCCTCAAACCCTGCCCGTAAATCTGTGGTGGGCTTGGGCGCTGTCAACCGACCCTATGCGTCCTCATCCTCCGCCTCCAATGCCTCGTCTACGAACTCCACCTCCAACGCATCGTCTACGGGTGCAGCAAATCATACCATGTCCAAAGACGACTCTATACTCGGGCAACGTAATTCGCTGATAGGAGGAGGATTCATGCAATCATCGTCGACCCCGGACCTCTCACTCATCTCGATAGATGCTGCACCAAAACCCTCACCTGATCGCTACCGCCGCGCGCAACGTCGTATGGATAGTAACTCGAGCGTGCAGAGCTCTCCGCCAGTGGGAAGTCAGGCATACATTGCTCCTATTGCTGTGACGCAGCCGCCCTCTCAGCAGAAGGCTGCTCCGTTCAAGTTAGCGGCAGTACCGCTGCATGCTCGCACAGTGAGCTCCGATGATGTGCAAACTCTACAAAGCGCTAGGTACAGACGTCGAAGTGTCGGCTCGATGGAAGCTGCCGCTGCAGGACCACAACCTGCTCTTGTTGTAGCAGCTCCTGCGCCAACGTGGTCCCAGGTGGCAGCACGTGGTCATTCCGGAGTCAGCCATGTCGCTGCCGCTGATGGAAATTTAAAGGTCCGGCCAATTGCACATCACCAACGACAAGAGAGCAACGAGAGCAGATCTTCGGGAGGTTCAGCGGGTGCCAAGCTACCAGCTTCGGTAAGTTTCACACCTAGCTTTAGTGTTACCCTTTCCTTATCAGTCACGTCCGCCGCAACAATACAACGCCAGAGCCGCATCATGGCTCTGCGTTTGAGTTCATCTTTATTGCGTCGTCGTTGCGATAACAACAATGCCCAAAGAGACTAACGAAGGGCAGGCACGGCATGACTCTTCTCCAAACAAGTCAGGTCCCTATGCACAGCAACGACCCAAAACGGCCCCTACGCCATCACCTCACACCACGTCTAGAAACTCAGTTGACGCCTCAAAGCGTTTGACCTCGCCATCACCACTTTCGCAGCCAATGAGCCCCGGCTCTGAAAAGACGCAGCAAAAGAGAGAAAATGTTCGACCAGCCACATCCGCCGGCACAACACAAGCCGTCAACGTCTCAACTCCTGCTATGCAACAACTACATGCACTCAGCGAGCGTGATCCAAATAAAGGCATGAAATCGCGCCTTAGACGCGCGTTTTCTTTTGGCAGTGCACAAGAATTGAGAAAAGCTTCTGCTGAAAACGCTGGGAGAGCCAAATTGCAGAAGGAGCGCCATGCGGTCAATCCACTTGGAGATGATGAGAACTCAGAGCTCCAAGGCGATGATGCAGTTGTTGCTGCCAAGCAAGAAGCCGGCGGTCTGGGTGAGGGAATCTACTCTGGCCAGGGCAACCTTTTTGGGTCCACGGATAACCTATCTATTTCTTCCACTGCATCCTCGGCTTCAGTTATGCTGCGAAAGATGGGCAGAGGTGCGAAGAAGTCGGCACGGTCAATCAAGGGTTTGTTCAGACCAAATTCCGTCATTGGTGATCCAGCCGCGGATAGCGCTGTCACCCAGCCCACCGTTGCTTCAGCAGAGGTGTCTCTTGTCACCGTCGAGGCAGAGAGAGAAAAAGTGAATGTCAATGCCAGTCCGCATGATCAACCAGGAGGAGGCACTGGATTCCCACATCTGGAACGCAATTCCATCGACGCCGTCAGTTCAGCCGCGTCGGATCGACCAGCAAGTTCACTACACGGTCAGAACGATTCCGTGTCCTCCAGGAAGAGTATCGTCAGCTGTGACAAAGAACGACAAGAGGTTTTGGCCGCAGTTAAGAAGGGTATATTGAAACGTAAGTTCTGCAATCTGCAACCTCCCGTAGACACCAAAATCTTACAACCTATCACAGGCTCAAACACCGCTTCGCCAATTGGTTCTCGACCGGAAAATATCGCTGCCGATGTGCCTGGGACACCGGAGAACGACAACACAGAGCGAGATTACTTTATTGGCACCGCTCGCTTCGCCAACTCGAGTACTCGCAGTCTTCCGGATCGACCGGGTCATGCATCTATCCGCAATATATCCTGGAATCCAAAGGTCTCGTTCCACGACGTCCACTCACCAAACGAGTATGATCGAAGAGGCGACATCGCAACGTGCAATCGTTTGACGCCAGTTCTAGCACAACAAATCAAAGAAGAGTTAAACTCATTTAAGATGGTACGTTCGAACTTAGCGAAAGCAACATACTCGTGCAAATCAAGCTCACTCACTGTTGCAGGAGATGGAGGTTCATGAGGAATCCAAACCTCATACACACTTCTTTTAATGATACCACACTTATACACCACATTCTGACGACGATGACCACCCAACTCGCATCCCTCCTCTCCGCTTAGACACGAACGCATATCGCATCGACGCGTACTACCGAAACCCTTGATTCTGAGCGGCATACTGGGAGACACATACTCACCATGTTTTATTATTGCTTTTGTTCCTGCTTGATTGATTGTCGGGACTGAATTGGGTCATCATGGGCAAGCAAGCAAGGATATAATTTTTTGATGGGACGCGATTTGTTTCCTTGCGTAACTGTCTTTCCTTGCGGATGATCGCACTTTTTTTATGTTACTACAGACCTTATTCTCTGGGAGTTTTTGGGCTGGGATTTCACACGGAGAAAGGTGTTTCTTTTCCGAGTTTCTTTGTTTTACAGAAGAGAACCAAATTAGCCGTTCCCTATTTTTTCTTTTTGATCGGGAGGTGGTGGTGAGCGGCTTTGGGGACGAGCGGGTGTGTGGACGAGTCGGCACATGGCATGAAAATGGGACTGCTTCGAATCTGACCTTTGGCACATTTTATTATGAGAACGATTTTGTGGGCTGTCTGTGGGCTGATGGGAAGGGAGTTCATAGCGGCGGGGTGCAGGGTTTTTTAACCGTAAATTTACCATAATTATACCGTAGTTGTACTACAACCAGCTCGCAATTTAGTACCAAAGTTTGACGGTAAATCGGAAGTAACCGTTTATTAATTCATCTCGTTGAAACTAACTTAGATATCTATATACGCAGCCATTAGTCTTTGTAGCTACTACTCACCTAGCGTTATTCTTATCAACCGTATTTTTACGGTTGTAGTCCTACAGCGCTTCCTCCCGTACTAGTATTCCTTAAATACCAATTAATTAATTCTTAGTTAACTACTTTTCCCGGTCCCTACCAAACCTACTTAGTATACTAACAGTCCGGTCTATAGTAGTAGTATATACCTTCGTTAGAGAATTATTAGCGCGTCTTATACTACTAGTCTTATTACAAACCTTACTTAACTCTACGCTACTTTTGTACCCCGTAGTACTACGTAATTATTTCAACGTAGAGCGATTATATCCACGCGAGCGTCCTAGGTAAGAAGCGTAAATCGACCGGGTCGATTCTTAATTTATCTATTTCTCTAGTTATCTATACAACGATTCTATTCGTCTATATTGGACGACGTAGTTACAGAATGCGCTATATCAGTACTACGTAGTTCTATCTTATCGCTTCGACGTACAGCGTGAACACACCTTAACGTACGTACTGTAGAGTATTAATCGACAGGGTCGATTCCGTAGCTACACGTTACTCTAATACTTCGTATAACGATACTACTAGTATATATCGGATATCGTCGTATTACTACGCGATTATTCTATATATACGTTCTTCCTACGGGGCGTAATAGCCTTATAACATCCGCAAATATATCCTATTACATTCCTACCACCTATATATTTACAATACTATAATCTACTAATAGAACTGAATCCCCTACTCCTAATCCCCTATCCCTCTCCGCTAATAGTACCGCGTAAAGCCGCTCGTCATAGATAGCCACAGCCCTAACTACTACCTCGGAGTCTTCTATCCGATATACTATCTTACCCGTCGTACGCTCTACTACGTGGGTATCTACCACCTCTCGAATTCGTAGGAAGGTATCTAGCCTATCCTTTTCTACCTCTAGTACGAATATACTTTCAATTCGACTAACACGATCTACCCTATACCTTATAAAATCGCCTCGCGTAAATGTACGCCTTCCTACAGCCTGTTTCCTAAATATAAGTTAGTCCCTATTCGGCCTATGTATCTCCCTCGTTTATTCTTATATCCTTTAGATTAATATCTTACTCTACTAGCTTACCGTCCGCGAACCTAAGAAGTCGACGTTGCCCCGCTGTAGGTCCCTCTGATAGGCTTTACTAATCGCCCTAGTATCTCTGCGATTGAATCCAGATGGCCGTGTCGGAAGGTCGTTATCACGATTCATCGTACGTCTTATCTTGTCGAACACCCTTGGACCAGAATCGACCTCGTCGATTTCCTCCCCGTATATAACACGTATTCCTAACAGGTCGGCAAGAGAAGGGGCCCCACCTATAATCGCTATAACTGCCCTCGCTACTCCACCGCCGTCTATATCCTCGTTGTAAGCGCCCGCACTAAGTAGTCGTAACCCTAAGAAAAACGACTCTATGGTTAGTAGGTCCTTTTCTGGTAGGATATAGTTAGTACCCTAGATAAGGTTCTTAAAATCCCTGTCTCTGTTAATATCGCCCACCCATTCGTAACTTAACCTATATATACTTCCCTTCGCCTCCGAGTATATAAATATTTACCGGTAAGCCGTACTCTCTAAATGTCTGTCTAAAGTGTATACCGGTGTGAAGATTCGGCCTTATTATATCTTTCTTATATTCGAGCAAGCCGCCTGAAATGCTGTTTACGCGCCCCCCCCCCTTAATATATAATTGACTATCCCTATCTACTCCTACTTATCCTAGAGTGGTAGACCGACTCCGAGTCTTCCCTCTCCCTCTAGATCGCTGTACTATCGCCGTAGCCTTATGCAGTTTCTGCCACAACAATCGACCGTGTCGAATAGTGCCTATAACCCTAGCGAGGCTCGTCCACCGCTCACCTTTCCCTATGACTATAAGGTTAGAGCGCGCATTCGTAACGAGGTAATATATAACTACCTCTATCGCAGTATACTTACCGAGTACCTCGTCATCCCGATAGAGAAGCATTAACGACGACATATACTCCTCTCTCAGATGCTCAGGCTTTAACCAGCAGCGGAAAAAATGCGGCGCTATAATTAACTAGCGGGCATGTTGTTATAGCGTATAGCTTTTAATATAGTGCGCTGGTAACTACAGGCGGCTCTAACCGGGTGGGCTAGGGAAGTCACGCAACTCGTTTGCGTACTATATAATAGCCCTCCTCGTCAGAATCGCCTTCTCCAGTAGTAGATGTAGCTGCTTGGTGAGTCCGCCGTATTCGGAGTAGGTAGTATCTACTAGCCGCGTCTAAACAATATCTAGGGCAGGCGAAAATTTGCGAAGGTGGATTGCGTCCTATAATAAACCTATACTTTTCGCGTAGTTCTCTCTTACTACCACCCCTCTAATTAACTCCATATACTCTCTTTTGCGTAATATCTCGTAGTGGTAGTACCAACGGTCCGGTAGGTATAGAGATATATTCCCTCTCTCCTACTTCTCTATATCGCAGAAACGGCAACTCTTTGTCGCCGTCGGTAAGCGGAACCCTAATACTACCTATTATACTACCATATCACCGAGAAAAGCTAGTGTAAAGGTAAATACACGTCGACGCTTCCTACTAACGACCATATCCATACCCCTGTCCAGTTACTAGAGGAAGGGGGCAATGGAATCGACCACGTCGATTGTGTGGCTCCCATGTGGTACTAGGGTTAGTAGTAGTACATTTACTTTACGTACCCTTTCCTTCGCAGTTATACTACCGATAAATAGGTAGTATGCGGTTAATAATCTATATATGTTCCGATATAAACCAAAACCATCGATGTACATGAGTAGGGGTAGAGACATTATTCTCTCCTTTAACGCGTCGATGAAATGTTACCGTCCGAATTCCTTCAATTCAAGCTCCGCTCGGAGCGGAGCGGTCTATATTATTAGGTATAGGGTATCGGCTAACTGGTAATATATTCGCCTAATAAAGCGTTTCCCCCTAGGTAAGACTAACTCCTTAATACCAGGAACCGTACTCTTATACCCATAGTCGATCGGTATATTAAAGTCTAGGCGCCTAATAATATCCTCTTCTAGTACCGCCCCCCCCGCATCTTCTAACAGGAATAACTCGCCATCCTTAGCTTTATCCTAGTCTTTAAAGGCATTTAAGGATACCGGGATAGACTTTTGACCTACTACTATACGGACCATTACAACCGTTGGATTGTCTTTTCGCTTATATTCTTTCTTTACGCGATAATCTTTCGCAACACCCTATACCTGGCCCTAATGGCCTCTCTTCAATTCTTAATAATTGTAGGTAACGTCGTAGCAGTACCAATCGACAAAATCGGATAGGAAAATAGGACTACCGTCCTTATATCTTATAAACTCTCCCGATGTCGTTCTTATAGAGGACCACCAGGCCTTCCTATGCTACAGTTCAAACGGCTTATCTACTAACTGAGCCATACCGAAGTATATCTTTTCCTGCAGAGACGAAGACAGTAGCCTTTCGATCAAGGGAATAGGGTTAAAGAAGTATAAGTCTGCCGTTATCTTAGCAGGTCTTAGTCTTATATTTCCTCCTTTCGTTAGTTACTTGGCCGGGTCTACCGGAACCTCTTTCATTCGTAGTTCGATACGGGGAATCACGGATCGCATATGTAAGCGGAGCGTATCGAGGGTCTCGGGAAGTTGTCGCATGGTGCTTTTTAGTTCTACGAGGAGTAGGACCTCACGAAGGCCTTTATAGTCCCGTCTAGTAATTTTCGCGCCTTTATACTATAGACCGAATACCAAAATAAAGTTACACGGGACACGATAGCTGCGGTATTATAGTACAACTTTACAATCGGTTGCAAAGCTAAGTGGTCGGGCTAATTGGAACGTGGGTAGGGGCATGTCTCTAGGAGCCCCGTAGAGTGTGTCGCTGCTTGGTAATTAAGTATCTAGAACTATATCGACCAGGTCGATTTAGGGAGGTATGTTGCTAATCATCGGAAAACCTGTACCTAGGTTATACAGAGGGGATAGCGGCGGGGAATCGACCGGGTTAGCCTGGAGAGCACCCTGATTGGAATCGTCGCTATCGGTGGTCAAGCATAGTAAGAGAGGATTGACATTAAACTAGGCCTCTATATCATCCTTTCCGTGTAGCACGTTAGCCCTTATACTCTATAGCTATATATATATTACGCACTACATCCGAGTCTGCCCCAGACCTCGCCTCTTCCCTATCCTTAGACACTTGTACACCTTTACCCGTTGCTATGTCGGACATCATCTCCGTCCTTTTAAATAGAGCCTCGCTCCACGTAGGTTGGGTATTGGTTAATATAGAATCGACCGGGTTATTTTTATCCATATCGTGCTAAATGCATTAGTATTACCTAATCGAACAGTCGCGATTACTATACGATGTAGATTTTGTACCTTTTCCCCTCGCTTATCGTTACTATAATAAGCCCTAGAGCTTTCGTCTCGGTTAGAGTTGTATCTCGTCATTCTTATAGGATATAGCGTATTTAAAGACCTTAGTCCCCTTCGTCTAAGCGCTCTACTAGAAGCAAACGCCTTCGTCGGGCGATGTTTCGCCATAATATAACAGCAACGAGGATAACTACCTCACTCCTACGGCGTGGATTTTGAAGAGTAATATGCGTAGGATGCCCTCGGTATAGGTGATTTGTTTCGTAGGCGAGGTAGAAGTGAGCAGGCGCTGAATTAGTACCGTCGCCAATATAGTCGTCGTTACCTATTATAAGTGGTGGTGATAAACTACTAGTATATTAAGCTCCAAGTCGCGCTTGAAGTCCGTAGTAGCCACGGTAGCAACAAGAGTCGAACTATTACCACTTATATCACTTAGAGTATTGTGGAGTGATTGTCTACGACTTAAAGTTCACTTAAATTGCATTGATCAAATCGACTAGGTCGATTTAGCCCGATAACTTAGTACTAGTATTTTATTACTAGGGCCACCTAAGCCTATATCTGGCTACTCGTACACTAGCCGCATTAATACTAAGCAGAATGCATTATCATCCTATGTACGAACAACTCAATTAGTGGCAGCTCACACCTTCGAATGAACTAGCCCATTAGGTGCTTATATATATACTAGGTCTATTTCTTATTCCACGTTCCACCGCTAGCAGCACCGCCAGCACGCCCGTCAACATTACTTATTTAATCGTATCAGTCGTAGTAATCCGAGTCTCATCCTACTACCTTAGCCACCAATTCTCTCAGTTCTTCTAATATTACTATACTCTGCGACTCCCGTATAAGAGCCTAAATCCCGAACCATCTGCAGCCCTGGAGAAAGTATAGCTTCGCTTCGTCGACATCTATTAATTTTGCGAAGTCCTAAAACGCCGCGGACGGGATTGCGGTTATTATTTAGTCTCTAGCAGTATCTAGAAGATTCTTATTAAACGCGCGGGCCGCCTCTATAATCTCTTTTATACGATTGTTAACTACTATAAGGAACGTCTAGATTGGGGTCCGATTACCCTTAATTAACCGGGTCGATTTTGGGGTGACACGGTGCGGTGCGTGTCGTAAGGTGGTCTCGATTGTATCTACTACTATCTCCGACAGTTTAGAGAGCTACTTCGTGCCGTAACTCTTAGCCTCCTCTGTATTAGTGATACTATTAATAAGTCCTTTAGTACTTTCGTCTCCAACTAGGCTTCGGCTCGCCTTTATTATCTATATACCAAACTCTATAATAAAATTCTTAAGGAGGTGCTGTGGGACGTCCTTTCGCTTTCCTAACTTGTCGAGGTATTATAGTACTATGACCAACGCTTTAATCGTATTCCCGTTTATGCTATACTCTACTATTTCTCGTGGCCATTTTATCTTAACCTCTTCGTAGGTAGAGGTGAAAAAGTCGTTGTCTTCCGGACCGATCTCACCGAGCTCGTCTGGGTCGAGAATGTCGTTGAGGGCGCTCTTAGTTGGACGGTTGATATTATAGTCCGCCTTAATTAGACTTAGAACTAGCTTTAAGCGTTCTATAAACCACGGAGAGCGGGAAACGCTATAGCTACTAGTAAGCGCAAGCACTTCGTTAGCTAGCGACACCGTCTTATCTATAACTGGGACTACTAGGTAGCGGCCGCGTTGGAAGTTTACTTATCTCTTATTACTAACTACCGCGTTCCTTACTAATGCCGCTAAAGAGACTAACGCCCCCTATATCCTCCTTCGACCCTTCTCGGAGGTGAACTCCTTAGGTTTATTAACCCTAAAGGTAGATAGGAAGTAGACTCTATTACCGCTAACGTTGTATGCTATATATAGTTTACTATCGGCCTCAGTTGGTGTAGGTACGAGGGCCCCGTACTTAATCTACGCATCTCCTTCCTTACCGTGGCGGGTTTTCGTGACAATAATAAGAGGCAGACTATTATATAGCTTTTAGTCTGGTGTGAGGACCGCGCCTAGAATAGGTTGACTAATAGGTTCTACGTTACCTACTCCCTCTCCTTAGGGAGTATTTGGTGGCGCCGCTTTAAGCTTATCCCATTAAGCGGGGTGTAATATTAGTCCTACTATAATAAAGTCGTCCAAATCGACCCCGTCGATTTCGTCTACTGTTATCTTAAGAGACTCTCTGAACTTAACCGGGTCGGGTAAAGCGGCGACCTCCTTGAGCGCCTTTGACAAGTAACTTAATACCTTGAGCACAATCAACTATTCTAGGTTCTTATAAAAGTTTTTAAATATACCTTCTTCGGGGACGCGTATTAACTATCCCTTTATAGAGTAGGCGTATTCTTTTAGTAGTTTGAATTGTCCGTCGGTATTTACGAGGCTTCTCGATCCCATTTATGTCGCTATGGTGATTCGTGGTAGTAAGCGCTTCGCGTAATTAATAGCCTATATATGCTAAAAATCGGTTGACGTTTTTATTATTTAAATCTAATGTTTATTATAAAGGTGAAGTGAACCAAGTCGAAGCCTGCGTGAATAGTTCAAAGTCGGCGATATCTATTTGGCCAGGTCCGTGCGAGGCGTCCCGTGATTAGAAGCTCGGTTTACCCGCGTAGCTATACTTACTATCTTTTAGAGGAGCTCTCTTAGTATTAGTATTCTTTTTATTCCAATACGCTCTTACTACGCCTAGCACCTCTTTCAAGACCTACCTACACGACGTTTAAATCAAATCCAAATAATATCCTGTATCGCGGTCCGCCCGTACAAAATGGCCGACTATATACTAGTAACGCTTAAGTCAATCTACAAGACCGACGGTAGTATCGAATTGGTAGAACTCGGCGAGCTTTAGGGCTGGGTAACCGACTTATTAACTTTATACAAGTAGTCCGATAGCGGTAGTAGGATCCGCAAGGTAACGAGGAATAAGATAAATGGTATCTTAGAGGAATTATACCAGTTTAACCTTCGCTTTGGACTTCGAAATATATATTCTCCAGACTCCCGTACTATGCAAATCGACCGGGTCGATATGCCACGCTCGCCTACCGTTCTGAAGCTCAGTCGTCAATTAGTCCTTACTATTAATAGGGATAACTATAACGCGATTACTACACTCGGAAAGTAGCTCTACGAAGCTCTTATCTAACTAGTGTACGGGAGGGTCCCGAACTTGTCAGATACTGCGTATACTCGGCGCGAAATTTGGGTTCCCTTAAGGAGTTCGGATACCGTCAGATCTAGTAAGGATATATTAAGTACTTCTTCCCCATCCATCGCGACTATATCTCTTTCTTTTCATACCATTAGGCTGACTTTCTACTTATAGTATAGGCGGCGGCTATACTGACCAAAGATAAGGACGAAGAGACACGGAGGGATTTAGAGGTATTTACTGCCAGGTCGAGCCTATCTGATATTAGCTCGTCAGCCATGTACATGTCGGAGACTGTTTTAGGACTAAATAAATCTCTGGATCTAAAGTTGGAGGACCTATTACCAGAAACTACGCATATCTACCGGGATCTGACTGACCTAAATCTCGATCTATACGACCCTGCATTGTCTGTGCCGGCGGGAGACAACAAGGATTTGGGCATAGAAGATATAGAGGTGGGGGTTGACTAAATATTAGAGGACGTCAATATGAAGGACGCCGATACGGAGGACGCCGTTATAAAGCTACTAGGATAAAGATATTAGGATAAAGATGCCGAGATAAAAGACGTAAAGGTAGGACCGGTTACCAACCGTAGAGTCCACGGCGTACTGAAATGCTGAAAGCCATATAGGGGGCCCGATTACTATAGTACTGAACCTTATCGACCGGGTCGATATTGGGACCAAGTTTATGACCTAGAATTATTGGTTAGATATATTGGGCGTGTTAAGGCGATTGCATGGCTCAAATCGACCTGGTCGAACTTATAAACTGGTAGTATAAATACCGGTACTTAGTAAAAGTACCCAACCTATAGGTCTAATAGTTCGTCCTAGAATGGGTAAAATTCCACTTCCGAGTCCACATTCCCTAAAATTCGTCTTCTCTCGTCCCAGTGCATAGGCATAGGTATCGGCTCCCTATTACCTATCCTAACAAGAACGCTACTTCGTACTCCGTGCGACCGTAGTACGCTCTCGAACCGTTTACGTCTTTCGCCGTCGCTCATTCTTCCGAATCGACTGTCTTTCTATATAATAGTACGGGCCAGGATACTAATGATTATATACTAGGTTCGCCGGTCCTGTCGCCACCATTCTTATAGTACAGCTTCGTATATACTCGGCTCGTCGTGTTCCTATCTATCTCGATCCAACTCTTGCAAGGCACTTCTCTAACTCTTAAGGCCTTTTAGACTTCTTACCTCTTCCTTTAGCGTATCTAGCTCCATTTGTAACGTATAGTTTTCTCTACGTAGCTCTTCTATATCCCTTGTATATTTCCGTTTATATTCTTCTTTAAACACTTGCATTGCCTACTCAACCTCAAAACACAGCCGGTCAAATAACCTAGAAAGTGGAGAAACCGGGTAGGTATCATTGGCCTTGACCTCTGGCTTTATATACGTAGGTAAGGAAGGAGGTAATACGACCGCGAGTGTACTAATGGCCGAGGGGATATCGTTGATAGCGTTCTCTAGCTTTATAGCTGGCGGCGAAGAATAGCGCGAAGCCGAATCTGTAATGGTGTCGGAGCCCGTAGACATACTTATTCGATGTCTAATAACTAAGGTAATGGAGTGGGTTCCAACCTACTCCATTACGGAAAGAAGCTATAGCGAGGCTATAGAAATCTCCTCAGTGGTAATCTCCGTCAATTAAAGTAGTAGTAATTACCTACTAAGTATATTACGTAATTTTAGGTATACCATATGGATGACCTTGGTTTCATAGTATGATCCTGGTAGTAAATCGACCCGGTCGATCTCAACAGCTATGTTAAACCTCGTCAAAGCTATAACCACGTATCTACTATAATGTGTAGTTACTAAAACCTAACTAACTGAGCCCTTAACTCTGCTGCTTCACTTATTTATATAAAGAGGGTGTGGATATTGATATTAAGTGAAGACACCTGCGAGATACGTAATAAGAGTACTCGTTTTCATTGAATTATCCGCACGAAGGAAAGTTTAGATACTATACATTTATAGACCTAATGGAATCGACTACGTCGATTTACCCTGTTTCCTACTCCGATTCCCCAGCTACTCCGCCTAAGGCATAACAGAAGAACGTCCGTGTACTGCTAGTTGGTTAGTGTAATCCTAGATAGGTAGAGTGTAGGGTTGGAAATAGTTACCTTAAGCGGCTACTTACAGTGTTCAGAATAGACGAATTCGACCCGGTCGATTTCGGTGGGGTAAATATATCCTAGAATACCATCTACTAGCGCACAGTATATCAGTGTATTATTAGTCCTTTTCGGTAGGTAGTTCTAGATCCTTTCCTACTGTAATGCAACTAGAATATAGTACTCGTAGCCACGGGGTATTCCCAGTCAGACCAACATAACTAACGTATACCTTATATTTGCATTCAGGTTAAAAGCGATAGAAGACATAATGGACGGGGACGTCGATATTACCATCTCTCTCCTGGCACTTCTAGCAGTAACGTGGGTCCAATTCGTCGAAATAATGGAGTGGGAGTAGTTCGATAAACTTGATATCTAGTATAAATAGCGGTTTAGAATCTCGTCTAGTTAAAGGTCCTATAATCTTGACGTTATCGACCGCCTTCTTCTGCTGGCATCGTAGAATTTCTTTGTCAATAGAACTATTCTTAGAGAATAGCTAGAAAGTAAAGACCTCCTTTAGCTAGCCTTAACGGGCAGAACGGTAAATTGCCTACTACTCCTAACTCCGATTCCACTATATTTCGGTAAGGATATAGATGTTACCTCCTTAGAGGTTAACACCGTAGCCACCAGCACCGGCTGTGATAAGGAAAATGTAGGTAAACTCTTTATCCGCGTTAAACAGGTAAGAGTTCCGTTTTCGCTGGGAGTTAGATATCGTGCTGTCAAGGCGTAGAACTATAAGGTGGGGATAATAATACTGAATAAGGACGGCAAGTATATCCAGCTATCGGAGGTACTAAGAGAAGACGAGAATATTCGAATCCGAGTAGCGAAGTAGTTTTCCGAGCAGGTTGATAAATAAGGCAGCGCGAGGCGATTCGTTAACCAGGCGGACACTAATATCGTTAATTATCTTTAACTAAATATTGCGAGCATTCTTATCCGTATTATGAGCAAGAGCCTGTATATAAAGTACGACTGCGTCAAGCGTTTCCGTAGTCGGCCCGACTGGAACGGATGGTGCCCTATCCGAGTCTAGGTTATCATCTAATATAGAAACAGGCTGGTCTTTACCGTCGTCGACCATAGCCGAACCGGAGGCCCCTATATGATCAAAATCGACCGGGTCGATTTCGGAGTCAGATGGGTCTTCGGGGGCGCATATTTAGTTACTAGATACATGAAGTAGTTTAGCCGCCTCGTCGCTCTCTTTATTCTTAGCATCTAAGAGTCGATAGAGCGACTATAACTATGACCGTAACGCTAGACCGATTCTAACGCTTTCGTCAACTAAATTGGCACCGCGACGCTATGCGCTTATAATAGTAAGCCGGTAAGTAGCGCAAAACCGCTCAACTTCAACCGCCTACTCTGGTCTGATATCCACGGTTAAGACGAAATTCACCACCCCTTTAGATGTTAAGAGGGAGGAAGGCCGGGCAAAGTAGAAGGCCTAGAGGAAACGTTAGAGTATGGGGATCTTTGACGGATTAATATTACTACTAGACGTAGTACTATCGCTCTTGTGGATAGCAAATGCGCGGATTAGCTTAAGATACGAATCTATAGGGTGAGACTATAGGAACCCGATCAATCCGGAGAGGTCGTGCCACTTGTTATAAGCGGGAGTACTAGAGAGAATAATAGTGGCGAGACGATGGATCTACCGTAATACCTGGTACTTACTTCTATAGGGCTTATTAACCTACTAACCCTTATCGAGGACGAGAAACTTAAATGGGATGCCCATTTTGCCCTAGAACTTCGACTCTAACGCAGATATCTCCCGTGATAGCAGATCACGCATTAAGTAGGGTTGCGCTTTGACGTCCTTATAATAGTTATCTAGTAAGACTATTTGCGAGAGTATACGCTTACTACCGGCCTGTACGAATTCGTAGGAACACACAATAACATCAATACCAGACGCGTTGAGCTCATAGGCTGTCGTGCTGGGGTCGTGGAGATAGATATAGGTAAGGCCCTTGCCCTATAAATATTATTAGTCCATGTTTAAATCGACCGGGTCGAAATATACCTGGATTAACCAGGTTAATTGACCGAAATCGACCGGGTCGAAATATACGTACGGGTTTAAAGATGCGGTCCATCGTCTCTAGCCATATTAGGACTATAATAGCGGGAGTAACGACGAGGGACATACCAGGCCGATGCTTTTGTGAGAGTAGTATTAGGAGGATTATAATGGTCTTACCTAAACCTATCGGATTACCCAAGATTCCGCCAGCGAACATGCTGTTAGCTAAGAATAATAGCTTATTAGCAGCGACCAATTGCCACGGGTAGGGTGTGACCGTCAGTATATCTTCGGGTAGGACTATGGCTTGGATTTCATAGAGTCGCTTTATATATTCAACCCACTCGTCTCTAAAGTAATCGGCTATTTTAAATATGTTCTTCTGAGCAAGGATGTGGTCAAGTCTATACTGCGGTATTATAGTGCCTAGAAAGTTCCGAGAGAGTTCTTTAGCTTTAAGAGCTAATACTAGGCTATACTTACTAGGTCCGGCTCTAGCAGGTTTACGGAGACGGACTTTAGTTTACGGGCCCACGGCTCGGGCGGCGGCGGCGTCGTGCTCGGGGTTACTCTCGTAATCTAACATTTCTTCGTACTAATCATCACCCTCTTCCTCTAGCCCTGCCTCACCCTCTTCCTCTAGCCCTGCCTCACCCTCTTCCTCTAACTCTGCCTTACCCCCTTCGTCGTCATCTTCTTCTATATTAGCGTCAGTATCCCTGTCTTCTTCGTCCTCCTCTTTATCATCTTTATCAGCGTCGCTGATGGCGAAAGATTAATCTTTCGTGTCGTCTACACTTAGGAGTTCCGACATGTCTTCGTCATCGTCCTCATCGTAATTTAAACGGCCTATAGAGGCAGCCGCTCTTATTAGTCGAGAGGATGGAAGGGGGGGTGAAATCTTTAAGCCGGATACTAAATTCGACGGTGATAAATTATGTGGTGGCGGGTCAATGCTACTAGCGCGACTGGAATCGACCGGGTCGATTAGGGGTTGGCTTATAATACTTAGGAGGTTACTAGCTACTACGCTACTTATACTTTAGGTAGTAGCGTTATAAGGCTCGGGGTAAGGAATATTCTAAGGTATAGAAGATATAGATATATCCGAATCGACTGGGTCGATTTTGGCAAGCTGTGTATGATTGGGTTCGATAGTAGCAGTTATAGCAGTTAAGGCTACTTAAAATAGGGGTAAGAGTTAGTAGTGGCTCGTCTCCATTAAGATGTGATAAGATAAATTAAATGGATAATAGACATACCGAAGAGAAATTTGGTAGGTTTTATACTCTCTTTAACCTTATCTAATATACCCTTAAGCTCCTCCCCTTGTGCTAATCAGGCATTGGCGGCGCGCGTGGGAGGGTTAGATGTAGAAAGTAACTTAATCTATTCGGTTAATTCGGCAAGATATTCTATTGCGGCGGCGTCTGCAGCGAGCGGGAAGAGGTAGGGACGTTGTAGACAGTAAGTAGGGGTGCGGTAGTAGTAAAAAGGCCGAATCTAAATTTAGTTTAGACTTGAAAGTGGGTAGTAATAGTAGTATAGTGACTGGGAAGTAAGTAAGTAGAGTACAGTCGTAGTAGTACTAAATATAGGGTGGATCACATGACGAAAGGTAGTAGCGCTAGACCCGACCCGGATCTAGAGCCTCAATTTGGACTTAAATTACAGGGCCTTCACTATTACATTTTTCTTTTCACTTCTAATACCTAGATCTGTGATCGCAAAACAATATAAATAATTATCGCTTTACTACCCTTACCTACTTACTAACGGAGTGATGTCCAACAGGTTCGACTAGCTAATACGTCCCTTTAGTATCACGGAAAACGCCCAAATGGTACCAATAAACGCATTAAATCAACCAGCGCCATTGACGAAGGCGGCTAAGAAGAGGAAGATAAAAGAAGACGACAGAGAGAGGATAAGGAAGACCCGAGCGGCCTAAAAAGCGGGGGAGGAGGGAGGCAATCTTTCCGGATTTAGAGCTATAAGTAGCGAGAAGCTGGCGCCTTCTAAAGAAATGGACGGTATCGAATTACCGGGTAACAATATAGATATAAGCTCCTACAACGAGGAAGCGTTCAGCGGGAATCTATTCGGATCTCCTTTACCTCCGCCGGAAAAAACCAGGAATGTCGATACGCGCCTAGAAGGAATCGACCGGGTCGAAATACCTAGTTAACCTAATAATACCTCAAGCCTAATAGGGAGCCCTATGGATCTTAATAGAGATTACGACTAAGATAATCGGGTCGATCTACCCGGTAACCCTATTTACGGTACCAAGTCCCAATATGTGTCTATAGATATAGACGCTGTAGGTATATCCGCATTGAGTATTACTCCTGCCCTAGAAATCGACCCGGTTGAATCGGACTCGTTATATAAAAGAGCGAGCTTAGATACTAAACTCGCCCCTCTATCCAAGAAACTACGTTTTGCCGGTGATAGCCACGAGGCTGAAAAGACGGCGGCTTATCGTAGGGTGTTAGAAGAATTCAGGCGAGAACGAGACCAGAGAACGCCTCCGCGGGTAGATCGCGCTCTAGAAGTAGCTAGTACGGCCAATGTATTACCGAAGGCTTTACCGAAGGTATTATCGAAGGTATTAGGTGTTAGAAATTTAACGAAGACGAGGCCGAAGTCTCGGATGCCGCCGCAAGTCGAGGGGAGTAAGGCGGTTGTCCTAAGACTGACTATAGCCTAGTATAGTATCTATAGAATGCCGTACGCGGATACCAAGGAAGAATATAGTATGTCTAAGGCATTAGACAAAAGCGGTCGTATTATTTTAGGAAAAGAGCTGGCGGAGGATGACGAGGACAAGATAGAGGAGGAGGTAAGGAGCTCGGAGGACTTCCGAGCCGTACTAAGAGCCCGTAGTACCTATAGTATGGCGCGGGTTATCGCTATATATATAAGTAAGCTCCACTAAAATCGACCCGGTCGATTCTAACACCTTGTAGTCGGATGATACGGAGGCAGACGGACCGGAGGTTCGTATAAACTAGAAGTATAATCTTAAGGCACCTCTAGGCGCGGGCACCGGGTAGGCTTACGTGGAGTGCAAGAACGGTAAATTTATATCTCACCTAGGGGATAATAACGAGGTGTTCGTAGAAGCGCCTTTGGAAAGAACAAAGAGGGTTACGTACGATTGTAAGTTCTATAGTAAGAGAAAGATAGTTATAAAGAGGTAATTGCTTAGGAAAAGCCAGAGTAAGTAGAACTACTTTCGCGATTATAGAGTATTAAGGCCAATATTACCAAAGCGCTAGTTACCGAAGAAGAGAAGGAGTAACCGACGCGTGGTACCGATAGTAGTCGCGGAGTTAGCTAGCAAGCGTAAGGTAGGGGGTAAGGATAATATTTCTAAGTAGACGCCGAAGAAGGCGAGACTAGATAGAGGTGACGTAGCCGAGGTGTAGGGGGAGATGTATATTATAGCTTCTAACTATATCGACCGGGTCGATATAAGTGAGGCAAAGAAAACGGGTAGTGCGATGTCATGGATAGAATATATAATAATATATACTATAGGTTAAGGGACGAGCGAGCAGGTGCTAGTCTAACATTATGAAATTAATATAGCATTCGCTGGAGAGCAGTATCACGTGGCTTTTTTCGATGCTTATATATAGCCCTCTCTGTCAACTCTATAAACTGATCCTTACCCACTCCATCGAGCCCACGTACGGCCCCTATGCATTGATAAAAGGTTAGTAGATCTTCGCGGGCAGCTGGTCCTTCGGTTGTACCTTTTTTGTCGAGGTATAGTTTATACTAGGTAGCGAGGTTCGCAAATATAGCTATACCGGAATACTATCAGTAACTATGGAATACCTATCGCGATACTATTTTAGATAAGCGAAAGAGGGGCTTACACTTGCAGTAATGGCGGCCGAGTTCGGTAGAGTTTATAATGTCGACGTAGCCTTACATATAAGTCTAGATATTAAGGAAGTTTTCTAGTAAGAAACGTTCGCTAAAGAACTAAACCAAGCGTGGAATATCAGAGGTACCGCGAAGAAGTGCGTCTTATTTAAGTTTCTTAGAGACATAGTCCTAGTAGAAGTATAGGTTAGTGCCTAATTCGACGTGGTCGATTTGGCGTACTTATTAAGTAGGGGCAAGTACCTCTATTAAAGTAAGTATATTGTGTTTGTAGTTTTTAGAAGCGTCTTAGAATTTCGAGCGTACGTCTTATAAGATTAAGGCGTCGTAGTTACTAGTAAGGAGGATAGACTAAGCCACCGCGTCCCATCCGTTCTAGGTTTAGTATAGGAAAATATACTAGCGGATAGCTCGATCAAGGCGTCTCGTAAGCTCATCGAATAAGAGTATGGTACCATTCCTATCGTCGGCAAATTTACGCTTACGAATGCGAACAGGACCTCGCTCGATACTCTGGAGTATAAGGGTGCGTCTATAACTTTCGTCGGGGTATTCTTCGGTACGTTTATCGCTGGTGGATAAGCTAAAGCTAGAGTTATATTAGGAGGATATACCGGCGGGAGACTGTTCAGAGATTTAACCCTGGTGTAGTATATTACTAAGCGGGAGTCCGGAGTTGGAGGTTAGCATCGTTTATATACTAGATAAGTAGGGTGCGGTATAAGCTTTCCAGTATTTGGCTAAAAGATCGTAAGAACTGTGTTAAGGAAATCGACGCGGTCGATTGTAGGAAGATTTAACTATAAGTACGTATACGGGGATAGCGATCTACTAAGGGGCAGGTTAGTTGAGATAGAAGGTGCTAGTACGGTATATTAGTAAAGCCGAAACAAAATAGAGTATATAATCGACCCGGTCGATTTAGGAGACGGCTCTGGCGCCAACCAATATTTTTTCCATATTATATATTCACCCGTTATCTTGCGGTTGTGTAGCTAGATGATAGTATAAGTAGAAGGTAAGTCGAGGGAAATGGCGCGGTAAAAAAATGGCTAGAAAACGGTTGGAAAATGGTGAATAAACGGTTCTAGTACGGTAAAATACTAAAGAGATTGTGGTATAAAAATGGAAAAAAAACTTTATTCAGAAGTATAAGTATATACTGTAAACAGCTCCGTAGCGGAGCCAATTTATTGGGAAAGCGTTAGAAAAGGAAATGACGTAGAGTAAGGCAACGGTAAGAAAACGGTTATTAAGTGGATATTATTTATAGGGGGAACAGTAGATAATTTATAAGGTATTATTAGTCAACCGGATAAATACAGCTTAGTAGTATACTAAGAAATTTACGGTTGAAAAAGCCTTCACCCCGCGGCTATGTTTATGATGCTTCTGGTGGCCCAGTACTCACAAGACAAGTCCATAAAGAAAGTAAAGAGGCGTAACGTCTTTTTGCGCTTGCTCTGCACCTTTTTCTCCCTCTCCTTCTTGCCGACTGTTCTCCCTGTCGTGTCATGTTTCTGTTTGTTTTGGGTACTCCATTTCCATCCACTCGGTCCCATCCGGTCCTACTGATACACTCGTTACTCGCTACTCGTTACTCGTTACCCTTTGCTATTGCGTTTATCTCGTCCGTCCTCACGTGGTTGGTTGGTTGAAGGCAGTCCTCGCTTGCAAGTTAACGTCATTGGTGTGGTGAGACTTTGCACCCATGTTCCGTTCGTGGTGCCGTGGTGCTGTGGTGTGCTGTGGTGCCCTTGTACCTATCTATCGTGAAGAACGACGGTGGACTGTTTAGGTATGCGACGGGTCTTGCTTGGTACCTTGGGTATAGGGGTCATACGTATAAGGAGAGCGTCTGCCTGTTTTGTTCTTGGTTTGGTCTTGGTTTGGTCGTTTGGTCGTTTGGCTGGTTGGCTGGTTGGCTGGGATGGATATATGGGATGGATATATGGGAAATTTTGCTTTTGTTCACGTAGTTTTTGTTGTTGCTGCTGTTGTTGTTTCTTCCATCTTTTTTTGATATGGGGGGGGGGAGGGGTGATTAGTTTGCCTGCCGGATGGGCAGACATGCGCTTGATGGAAGGAGATTTTTACGAGATTTTGTTTTTTGCAATGTCCTTTTCCTTTTGTGTTTTTGGCTTGTTATGGGAGGGAGGCTTGTGTGTGTAAATTCGTATAGTGTAGGGCGAGTAGATGGGGCGACGGCGTCTCTCGTGAGAGGTTATTCTGGTGTCGTTTTTAGACATGCTGCTCTGATGTGTGCTTTGTGTGATGAGCTTTGTGTGTCTCTTGTGGGTTTGAGGACTTTCATAGAGGCAATGTGAAGATGACTTGCTTGCGAGGTTTGGACGGGATGAACCTGTACAGGCGTGGTCCGACTTAGTGCTCGCCTTTCTATGCTGTGGAGGGTCGAAGGATACACTCGTCCAAACATCGCTGTATTCAATTGGAAACGACTATTTTTGCCATGTGGTAAACGTTTCGTTTCCGACTTGAACTTCAGCAGGGACAAAAGTTTTGATGCTGAGGAAGAAATCATAAATCTCATCTTTGCATTGATGGCAGGTATATCCGTAAGGTTCATGAAGGAAGATTGAAAGAATCCTATGCCAGCCCATATCAATGCAGCATCGGCAAATCAGCCATCCACACCCAAGCTCTCTATATAAACTTTTCATGTCTTTCCAGACATTAATCCGCGGCAGAACTAAACCTTCATCTCGGTGAGACCGTGCTTCCAGACCGTGACGAAAGGAGTGACCCCGTCCTCACGGTAGTTGAGGAGAATGACCATTCCATCAGGGTCCATCTTCTCGCCGATGAGGAATTCGTAGTCTTTGAAGTTGGCGATGATCTTCTTTGCGTATCCTTGAGCCTTGGTCTCGAAATCCTTGATGGCGGCATCGTCGGTGCCCTTGGCTTTCATGGCGCTTACGACTTTCTTCATGTAGCCTGGCGTTTATTGTTAGTGGAACCGGTCTCAGGGTGTTGCGTGGCAGAGTAGTTCTCATACCCTTGAGGTATGTAAGATAGCCCTTCTTGTCGAATTGTGTCTCGTTCAGTCGGAAGGAATGGACGACATCGATAACGGTTTGCGCAGTGTCCTCGACCTCCTCGCCGGCTTCCTCGGCCGAGGCGTTGGCACCAATGTCGATGTTTTCGGCGCCGATGGTGATTCTCGAGCAGTTGGCCTCGTAAACCACCCCGTCCACCTCCTTGAGGTCGTAGGAGTCGGAGATGATCTCGTCGTCGGTGAGGATGTCCTATGGAGGGTTAGCAAGGCGGGGCATGGGTTGCGGGGTGTTCCTCTGCTGCTGGACGGTTACTCACCTTGTAGATGATCATTTTGGCGGGTTTGGAGGAGTATACGGCAAGGAGTTATGAGTGAGGAGGGTGGGTGTGGTAATGGGAGGTGCGAGATTCGCCAGCGGTGGGGTGAAAATAAGAGAAAGTTTGGGAGGGCCTCAAATATTTGGGTCTAGCAGGCATCTGTTTCTGAGCTCGGGCCAGGTCCATGGGAAACTTTTCGACTTTTTATTGAAGACAAAGACAAGACCAGAAATCGCACATCATGGCCCCAATCCTGGACGACGACTTTATTCTAACCATCTCGGACAACGAAGAAATTCCGGAAGTACTGGAAGACGATCTCGACCGCCCCGCGCCTATACAAGATACACGGAAACGAAAACGCGATGCCGCAGAAGCTGCCATTGAGAGCAAGAAGAAGTCGAAAAAGAGCCAAGGAACTGGGGTGAATTCGATCAAAGTCCAAGAAGTAGAAGCAACCGAGCCGGAAGAGCCTAATTGGGCTGATGTCGGAGAGGATGATGGTGCTATGGATTCGGATTTCGAGTTCCAGGTCGGGGAGTCAACTGGTGTGATAGAGGACTTCGATGGCTGGGAGGGATCTGTCGGCGAAAAGAAACGGACAGGGAATATCAAGGGCGTGGACATCGACGAGATCATTTCACGAAGACTCGCCAGTAAGAGCAAGACGAATGGTCACACAGAAGCAGATGAGGCCGCCGAGTCAGGTTCAGACGAGGAGTTAGAACAACCGGAAGTCGAGGACGAGGACGACGAAGACATACTTGCGACAGATGGTTTCGGCATGGGAGAATTGAGTGACGAGGAAGACAGAGAAGAAGAAGAAGACGACGACGACGACGATGAGAAAGACGAAGAAGTGGACAACGAAGACACTTCTGATGCTGAGGATGAGGCAGACGATTCCGATTCAGAATCGAATGCAGACTCGGTTGCGACTGCTGTTGAACATCCAGATGATCTTGGTTCCGCTTCTGAGCAGGAAGAAGAGGAGGAAGACCCAGTCGAGGCAGAAAGGAGAGCCGCGTTCTTTGCGTCAGAAACCAGCCTCGACGTCCACAAACCCACCGAAACTAAAGGGAACGGCTCTTTTCAGACTTTCGGGCTATCGAGGCCCATCCTCAAAGGTCTCACAACTATCGGTTTCTCAGATCCAACGCCCATCCAGGCTAAGACTATACCTATCGCGCTGCTCGGGAAGGACGTGGTTGGTGGAGCTGTGACAGGCTCTGGTAAAACCGCCGCATTCATCATTCCCATCCTTGAGCGTCTCCTCTACCGACCCAAGAAAGTTCCGACCACCCGCGTAGCCATCCTTATGCCCACTCGTGAATTGGCAGTGCAATGTTTCAACGTCGCCAAAAAGCTTGCTTCCTTCACTGACATCACATTTGCACAAGTTGTTGGTGGTTTCTCTCTACGTGAGCAGGAGAATGTTCTCAGACAAAGACCGGATGTGATCATTGCCACGCCTGGTCGTTTCATCGATCACATGCGCAACTCCCCTTCTTTCACGGTTGATACTCTTGAAATTTTGGTGCTCGACGAAGCTGATCGAATGCTTGAGGACGGCTTTGCTGCCGAACTCAACACGATTTTGACCACAATTCCAAAGTCAAGGCAGACCATGCTGTTTTCAGCCACAATGACTGATTCAGTTGACGAGCTCATTCGTGTCGGTCTCAACAGACCAGTCCGGTTGATGGTTGATGCCAAGAAACAGACCGTTACCGGCCTGGTTCAAGAGTTCGTACGACTAAGAGCTGGGAGAGAAAAGATGAGATTGGCTTGTCTCCTATACCTCTGCAAAACTATCTACACAGAACGCGCAATTGTGTTTTTTAGGCAAAAGAAAGACGCCCATCGAATTCGAGTCATCTTCGCACTTTGCGGTCTCAAAGCATCAGAGCTCCACGGAAGTATGAGCCAAGAACAGGTAGGCCTATCATCATCACTCTTTCGATTCTATAATTAATATTGTGACAGCGTATCTCATCCGTTGAAAGCTTTAGAGATGGTCGCGTAAATTTCCTTCTTGCCACCGATCTCGCCTCCCGTGGTCTCGATATCAAAAACGTAAACACAGTTATTAATTACGAAGCACCTCAATCCCACGACATCTACCTCCATCGTGTCGGTCGTACCGCTCGTGCCGGTCGCACCGGTCGATCTTGCACCATCGCCGCTGAGCCAGATCGCAAAGTCGTCAAGGCGGCGGTGAAAGCTGCCAGATCTCAAGGCGCCAAAGTCGTGAGCAGAGTTCTCCCGATACTGGAAGTCGACGAGTGGGCCGAGAAGATCGAATCAATGGCCGATGATATCAAGGAAGTCCTTGATGAAGAACGCGACGAGAAACTCATGACCACTGCTGAGCGTGACATGAAGAGGGGTGAGAACCTGATTGTCCACGAAGACGAGATCATGTCTCGACCCAAACGCACATGGTTCGAGTCCGAGAGGGAAAAAGTGGAAGAGAGCAAGAAGGGTCTCAACCAGCTTAATAACCAGCTGAAAGGCAAAGACGTGCCCAAGGGCAAACTAAGCAACAAGGTCAAAAAGAGGTTGGATGCCAGAGACGAAAGAAACGAAGGTAGAATGTGGAAGAAGGGCAAGGCTGATACTGCCAAAGCGGGCCAAAATCTCAAGGACACAAAGAAAGCTAAGAGCAAACCTATCGTTGGCAAGGTCAGAATTGAGAAGAGCGAATCAAGACCGAGAGGTGGTGGTATGTCAAGAAGTGGACGAGGCGGTAGCAGCCGAGGAGGAGGGAGAGATTCAAGTCGAGGTGGTGACCGTGGCGGTAGAGGGAGGGGAGCTGGAAGGGGAAGAGGTCGAGGTTAGATCTAGCACGCACAGGTGTTTATCAAGATCCTTGGCTGCCATCTATGTCCATACCCCACAGATTCTACCAGCTCTTTCACAGGATCCCTCACGTTCTGTTCGGATGCATCGCATGAGTCTTTTAGAGTGCATAACCCCCGCTTCCGCCATTATCATGACCATAATGGCGGAAATGAGGGAGTATAAGTCTCCTCCACCTGAGATTTTTGTTGATGCAGAAACCCGCGTTCTCGATTCCTGTCACCTCTGACTTAGTGAGCGAGTAGTCAAGTTAGCGATGAGCGATGTCTAGGGCGGATATGAAGCTTTTGCCTGACCAGTCTAAAAACTATTATTACGCGAACGGAAATGATTAGTCGGCACATCTCAAAGCCCTCCTTTACTACTTCCCCCCCATCGCCGCAACAACAGCCAGAACAGCAAGCTACGCCTTCAACCTCTGCAAAAGCCACCAACACGGTCGACCATAAGACCAAATCACCAATGGAAAGATCAAAACACAGCAACAGCCAACATCATCTCTTCCGCAGCCGATCCTGTCTATGCGCGTTGAGCGCAATTTGATCGTCATTCCTATCAACCTGCACCACGATTCTTCTCACAAGCGTGCTCTGGGCCTCCAACTCTTTGTTGATAGCGAGGCCAACACTCTTGAGCCGAATCGTTGCACCATGAAGGTGCTGAATATTCTTCTCGATCTCGTCCTCGACCTCTTCATCGTCGGTGTCGGCTTCGAATTGATACCTCATGCGCTCCGTCCGTTTCTGAGAGGCTGTGACGGCCAGATCCTCCTTCGCCTCCTCGTCTTCCACTTCTTCAATGGGAGGAGTTAATTCTTCAACAGGCGTGACTTGGTTTCCTCCCCTCCTCTCCTTCTTCGCCTCCTCAAGTCTAACCCTCCTCTCCTCGATCCTCCTGATCCTCCTCGCCCTCCTGATCATAGCAAACGGATTCCTGAAGATCCCCCAAAGACTCCTATTCAACCTGTTGATTTTCCTCACCTTTTCCCCGGCAACGGCCATTTCGATATCTGCTTCCTCTAGGTTCTCCTCGGCATCTAGTAACGTTTCTTTCTGTCCGCCGAGACGTTCGAGGATTTCTATGCCCGTGGTTTCGGCTTGGGCGGCTAGGCGCAGGGCGTTCTGAGTGGAGGTGATGGTGTCCTTTTTTAGTACTTTGATTTCTTGTTTTGTGGTTTGGATTTCGGCGTCTGAGTCGTGGGTGGGTAGGGATCGTGTGTCGTAAGTTGCGTAGAAGTTGTTCGTTGGCGCAATTCGCTCTTGCAGCGCCATCTTGTCTGCCTGGAGATTTGCCTAGTCGTGAGAGGGCGACGATGGAATAATTAGTGAAGCATTATCAAGGGGCGTGATGGGAATTCGTTGATGATTGTATATTGATTTAGGCTCATTTGGGCCTGTTGACTCTCGTAAATTCAACAGTGGCTGGCGAAAATGTTATCATGTTAATTGCTGCCTACTCGGGTGTCGGATACCAGGGCTCTGGAAGTTTGAATAGTCGAGGCGCAGCGACGTTTTTTTGGTAGGCCAATACCAGGCAGACAACAAATCGACAGATCCCAGATATATCCGGTAGTATTTCGGCGTTATGTAGTTTTATAGCTACTTCTCGCAAGCATCTTTCTTGGAGAGTAGTGGGGAATCAGAAGTAACTGGAAAAGTTTCTCCTTCGTTTACAAGAAGCTTTCAGCCTCAACGTTTGTCTTTGGTCGACTCATAGACACTGTCTACCCATTGGTTACAGGGGTGACTTTGTCCGGTTAAGAAGATTGTCGTTATTCACACAGCTGAGCCCAATTCGTCTCTTCTGCCAACTTCAGAGCGCGGAATAGAGCAATGACCACACCTTCCCACAACATCGGGCGCGGCTTTTGTTTCGAGACCGCTCCAGCGGCAGGCTGCGGTAAGCCATTGAACCTCAATAAAGCTTCCAGAGATTCGATGAGCATTTCCGTGAGCCATTGCCGTTAGAAGAATTGCAAAACTGTTCGTAGCATTCCTCTGATACACGAGTCTCAAGACGAAAACGAGAGACTATGTTGTGAGTTCAAGAGGGACGGAGACGTCGCCGGAAGGGGCCAATAATAAGCTTAGAAGGGAGGAAATAGGACGCAAACCATGAACAGCTACAGATCTCTTGACGACAGAGACTCCTCGATGAGCTATGGAAATCATTAATGAGCTGCTGCTGAATTGGGGTTTTTGAAGGTTGGAAGATTCCGAGGAGAAGATGTTGTCCGTGCGAAGAAAGACGACCGAAATTCCGAATTTGTATGCCATTGGCATACCAGAGGCCTCTCAGTACTTCAGGATTCTATTGCATGGCGAGTTTTGTTGAAGAGTAAAAGCTGGGCTGGCAGAAAACGCTCGATATCATGGACAAGCGGGGAACTTTCGGTATAAGTTCGGGCTGAAAATATAAACCATCAATTGGCTTGATTTTATGTCACGTCTCTTTTCAATCCTCACAATTGCCGTCAGTATCCTCACATCATCGCAGAAAATGTCAGAGAACATACTGAAGTACAGTTTGAAGCGTGTAGTTTACTTCTTTGGACCCGAGCTTTCCCTCGTATCTAATAAGATACAGCTATTTTTTAATCCCCATTCAATTGGAGCGTGTAAAACAGCCGAGAACTTTGAATAACGTGTTTGGTAAAGATCCATACCCTAAGCTTGACCGACCAAGAGACAACATTGGCTCAAAGTAAAGCTGATCAGTCCAGCTGTTCGGGCTCTTGTTTGCTATGGCTTTCCATCAGGCTAAACGACAGAAAACAGAAGGGCACTTAGATCGACTGCATAACCTTGCACCAAATGCAAATAGCCATTCCAATGCCCGCCATAACAGAAGACTCTTTGGGACATGCTGTCGCAAAAGCTGCCCCAAGCATTATCAGAACTGGCACAAAGTCTGCAAGCTCCTCCATTCGAGCTTCGGCTGCGTTCGTGTTTGACAGGGCTTTCTTAACCTTGATTGGTCTCTCGTCGAGGTTTTGGGCAGGCTGTGTTTCTACCGGCGTGATTTCCTGCTTGACTGGCTGTTCTCTCGCCCCGTTGGGGAGTTCGGCTTTCATTTCCTCGATTTGCTGTTGCAATTCTGCGATTTTTTCACTATTGATTGCATCTCGAGCTGCGAATCTCTCTTCCAAATCCTTGGACTTCTTCTTCTCCCCATCAAGCATTCTCTCATATTGGTGTTTCAGCAGTTGCAGCTCCTGCTTGTGTGCCATCTCTTTCTCTGACATTAGAGCGTTACTGGCCCCCGAACGCTCTTCCAGCTCCCACGAGTCTTGCTTATCCGTCTCAAGCTTCTCTGCAAATTGTCGCATGAGTGGTTGTAACCCACCAGCTCCAACAGCCCCTTGTGATGCTGCCGCTGTAGGCACTAGCTGCTCCACAGAATGTTTGACGGACGGAGAAAATACGTCCTGTAGCCAAGATTCGTTCAGAAGGTCCTCTGCACTGCTTCTCTTGTCTGGATCGACTTGCATCATTTTCTTAATCATCTTAAGAAAATCACGCTTATCGTCCTGGTCTTCGAATCCTTCAATTTCTTCAAGGCGCCATTCGATTGACACGATGCTGGAGATGGTACTCGAATTTCCCTGCGGCTCACCATAAAAATCGAAGGCAGCTTTGACCAAGTCTCTTCGGCCACGGAGAAGGAGCGATTGCGGAAATTGTCCGAAGTTTGACGTGATCCCATGAATGTGCTGTTTCACGTCGTATGAATCATTCAAGAAGATATCACAGCCTGTGAGTAGCTCTAACAAAACAGCGCCTAGCGTCCATATATCGGTTTTTGTGTTCCATGGCGCCCTGATGATGCATTCGGGAGATCGAAGCGCTGGTGCTGTGATCTTATCGCAAAGATGCTTGTCCGTCCAGCTGGCAAGGCCCCAATCACCGATGGTAACATTCAAAGCAAGTAACTCTTCCTCCTTAGGATGAGAATCGAGATATACTTCGGACATCCCTTGAGGTGGATACAGCTCTGTTGGTAGTATTTTCAAACTCTCAACGTTATTCTCGCGTCGCATGCGTTCGCCGGTATCGTTTGGCCAGTAGAGGAAGCTCAATTCAGTGCGTCGCAGAGGGGCGACACTCCGCATCGGACTGCGTTCTCTCCACCGTTTGTCTGTAACGTTCTGGTCTGGAAGTTGAATCATGATGTTGTCGGGTTTGAGATCTGTAGCTAAATCAGCAAATACAGTCAGTTGTAACAGCAGCACATCACTCACCTGTGTGTATTACACCGGCTTTGTGCGAGTAATCAAGGGCCAAGAGAAGCTGCCTAGCGAACCTCTTTAGAATCTTTGGCGGCACCTGATGATTCGCAAATTTTGAGCGAAAAGTATGGAGAGTTTCTGCCATGAGATCGAAAACGAGGAATACATGAACACCATCCTGCATAGAAGAACTCGGCTTCCAAAACATATCGACCAGTTGAGAAACGTGGCCCGTTCCAGGATGATCCATTTGGAAATCTCGGAGATGCTCAAGCACATCGATTTCAAAGATGTCGTTACCAGTGCCGTAACATTCTGTAGAGAGCACTTTAAGGGCATAGTAACGTTGCTTGTATACATCACGAACAAGCCAGACTGTGGAAAATCCTGTTGGAAGTGTCAGCTCTTCTGATTCAGTGATGACACAGGGATCGAAGGTGCTTACCGCCCCAGCCTAGCTTGGCGAGGACGACATATCGCTTCTTGAAAATGTCACCGATATGCATGGGATAGAAATAACCGTCTTTGTAGACATTGGGACGTTGTCTGAGTTCATTCGGGCCTGGAAAAACAAAGTCTTCCTCGCTCTGTAGAGTGCCAAATTGGGCCATCTCTTCCGGGGTGAGGTCTCGGTTGATCTGCGAGTCATATTTCTCGATATCCGAGAGAGTCGGTTCGATTCGAGAGCTCTCGTGCGAGCGATCCATGGAACGTGGGGACCCAGAGTGTATCAGCTCTTCTGTAGTGAGATCCCGATTGATCTGAGAGCCATGCTTTTCTACATCTGATAATGTTGGGCCTTTATAGCTGTTGGAACGAGAGTAAGTGTATTGAGGACGGCCGAATTGCGCCATTTCTCCTAGAGTGAGGTCTCGATGGATCTGAGAGCCATATCGCGCCACCCCCTCGGCGACGTTTTCTCGCATGCTTTCCAGTGGAGCGTTTTGGTACTGTTGAGAGCTGGAATCAGAGCTATGACGAGCCTGGATGGGATTGTTGGTCGGTTGTGCAGTGCTGTATCTTGCCGTTGCTACTGGATCGAGGTCTGGATTTGCGTCCCCAAAACCCGTCAAAGTGCGGGTAAGATTTGTAAATGGTTTCTCAGTGGCCATCTTTGCTTATGTGGTGTAGTCGAAGTTGAGGGCAAATGTATATGTTAACAAGAGCTCGGTCGCAATCTCGGGAGACCTGAAGAGGGTTACAGTATCAATGTTAAGTGGGAAGCAGAAGGGCGAGATAAATACCATGCTTTTGTAAGACAAAGGCAGTGTTGGCAGCTAAGAAACAGACTCGGGTGTTTGCGAATAGAGAAAGCGTGGATCATGTGCTGAGAAAAGGTCGCACGCGTATGAACGAGTATAATGAACGACCTCTCGGCTTGCTCCTTCGAGAATACGAATAACTTTGTTCGAACTAAAGCCTGGAACGATCTCAAGGCAGCTGTTGAAGTATGCTTGTCATTAGAGATGTATGAAGGTGTGAGAGTAGAACGATCGAGGCAATCCGAACACTGATGGAGAAATAAAACATAAGTACTTCCCTCAAAATAATCCTGTCCTACGCTTCTCGAAATCATTATAGGCTCAATCTGAATCAGGATTTTCGTCTGTCTACGCCCATCTGCAGGCCAACAGCCCCAAGAGCCCCAATAATGCCACATCCTATCATATAGAACGAACAACTCTTTGCTGCCACGGAGGAGATGAAACGGGCCGTCCAAAATGCTATCGCACGCAAGAGCCCAATAAGCCCTTGAAAAATGCTCGATATGTCAAGATCTATAGGATCTGGCACACATCTCCTGGTGATCCAAGGCTGCATATCACGTTCACAGCCTACGGTGAGTCTGGTCGTATGCTCAACAACTACCACGATCATCACCCGGACAACACTAAACTAAGTCAATACGAAATGAGCGAGAATTGGAATGATGACAAAGAGTCGAAGCGCCAGAGAGCGCCATTGTACGTCTCTGTATCTCGTTCAACTTACCAGCCGGCTCCAACATCGACGGGACTACACGCCACAAGGGCTGGACTACAAGAGCTTCCTATCGGTAGCGCTGCTTCTCGCTCAATGGCCCAGCCCGGCCCTTCGCCGATGGGACCACCGATGACAATGGGCAGACTGCAAGGACCTTCTGCTCGTGGTTTTAATTCACGCTCATCCTATCAGCCAGCTCCAACTTCGCGGGGATTAGCCCCAGTAAGTGGCAAGATACACGGAGCTTTTATTGGTAATGTTGATTCAAGTTCATCTTCAACGAGGGGAAAATCTCGGCCGAAGGCCAATGGGTCTATCTTGAGGCAAAATCTGCTAAGTAATATGCATCAGAGCAGCGCACATGTTGGGGCAGCGAACAATAACGCGCAGGATGGTGGTAGTTCTGGTCTTGTCAATGGAGGGATGCGCCGAGTGCCGCCTAGCCAGCGTAGTTTACTAGGAACGGCATCAGGTTCGCATATTTCGAGGAAGAATCTCGATCCTGGATTCGATGAGTAAAGAACAGGATAATAACCAAGCACCCCCACAGCTGAAGAATGGCCTACTCGAAGGATGGACCGTGGTACCGTCCAGGCGTTCCAGCAGGCGTAACCCAACCAGAGAGGCCGAGGGAGAGGGAACGCCTGATACATTCAGTGGTCTCGACGACCAAGACGGCTAGATGTAGATGCAAGTGAGTCGGTAACCTTGAGAGAGGAGTGACTGTGTGGTGGTAGGACAGGTGGTCGGGTCTGCTGTGTGTATACTGAAGTAGTGGGAGTATCGGCGGAATCCTTGCCCATGTGATTCCGCAGCTCGAGGGCGTAATTCTGATTCTGCCGCCGTACATATGAGACGAGTCGTCATCAAAAGCAACCTTGAATAAAACCTGATCTCCAGATGCGTACGCCATTATTGGCATTTGTAACATAGCCACTGTTCGATATCGGTCTGTAACTGCGTACTGTGTTAGAGGAACATTCAGTTGATTCAGAAGCATCGCTCGCTTTCCAATTCCCGAATAATCCAATTTATATCCCAGTCACAATGCCCCTCAAAGATTCGCTAGGCAAGCTCATGGGCAAGCTTGACGACAGGCTCGACAAGTTCGGGACCTCATCCAGCAACAACTCTCCTCCCCAGATCCCCTTTGGCTCAAAGCCCCAACCCGACACTTCATCCAGCTCTCCCTACTGGAAGGCCGATTTCTCGCCAACTGTTTCGGTATCGACCAACTTCAAGCACGAAATAGGCGACGGAGGATGGGGCAACAACGAGCTCGAGAACTATACTGCCGACCATACCAATTCCTTTCACACGGACAGACATGAACTCGTTCTTCGCGCCGTCATTGCATCGAATCAACCAAACCATAAGAGTAGATACACAAGTGCACGGTTGACATCGCACCAGCTGCTGGCAAGACGTCATGGATACGTTGAGGCTACGGTGACGGCCCCATCAGCACGAGGCATATGGCCGGCCTTCTGGCTTTTGCCTCAAGAACCATTCAGATGGCCCGAAGATGGAGAAGTTGATATCATGGAGTCTTGGAATGCGGACACTATAAATCATGCTTGCATGCATTGGGGTCATTTTAACGGCGAAGACTCGCAGAAACATCGTGTCGTTGAGACTTTAGTCTCGAATATAAGGGCCACGCATGTTTATGGGTTTGCTTGGGAGCAGCCAGAAACTGGCGACGGCGGGAGGTGTGTTTGGTATATTGATGGGAAGGCTGTAATGAAGGCTAGCAAACCTGCCGGCACGCGGAGGTTTGAGGAGTGGAGGATTATACTGAACATTGCTGTTGGTGGCAATGTTTGTAATGGTGTGGTGCCGAGTGATGGCTGTTACGACTTCGTTGTGCACGAATTGAAGATGTGCGATGGACCTGGTGGTGGTGGTTGGCACAAATTCGAGAAGGACTGGAGTAAGACCAAGGAGGGTCATGCTATGTAACGCGACTATTTTCGGTACTCAAGGCCCATGATTTAAGACCCAATTTACAGGCAGGAATGGGATTGCTTTCCAGAATCTGGATGAGCTGAAATTGTCTTTAGAGCCATCCTCATGTTGGTCGGATCATGTATGTCGGGAATGGACTCGATCAGGACGCCTTGGTTTGTCAGTTTGGTCCAGCGGGCTTTCCTACCCCAAACTCCATGATTGGCTCTTGGGCCTCTCTTTACCTCCCAACATCCGCAATCCTGGTTTTGACCATTCGATATCATTTCTGAACATGAATTGGAGTAAGATGAGTGAGGTGGAGATAAGAAGGTGCAAAGCTGAGACAGAGGTTCAGTTGGTGGAGATGGGTGAGTCTTTGAAGACCACTGGGAGCATCCTGATACCATCTACCTATGAGACAATGCGGTTAACCTTGGTAACTCACTCTCTCCACACTGACAGACCATGGAACGGCTTGGACCATTTCTTGCTTTCTCCAACCTTCCCTTCCTCAAGGACGCCTATCTTGATAAATCACCGTATCACGATGCTCGATCGCTTTCACTTCAAAGGCAAGGAAATCCCATCGGCCCAGGACGGTATTTTTCCGTTCTTCCAACTACCCCGAGGTTAGCATTATGTACCATGCAATAGGGCTCAGAGTAGTCATACCGGACACCGAGGACATACAGTTATGGTATGATCGGGATCAGATTCTCGCGAAAAAGAGCCCTTGGTCATAGATGCGCCTATTGGAGGGGCTGTGTGAGATCTTGAACGGTTCTCAGGTCCTGGTGTGTCTGCGCATTATCCGTCCCTCTGCAAAACACAAGGTCACTAGGGCAAATTTACCGAGCGCTGTGAGTTTCCCATAAATCTTCTTCCGCAGCAGCTGATTTTCTGAGCTTCGAAGAATAGGTTTAAAATATCCCCAGACAAGAAGCTACACCAGATTTTCAGAGAGAGCTCTGAAAAAGACTCCAAATTTTGAAGCATCCTGGCAAGGGGGGGGATGAAGAAGAAGAGGTAGCGGGAGACTACAACATCTGATTGTTGTGCGCATAGCCATCTTCGATGCATCCAGTAGGAGGATATCGATCATGCGAAGGGTATATAGCTCAGGAATCTTCACCGTTGACCAATAATGAAGTCTCTATTTATCAGTCATAGTTGTATATGTAAAGTGATAACTTACACCCTTCAAAATTGCAAGTTCCCTCTCCGAAGCCCTGGACGAAAGGTTTGCGCAACACCCTTTCGAAGCTGAGTTTACGTGATCCAGCCACTCATTGATCGAGCCACACTCGACACAACACAACAGACGGTGGACGAGCTTTGGTTGCGAATGGACGCCAAGATAATCATCATCCGCGAAGAAAATGATTTTTCAACTTTCAGGCATCACCGACAGTACCTGATCTACAAGGAGTTTGCTGACGACCACAGGCTACGAAGGTGGTCACAGGTATCATCGATGAAGTTTATCCAGACCCGCCCGAACTTATGAAAGCCATTCTTGGGGCCAGAGCGGCAAGCTGAATAAATCGATCTCGTAAACAACAGCCGCACAGAAGTTTCGAAAATATTTATTTACTCATCTTTTGTCAGCTGGGCTCCAGCCTCACCGTGAGATCGAGCCCCCAAAACCCCAGACTCCTTACAACCCTGATTTCTCCAATGTCAGGGAGGCTTGGACTATCGATAATGATACGAAGGTCGCTCTTACAATTCGAGGCACGTAAAATCTTCATCATCTACTTTCGATTCACGGCACTGTCCGCATATCAACAGCACTGGGCCTCGTCGACCTACATGGTCACGGGCTACAGCCGAGACTTTCCACCACCCGAAGCCAATTCGACTTTGACGGCGTCATCAATCACTTTCATTGCCTCGACAAGTCGTTTCTCTTGCAGCCTTGGGGCAACGACTTGCACACACAACGGCGTGCCCAAGTACACATTTTTATCCACATTGATCCACAGCTCCCGGTTTGCTTTATCCCATGGACCCAATGGAGGCGTCGAGGGGATCGATCCAACAAGATCGAGAGAGTTTAAAGGTCGAATCGGTAGAATCTACAGTCCTCAGTCGAATTGCGGAAAGAAGGGGGAGGAGGCATGGTCAAACTTACACCGGCAGGATAATCAAGCAGCACAAAAGAACTAGTATAACCAACACCATTCCACCGATCAATTTCAGGAGCAGGATGGGGAGCAACGGGACAGATAAAAGCATCAATCTCAACCCCATGTTCATCCTTCCAAATACTCAAGAATTTTTTCCTCAACTCTTCTTTCTTTGCATGCAACTCTGCTACTTGTTCCAGACTCTTTGCTTTCTTCCGTCGCAGGCGAGTTCGAAGCCATGGGGATAATGGTTCGCCTGTTGATTCCAGGGTGTCGAAGACGAAATTATTCCCATCGATGCCGAACATTGCATTTGCCAGGGATTGACATTGGGAAAGTAAGGGTGTGATATCCATTTCAACGACTGTGATCCCTTGGTTTCGGAGGATGACAGCGGTTTCGTTGATGATTTTGTTGATGGGTGGAAGGGGATCTATGACCCCATCTCTTCTCACAATCCCGATTGTAATTTCTGTTTTCGAAGGTGAGAAGCCCTGTTCATCCCATAACCCATAGGCGACATCTGGATCTACATTCCAGGGTTCTGATTCTGCCACTGCACGCAGGAAAAGTTCAACATCTCTCATACTCGTAGTAAGTGGTCCTGCACTCGCGGGTAGGGCGAGAGCTGAGCTTCCGGGAGCACCGGATCCTTGTTGATTGCCGAAAGGTATACGCTGCCAACTGGGTTTTATGCCATAGAGGTTATTGCACATTGCCGGTATGCGAATCGATCCTCCCACGTCTGTCCCAACACCTAGTATTGAACCACGCAACGCCACCAGGGCACCCTCTCCACCACTACTCCCGCCCGCCGTGACCTTCGCATTCAGAGGATTCACAACCCTCCCAAAAACATTGTTATGCGAGTCCAGCGCCATCAGCGTCTGAGGTACGTTCGTCTTGCAGTACAGCACTGCTCCAGCTTTCAACAGTATTTCGACTAAAGTGGAGGAAGTACTTGCAGGATGGAAAGCGAAGGCTACGATGCCGATGCTTGCGTCGTGACCGGGTATTCTGAAGGTGTCTTTCAAAGAGATGGGGAGGCCATGAAGGGGACCCATTGGCGAGCCTGTTTTGTCGAGGTAGTCGTCAAGTGCCAGAGCTCTTTCTACGGCTTGTTCGAAAAGGATTTCGGAGAGGCAGTTTGTAAGTTGGTGGGATATTGCGGCTCTCTGTGGTTTGGGTTAGCCCGGATTGTTCTTGATGGTGTAAAAGCTGGCGGCCCAAGGAGCGCGTGTGTTTTCTTAATATAGCAAATGCAGCTCCCAAGTAGTGTTCTGCGAGCTTGAGGTATGGTAATAAGGAAATGAACTTACTTTACAAAATGCCCTCGTAACATCGACACTCTTAAGTCTTCCAGCCGCCAATTCTTCAACAAGAGCTGTAGCGTCATAGTTGTCAGTTATCTTCAGCTCCTGCTCATCCAAGATACCACATGTTCGGGGAATGTCGAGCACATTCAGAGTCCCTGGCGGCGGAATTGATTCATCTGGGAGAAGCCATTCTTTGGGAATCCGAGAAGCTTGCTGTTCTTTTTTGCGCTTCGAAATGGACTGCCAGGATTCCGACATGATAAGATGTATTCATGGAATTCATCTCGGCCAAAGACGCGTTGAGCATGAGGGTTGGTGGTCGCATTGAGGGGTGGGGTTCAATCGCCGAGGTCTGAACCTGCGTACCAATGGAGTTTTCTCTCCAGGAAACAGAAAATTAATTTGCATCACCAGTCTGCGTATCTCCAGAACTGGTCGCAATGTCTTGATGTATCATGCCAATATCATACAGTATGACACCCCAGAGGCGGATGGGCAGTATCACGTGACTGAACATTTTGTCCGCACAACCTTACGAATTTACCCCAGTCGAGAAACTTCAAACCAAAGCTCTAACTTCCCAGCGCCCTACAATTTCTGACAACCCTCACTTGAAGACTCCATACTGGACAATTCGTCAAGGAAATTAACGCGCTTCCCCCATTTATCTCCAATTCACAATGTCTGAGCACTCCGAGGAAATCGAGGTCGAGAGCCCAAGCGGCTATGCCGTTCTTCCTAAGGACATCACCGACGAGATTGGCACCATCAAGCTCTTCAACAAGTGGAGTTACGAGGACGTTGAGATTCGAGACATCTCTTTGACGTAGGATTTCCTCCTCATTGATGTGGCGAGATTATTAGTAGTATGGAGATCTAATCAGAACAATTTCACTAACTCGCGACCTCAATAGCGATTACATCCAAATCCGAACCCCCGTCTACGTCTCCCACTCTGCTGGCCGATATGCCGTCAAGCGCTTCCGAAAAGCCCAGTGCCCCATCATCGAGCGCCTCACTAACTCCCTCATGATGAATGGTCGCAACAACGGTAAAAAGCTCATGGCTGTTCGTATCGTCGCGCACACCTTCGAGATCGTACGTCAAAACCACACCGGACAAACTTGCAATAATGAACACGCTATGCGCGAAGGGTCCAGAAGACTAATAGGCATATTTAGATTCACATCATGACCGACCAAAATCCCATCCAGGTCGCAGTCGATGCCATCGTCAACTGCGGTCCCCGTGAAGATTCCACCCGTATCGGTTCCGCTGGTACTGTTCGTCGTCAAGCCGTCGATGTTTCCCCTCTCCGCCGTGTTAACCAGGCCATCGCCCTCCTCACCATCGGCGCCCGAGAAGCCGCCTTCCGTAACGTCAAGTCGATTGCTGAGTGCCTAGCTGAAGAGCTCATTAACGCCGCCAAGGGATCCTCGAACTCGTACGCCATCAAGAAGAAGGATGAATTGGAGCGTGTTGCCAAGTCCAACCGTTAGGTGGATATTCTGGCTGTGTGGATGGAAAAATGTGGTATGGATGGATACCCTTATGGCTTTATGAATGCATACACAAGGCGAATTAAATTTCGTTCTTTGATCCATTTATATTCTACGTCAAGTCGTAGATAAGAATAAGAGGTCTCGACTTTTAATCTACTTCAGCCCGGAAAGCCAGTTGTCAAGTGTCTCAGCATGTAGTCCTTCCCCAGCTGTGATTTTGCAGGATCGTCTCTCGGAAATTATGTGATGAAGAATCTGGCTTGATTCAGATCGCAGTACGACAGTGGAGATTGCACGACATTGACTGTCTGGATGGCTTACACAAAAATGCTCAACGTTTGAAGGTTTACAATCGTGCGAGTAGTTCCGGACGTCTGCATATGTGTGACCAGTCTCGTGACCTGAACCTAGAGACATCTAGTAAAGTTATCGTCATATGAAGCTCTGAGATGTGCTTCTTTTGATCGGTAATTGGACCCGATCCCTGTCCACCCTTTTACTTCTACGTATGTATTAATTGAAAGACGACCATAGTGTCACTGGAAGCGATTTGTCTGATGCCTGAAAAAAAGAGTCCGCAGCTGCTCGGGAGGAACAAGTTGGAGACAAAGGGCGTGGTGGTGCCGAAAAGCTCGTGACGCGGAATGGCTCTGGCTCCGGACTCCACTCTCACTCAACCTCCCTCCTTCACTCCAACCACTGTTCAGTCAGGCCATGCAAAGGTCAGCTCAAGATGGGCTGGACTGGGCGCATCGAAGGGTAGTTGCAGGATCGTGCTTCTTCCGACGGTGCTCCTGTCAATGCGCTCTCCAAATTTCTACCAAGCCGGCAGGAATACACACCATCCTCGCGAACAGATACTTGTTACAACTGGCTACCGACGTAAAAAGCTGTACTCTCTTAGCAGGACGCAGTAAAGGCACTGCAGGAACTGTGTTAGAGAAGTATCCAAAACCATGATCTGTCACTTGAGCAGGCAAGGGACAACGTTGTCTACTCCCATGATTAGATGCCAAAGTGTTACTCCAGCAGATTCACAGCGCAGCCGGATTTCTAGGAGGACAAATCACCTGATCGGCAGCAGGAAAGGGTGGTGGGATAGACTCGATACGGAAGATGGCAATTTTAGCCGCAGGTCAGGGACAGCAGAGACACGAAAGAGTTCAGAAACGCCAGCCACGACGGAGGAAGGGGTATCTCGACCGACACAGAGAGCACACCGATGTGGTGGGCCGTAGATCGATGCGAGGTGTGAGCGAGGATGGGTGATACAACAGTGGTACAGCAGACGTGGTTGTGCCTTTGTACATGTCGGCGCACTCATTTTTCTTTCTTTCTCCTCCAGGTCTTTGGTGGAGTATACATAGCAGGGCCCATCTCTTTCCACACGCCTTGCACGACTGTTCAGGTATGCGTCATCTTAATTTCACGGAACTCGTGCAGGTGAAGTTTGTAGTTGCGTGGTTTCCACTGTCAAGGAAAGCGTGTGCTGGGCCACGTCACGTTGTGTTCTTTCTTCACTCCATTCATCATCTTCCTGCTTCATTTCCACTTCTCTTTCCTGCTACTAGTAAATACCTAAACCCTCGCACACACTCTCTCTCCTCATAATTGCTCTCTGCACCAAACTTCCGCTCGATGGTCAATCATTGACATCGTGCCTTGACCTCACATCCTGGTTGTTCAAAAGATTTTGTTCCCACACCAGCTTCAACCACAGGGTCAGATCACGGACAAACTTTTCCATGGCGGACCATGGACAGCTCGTCAGCGCCTCGTCGGCAGCGAAGGATCATGTCAACAATACGCCGATAAGCCAATATGGCACGGAGTTGCGTGACCACGCGAATCTCGATCGGCTGGGGCAATTCTATATCGCGTTTGCCACTGTCTACACTGTCCTGGTATTTGGTGGCCTCTTCGCTCTGTTCATCCGCCGGCAATCGCATGCCGTCCGAATTCGAAGCTTCAAGACCATTTGCACCACGGTTCTCACGCTCCACATCTACCTTGTTCTCATTCTCATGGCTTACCCTCTCAATGGCCTCTACAAGTGCTGGATGGAGTTCTGGATCATGAACATCATACTGCCCCTTGGCATTGCTCTATTTCAAGGTATGTAACTTCTAACGGGCCCACAGAGGTGTCTGCACTGATCATGATGACCAGCCAGCAACATGCGTCTCTTCTCATACTCAATGGAGCAGAAAGAGATCTCTCAAGGTCGGCTTGGGATTCGGCAGAAATGCAAGTTCAGCCTCTCGAAGCTGCAGCCACTTGAGTGGGCTGGACATCGCACTATCGAGCAGCGCACATACGGCCTCATAGTTGTGGGCGTGACTGTTCAGGTGAGTTACTCGTACTTGTTAGAGCATTATCCACGGCAGTTGTCATGGCTTACTCTGCCTAGTTCATCGTTGCCCTGGTCATCTTCGGTGGCTCGCGCAAGTTCCATCCCAGTAACGGCTTTTTTGGCCAATGGTTCGAGGACGATCGATGCCGTGTGGGTGCGGAATGGTTTGTAGATTCGTAGCGATATTCCATGCCGTCTTGTTTAGCTGACAGAATCGAGGGCGCCTTCTGTTATGTGGCAGCTTCTCTGGTCAACAGTTTTCGGTCCATACGTTCTCCTCCGAACTCGAGAGATCCACGATACTCACTACTGGGCATTGCAGACCAGGCTCGCTATCGCCGCTTGGTAACACTCGCCTTCTCCCTCTCTTTCTCTCTCTTTCTCTCTCCATCTAATGATGTTCACTAACAATTTGCAGCCTTCCGGGCACGCCACTTTGGCTCGCATTTATCTACACGCATAATTCACACCTTGTCCGGATAAATCGATATTTTAAACCCGCTGGATGGTACGGGTTTCTTCTACACTCGGGCATGCATCATACTGAAATATATTAGGTTCTTGCCTGGTCTCATCACGATGCAATTTGTCTCCATCTGGTTCCCACTACTCGATAATTACAAGCTCAAGAGGTTGGGACGAATATTTGGCGAGAATCACTCGGTTCCTGAGAATCCCGCGGAGCTGCGCGCCTTGCACGACAGGAAACTCAACCCTTATTCGATGGCCACTCTGGAGCTTCAATTGGAAAAGAATCCAAACCAACTCATGTATTGGGCATACACCAAGGAGTTCACAGCTGAGAATGTTCTATTCCTCACAGCGGTCAAAGGCTTCAAGCGCAAGTGGACATCGACGACAAAGCACGGGACTGAACTTGAGCCTGCTCAGGCTCGAGCGCTTTATGAAGAGGCGGCAAAGATCTTCTTCACCATGGTCCATCCTATGACAGCCCGTAGGAACATCAATATCGATTCTTCCACTTTTCGAAAGCTTGAGGATATATTCAGCGGCTGCCAATATGATCCAGACGATGGAGTGTCGAGCGTCTCCAAATCATCCAGCCAGTTGACTCAGCACATAATCGCGCCCTGGGAAGGGATTGAACCCCCTGAAAGAACTCATGTAGCACTTTCGGACCGAGGCAAGCTCCTTGGCGACCAAGTCAACGAGTTGTATCCACTACCGGTCGCCCGGATCCATACCAGAAGCGGCTCGTTGGATGATGACATGTCGGCGACGATGGTTCCAACCAGTTTTACTGTCGAAGTCTACGACCGAGCGTACAACAGCGTGAAGGATGATGTGTATCTCAATACTTGGCTCAGGTATGAAAAGTGTTATTCTCGCCCACTTTCCCCTACACAATGTCAAAGGCAAGTTGAGGTAACACTTTACATTAGATTCGTCAATCGCGATCGCAAAGAAGGCCTGCAAGAGACTCTGAGCTTGTACTCCGAGTTCTCATTCTCAGGCAAATCTGCGGGATCCAGACGCCGGTGAATGGATACTCGATCAGACAGAGAGCGTCATGAATTCTTACTAGACAGATTATAGAGCGATATTTACTGAATAATGGTTCTGTTTTGATGGTCTTTGGTGTGACTGGGGCAAAAGATGTCTCCGATTATATCCATGTACATGCAATATGGCTCACGATTTCTGAGCGGTAGGAGGACAGCGTGTTTGTAATTTGTTGCATCTATTTCCGCAAGCTGTCCGTGTGAGCAATTTCGTCGATACAGGAATGGAGCGAATCATGATTGGCATTTCGAATTTTTATGTCGAAATTTTTCTTTGTACTGTAATCTGCCTTGCGGCGTGTAGCTCAGAGAGACATGTAGTGCTTACTCATGCGACGATGGTGACCGGATTTCACAGGAATTGAGAGGCTGTCTCAGGATTAATGGATTGAAATGCAAATAACAGTGGAGAGCCGTGAAGATACTTGTGACGGTCACATGTTTTCGCGAGATCAGTTTCTCTGTGTCGACGTTTCCGACCTACCTTTTTGGTTCCCCACTTTGAGACTGCGGCAAACACTTCAATCCACATCATCGCGTCTTCGTGTACTTATGGCGACAGAAATTTGACGACTACGATCCTCTTCGTTGAGTTTCCTGAACTAGAGAGTCTACCACAGTCGTTCCAGCACCCTACTCACATCGAATGCGACGTCATGGCATCACTCATACGTCTTATCAACGCGTTTCTTCCCTTCACAGATCCCGCAACACCGATTTTGCAGGATCTCGTTCATCTGGTTGTCCTTTGTTTGTTCCTTTGGTACGCGCCGAAGATTGAGTGGAAGGATTTGCGAGGGAGAGTTTTGGGGCAGCATCAGGAGAATGAGGTGGCAGGTGTTGGAGAGCCGCAAATTGGGGGCGATGTTGTAATAGATGAAGGAGGCGGAAACGACGAGGGTGCAATGGGGGTAGAGGGGAATGCTGAGACTGAACACCCCGACCACCCAAACCAACCGCATGAACTTGCTTTCCCGCCGCCCGAATTCGATGGAGAGGGCAACGGGGTGTTGGAGGGTCAGGACGAAGCGGGACCAGTGAATCCACATCAGCTTCCACGTCGTGCTGCGAACCATAATCGAGAAGTTGGGGCGAAGAAGGCGAAGAATCTGGAGAGAAGGAATCGGCAACGGGCTTATAATGAGTTTTTGCGCGAGCAGGGAGAAGCTGAGAGGGCGGAGTGGGCTCGTGATGCTAAGGAGAGGGAAGAGAGGGTGGAAGCAGAGCGAATTAAGCGGTTGGCCAGAGAGCAGAAAATTAAAGACAAAGAGAGGAAGGAGCGGGAGGGTCGTAAGATGAGGGAAGAAGGGGAGAGGAGGGAGGAACTGGACGCGGTCAAGGATGCCGGTGAAATCCTCAGGGAAGAATTGAATGTAGATGGATTCGTCAGGTGTGAGGATTTGGCGAGGAGGGTACAACGAGATGGTGCTTGGGTTGAGAGATTGATCAGAAGGGAGGGCGTCTTAGGGAATAGAGTTGTAAACGGGAAGAGGGAGGTTACGATGCTCACGGCTCGCGGCTTTGTGGTCAGAGTCAACGAGGATATGATGAAGATTGCCTACGAAAAAGCCGTGATCAAGGCTGCTAGCGGAGATGGGAAGGTTGGTTGGGACGCGCTGGGATCCGTGATTCAGAAGACTATTACGGACAGACCTTCATGAGGCAGCTTCTGATTCTCGATCGCTACTAACGCCTTGTCACGAACTCCATATACACGCGCCTGTCTCACATGGTCTGTCCAAGACGCTGTCCCAAACAAAGATGGCAACCAGCAAATTGGCAACTGCAGTCATTCCAACACTTGGTACAGTATTGAAAAGGCAGACTCAAGGGCCACGTTTCAGTCCTTCTTCCCTTGATAGCTGCCATCACTCGTACCACGATACCAAAGCAACCGAAAATTTCAACATGTGTGTCGGACAAGAAACACTCTATGCCTGTGGCCACACAATATTCGTCCCGATGATCATCCAGGATGGCGACACGTCGAAATGCCCTTGTCTAGAGACTTTCAACGTCGTTATATATGAACCGTGCGGGCATTGTGTAGCTAGGAGTGAGCTGCAGACGTTCTGGGCTGCGAAATCGAAGGCAGCCGAGGCGAAGACCAAGAAAAAAGACGAATCTGGAGGACAATAAGCGAAGGGGCGATACAATAAGCGAAGGGGCGATGTGAGGGACATGAGGATGACTGTCAACCTTGCGGAAAGTGTAAGAAGATGTCTAGGCGGTTTGATGTCAGACGAGCGAGAGGCGGTACTGATGCTGTTGTGGTGGATACATGTATATTTGTCGTATTGAAGAGGAAACCTACTTGAGCATCCTGCGGCTAGGGTATCTTGGGTCGGAGTTCTGGATTACTATCAAGTTTCGGCATTCTCGGCATCAGGCTTCATAGTGAACGGCTTGCCATGAGCCAAGACAATCTTGGAGGGACTCTCATATCTTCAGTATCTCATCTCCTATTCGTTTTATCTCTCAAATCTTTCCAGTTTCGTCCTCCAAAAGTCTTGCTCTACCGTTGATCCCATTCCCCTTTATGGGACACTCGTGTTTCGTACTTGCGTGGACTGAGCAAGAGGCAATACGGCATCATGATTGAAGTCTTCTCACCTATTTTCCGTAAATGTAGCAAGCACTCACCTGCGCAGATCAAAAGCTGCAGAGTCATCGAATACCAAACATTGGTCGAATCGTGGCGATCAGTAACGATTATTGGGCAAATCACAATGTTCAAAATGACCAGGAACAGCCCCATAATCTCTTCCTTGTCATCATGTATAATTCATCCTCAGATCCATTTCCTATTCGCTTCCTAGCTTGCCAAAATAGATTCATCAAGTCATAAACACTAATCAATATCATCAATCCGCCTGATAAACGTGGCGGACCACAACCATGGTCTCGCCATCTGATCCATCGCCCTTTCGTCTCCTCGCCATCTTCTTTTTTTCTGTATCTTTGGCATGGAGGATGGGCTTGCAGCTTGTTTTGACTTTCGACTGGTTGAGTATGCTGTGGTCGACGCGTATGCGAATGACCTGGCGGCGCTTCCATTGAATGGGATAGGTTGGATGATTTTGCTTCGTAGTTCGTGCTTAGATGCTGAAAAAAAACTTGTCCATGAATGCGGGTTCCAGCCACCTGTTCGATGGGAAAGAGTGAATGATCGCGGTACTCAGCAGCAAGTGGTCGGTTATCCAATGCGGTAATGTGATGCGAGTTACCCATCAGACTTATTAGTCAAGTGCGTGCACCAGCAGATTTGTTTATCGCGTTACTGATGCCGTTGTGACTCAGGGGTCGGTGAGTGACCGAAAAGGGGGTAGAGACTCAAAGAATTCCGTGCTCTACATCCGCTCGCTATCAGTAAAACGTCGAAATAGAATAAGAACACACCCGAGACTCAGAGTCACACTACACCACTCAAAAACTTCGACCAATTATCGATAGCACGCGCCTGTCGACAGATCTCAAACACCATCACAGACACAATCAGCAGCCGATCAACAACATGTGTGGGCGAAGGGTCAACGTACGCAGAAGTGGGCATGGAACACATTCGAAGCCCAGGCATTGTTAGCGGAAGAGCTATGGAATCTGTAAAGGTGATGACTACGACGACGAATATCACTATTCAGACGAGTTTTATTGGACGCACTGTCGCCACATGATCCGGCTGAATAGAAGTGGCTAACCTCTACCTGCGGTGACTCCGTTCTGAAAATTGTGTCAGGTGCTAGGAGAGGTGAGTGACTGAGCCTATTGTTACCTACAAGAGTCCAGGGCACATTAAAACCTACCAAACTCTTCAACAAGGTTCCTTAAACTCTTTTCACTACAACCAAAGGGCAACAGAAGACGCTCGTCAAAAGAAGACTGGTATTTATACTCCCGACATTTCGTCAATCACCAAGAAGAATTCCCTGACGAATCAGCTTCAACATGTGCAAGAAGACCTTCCACTATTTCGAGTATTGCAAAGAAAAAAGACTGGCCAAGATAAAGTCTTGCAAGACCAAATCATATGGCTGGTGCGTTGGAGAAGAGAGGCTGATTATTACCGTCGCAGACAAGGGTTGCGGGAGGTGTAAGAAGTGTTTCCCCGAGGGGTATCGGCTCGAGCAAGGCGGGGACAGGTGTGTATAATAATCTTTCGCGTTGGATTTATATTGTTACAATAATCGAATGGCAAAATGAATGGATAAGGTCTTTATCTAATCGTGTATCGTCTGTTCTACGAACGATTTCCATCTACGAGGAGATCCAATGGAATCCCTGCTTACGTATGTAGATTATGTAATCCACAGAACAACATCTGGATAGCCAGGAAGGTGGATGTTGGACAAAGGGCTGCCAGTAAAGTGTGTATGATTATCAAAATGCATGTAATTAGGCACAGGCGAGAGATTGAGCTGAGGAAAAAACAACAAAGTCGATAGGATCTTGTATGACTGCAGCACAATGTATTAGCAAAAAGAGGAAGATATGAAGATTGCAAGCGCGATTGCGAAGTCCCAGCGAAAGGCATTTCTGTAGTTCGAGAGTATGACATATGTCCTGATTGGCGATTTTGGGACGACGGCGTATTTGGTCATGAATATAGGGTATCGTACATAGTAGAGGGGCAGATCATGTTAGATACTGCCCTGCGCAAGTCTTTGGATGTCAGCGTCTGGATCTTGGAAATAGAAATTAATAGCGATTCGCCTCCCGCACCATTTGTTAGTCACTGCAACTCCAAAAAAAAACCACGTGCAAAGAACGTCCTGTGACTCAAAACTTGACTGCAGTGTGTTTAATCGGGAGAGTTTCCTAATGACTCGTGATTCGGCCGAGGAGTTTACGGAAACTGAAGAAAGTACGCTCCACGTTCAATTATACAATGGATGACGCGAAATTGCACAAAAGTAAAACCCAGCGTCGCCTCGGATGACGTCGATGATCATCAGTAGTTTATGGCTTGTGGTGGACGCAAGGACAAGATAGCGGCACAACTCCTGAATCTGGAAATAATTTCAGCAAATTCGCGTAATCCTTCCTGTAGTGGTTGTGCTTGTCGAGAACCGAGCCTGCCGCTGTTTAGTAGACCTCCTTACATATCTGGACAAGAGCTTCGAAACAGAACGAGAATCGATAATATCCACTTGCATCACTCTGGTGGAAGGTCGAGGGACGACATGCTGAATTATGGACAGTTTAGTGAGTTTGATGTTGTTGACGGGTCGTTTGGTCGCAAGAAAGAGTTCGGTGTAGCGCGTTCCACCACGGTGATCCCTTTTGAGAACTCAGTCAGAGGGTCTAATTCGATCAATATGTGGTCGTTCGAAGACACGGATGGTTGCCCTGCAACTGCTGTACTTGTGGAAAGGAGTCTGTCATATTCGCTGGATTGATCAACCACCTGGAGAGCAAGACATGCAATTTTGTGAGATTTGGAGAGCGAAAGCTACAGGCAGACACTGTGCAATGGGTAGGCTGATTCAGAGTACGTAATGATGGTGGCTATGCTACTTTGCGGGGTGATCTTTGGATGAAGGTAATGATCCAGAATTGAAATCTCCAATCGTTCGCGTGGAAACAGTCTCTATGATAGACAAATGTGAAAATCCATGTTATTGAGTCCGGAGATCCTTGGCGTTAACTAGCTCTAGCTATTACGAGCTCGGTCGGACCCAACGAGAACAGGTCTTCTAGTCCAGACAGCGCAATTGCAGGATGGCCAGGTGGCAGTACCTTAGCCGACGACTCGAGCACGCTGAATTCCCCTTTTATAGTCCCCGTCAGTAAGTCCTCCGGACCAGTCAGCTTGAGCTACTACTTACGGGAAGGGCCCTTGTATAACGTGACGAGCACGAACAGCTCGACGTTCCATAATTGGATCTCCTCCCCCCCCTCTACCACCGCCGCCAAGGCCACTCATTCCGGGTGGGACATACATTCCTCTTCCTCCCCCTCCTGCCATGCCAGGCCCTACCGGTACTTGTGCCATAAACATAACCTGCCCTTGCCCTTGACCTCCCTGAGGTCCCCCTACAATCATCGCGCGGGGAGGGTTAACTGGGTCGGTCGGGTCTCCACGAGACTGCGCAAGAATAGCTGTTGGCATCAATAGTATAAAAATAAGGCTACGCATTGTGAATCAATGGAAAATGTAGGCAATGTGAAACTGGATGGCTGAAGCGTTATTTGTCTGATCAGGAGGATATCTGGCAAGGGCTTTATACTCGTACTATCTTTCTTTTCACATGGTGGTTGTAGACACCGTATCCGTTAGCTGGACCTAGTTTGATAATTATTATGGGATCCTCAATACGGTAAGGATTTGAAATCTCTTCAAACGCGTAAGCAACCTCGTGCATGGTAGTACATTGATATAAGGACACAATTCGTACCATTTATCCTGACCATTCACTTGTTTCATATACATGTAACAAGCCTGGTCAACAATGAGCAAGACTTAGTCAAGGTATATTCCAAGGACAGATACGTTCTAACAGCTACGCACATGGGCTGGACCTAGAATCGTAGTACCTTTCGGAGATCCTCCCATATTCCACCTCCACATCCAGTATTTTGTTTTCCTCGTTTTCCTCCCAAGTCTTTACGTGCTCGCGTATGCATCGCCAAGATGTACTCTCTTTGTATTGATATACTTGCTCATGTATTATTACATGTGCCACAGGATACATGAGTTGCGCATATAGTATGTAAAAACGGCCTGCACATGGCCGAGATCTCGATAATACATAACCCAGCATGTATGCCACGCCACAGCTGTCTGAATATATGACATCATGATGGTTGGTTGAGTATCACCATTTTCTAGCGAAGGCAAGAATGACACAAAGATGACACGAAGGGGACATTGTGCACAAACGTTGTAACCCACGGCAAACGCTTAATCTCGTTAGATTGAGCATTTGGATGGCTCAAAAATGGTGCCAAGGCGACGTGGTGGTGATGGCGCGACTCGGAGGTGTTCTACGGTATATCATGTATCCCTCCATAGAACCTATATTTAGAGCCTCCAATTGGTTGCGGAAAAGATGTGTCCGAATACGAACTGCCTACTGTGGTACAATGGACACGAAGTAGCGCAGTGTGCTGTTCACTACTACGCGAACGAATATTGGCTGCAAATCGCCTAGCAGGGGTCTTCTGATGGACTCTGCCATACGAAGTGATTCGAGAAATTCGAATCTGTGCTATTCCTATCATTGATCTACTGATTGGCATACGTTGTGACGGCAGTACATTGTATGCAACGAAATGCATCTCGGAGGAAGGTCTCCCATTACCGGGTTTCATCGGCGACTCCACTGTGTCATCCGATGAATGCCGAGATTATGTCATTCTGCCGAGAAAAATAGAATAACATCCGTCAATTTAGATGCAGGTCAAGAGTTGGTGATATAATATAAGCCAATACAGCGCTCCGATAGGGTAAGACAGCTCAGTATTCAGGGCTCGGGCTTAGTTCCGGAAATTTGAGGCTTGGGACTGTATCTTGAAATAAGGTGGCGCAATACCTTAGCCACTCGAATCATCCAACTCTTCGCGATGTTTTCGCCCGTTAAAGCTTCTAGACGAGATTCATCTGCCGCCGACGAAGTAAACATCAAATGACTCGGTGACTGCAGGCCTTGTCTCCGAGTATTTCAGTGCATGGCGGAAGTAACAGTACCTTTGGGCGATGCTTGTAATCAACAAACATGGTCTGTCCCCTCAGATAACGCTACAGATTTCGAAGCTCTTGGAATACCCTTGGTATAGTTCGACTCCTACACTACACTTGCAAGCCCCCGGCACATAGTCCGAGCGGCTGTCAGTGACAGCGATGGTCATATATATCCTTAACCACCGTAAGCATGTGACGTTGCAGCTGTGCTGCGGTCCCAAAACGATGCAGTTATGTAGAGAGAAATGGCCGCTGAAGAGGGTGGTCTAACAAAAGACGTCGTTTATCACTGCCCTCTTTTCCTTCCTTGTTATCATCAAAATGCATATGAGCAGACTTCTCAATGTGGTTGTTTACGTTGCTGGAGTATTTGGTGGCGTTCCAACCGGCTCGCATTTGCAACATTCCCACAAACTTGTCGTCGGCCTGAATAATGAAGCACCGTATCTTCCACTTTCTCGAGGGGGGCTGCCCGACCTTGACCCTCAGCAGTCCGATTGTGTTTGGTCAAGTAATCGTACACAGCAATATTGCGCCTTTACAGATCCTCACTTCGACCACGGTAAAGGCGTCCTCGTCATAACGACGCCAAAACGAGCGGAACAATTTTTCAAATTCGGTGCATCTGTGTCAGCCCATCACAGTCCTGCCCGTGAAGCGTTGTTCAGAACCATATCCGGCGGAAGCAAAGGCCGGGGCGTATTTGCAAACAGGCATATACCTGCGGGCAGTCTCATCACTCAAGAGTCACCAATCATTTTCATCGACCAAAATTGGACCGAGGACATTCCATCTGAAGATGCTCGGACAAAGCTTCAAGCTTCAGCATTCGAAAAATTGCCGGAGAGTACACGCCAAACGGTTGAGGAGCTTTATGGAGGTCAGCACAAGATTATGACAAATTCGTACATCGTTTCTGGTGGGCCTACGAAAGACTGGCCAGGTTTGGAGAGTGAATCGGATCCAGGCGTAGCAACGGTACACGCAAACTTATCAGTCAGTGGAATGCATAGAAAGCAGCGGTATGATAGCTCTTTTACTGACTGCGTAGTAGAAAATCAACCATGGATGTCGTGCCAACGCAGCATCCCAGTGGGACTGGGATCTACTCGCACACAAGCTTTACGCAGTCCGCGATATAGCTGCTGACGAGGAGATCACTATTTCCTACTTCGATACTAGACAGACCTTTCGGGACCGTCAAGAATATACGAAACAAACGCTTGGTTTTCAATGCGCCTGCAGCCATTGCAAGGCTGCGAGCATCTTTAGAGACTTGTCTGATGACAGAGTCAATGAAATCTTGCTCCTAGAACAATCTTTGGAAAACAGACAGATCGCACCAGCCCAGCCAACAGCAATGGCCGAATTACTAGTGAGTTTATACGAGCAGGAGGGTCTGGATTTGTACATTAGCAAGGCATATGCCATTGCGGCACTCGAATGGAATGGTACAGGCCATGAGTATCAAGCACGCTCTTGGGCATACCGGAGTATCAAGGCTGGTCTAACGGCTAGTCATGAAGTTGAGCAGTATCTACAGGATATGCAAGCATTGTTAGATGGAGCAAGAAAGCATTGGTCTTGGAGATACCGGATATGATGGACAGCTAGCGAGGTCCTCAGTTTTCTGCATTCATCGGCTTGGTAGGGTGGATAAGATCAGGTCTACATACTGTGGTACCTGGTAGGAGGGGAAGTTGAAAGAAACGATAGCGGAGCACTAACGGTGTTATCCTTGTGCCGCTTAGAGCTCAAATCTACGCGGTTAGGTATCAGTACTTCAGTACAAAGAATCGAAGCAGAATTGAATACGCAAACCAGAAGATTCCAAGCTAGAGCCACACAGGGTCGACAATAATTTTTGCTCGCTCCTCCTTGCTGGGAACCCTATCCGGCATCAAGTTGTGGTGCCCGGTGGGCAGGTCCGATTCCATTTCGATGATAAGCAAAGTTAGGCCACCTGCGTCCAAGCAAAGAACCACCCACGACATCGTACTCAAATACTTTCCCACTACTGAAGCCTAGCTATTGTATCTCGCTATAATTTCAACAAGCTTTTTCTCATTGACTGACAAATAGCAAAGGTCATTGCAGTGCCCATCCAGTTTGTGCAAACAATTATCCGTGCCAATGAAGCACAGGTTACGCCTTGACAAAGTGGCTTGGAAATTCTGGCATGGGAGATATGGGAGGTATGGAAGGGCGTGGCAGTTTGTTCCGAAGAGAGGTTCTAAACGGCCCTCCCCTCGATCGAGCGAGGAGAAGCAAGAATACGACTGTCGCTATGGCGGCATTTATATGGTCATTACTACCATCGCCTGTCTCTTTTTACTTCACGATGGATACCACCTCGTCTCCCATGCTTCAACAACACCCACCTTTGAAAGTCCAAATTGCGGCGAGACAGCTGCGGAGGCCCGGGCCAAATGATGTGAGTACGAACCAATGCTGCGCGTCTGGATACCAGTCGATTGCTAAACACCAGAGCCTGCGGCTGATTGTCTTCACGCCTAGAGAAAACTTGCCCTGGCGGTTGACAGGCGCTTGTCGCTGCTTGATAGCAAGTCTCTAAGCTTGTAACTCTTCACCCATTATGCCAAACAAATTGCGCAGTTCATTCGTGAGGTACACACGAATGTGTTAGTGGACAGTATCATAGCGGGTGCACCATTACAATTCGAAACATGCGTACCTCTCCTCCATCTAGCGGGTAAGTTAAGGGAATTGGTAGCTAACTAGACACTAATGGTGAGTAATAAAGACCCTTGATTCAAGTTATACTAACTCGGAAGACCTTCTAGGTTATCAATACGAAGAAGTTCAACGACACTGTGCAAGAATAGCTATATTAGGAGTACGAAGCGTTGCGTTTTGCGTACGGGCACGATCGGGAATGTCAACCCGGTTTGACTTTGTCTTCTTTGTCAGTAGAAGAAGTATCCTCTGATATGAACTGGAAGCCATACCAAGTCCTGGCAGTATTGAATCCAATATTTCGCAGACGTCCACTGACTCAATTTCGAAGCCACGTAAACACCTCTCGCGCTGACAAAGGATTGCCAAAGCGCCAAATTGGCGGCGATGAGTACAAAAATTGATATTACCACATTGAGCTGTGCGCTACAATGGCCTCTGTTGCGCTACCCAGGTTTGGGAAGATTCGTAGATATCGCTGTCGGCGAAGTGCCCGACATGTCGGTAGCTGGTATCATTTCTGCAACGATGTCTGCCTCTTGGATAGGTTCTGTTGACGCTATTGAAGAGAAGGCAGTATAGTCGTCCGCGTGCACAGGAGAAATTACGCTCCACCTGCGCCTCGAGTCGAGCCTTGAGTTCCAAACGCATTGGCAGCTATCAACACCACCAAAGGAACATCGTCATTAACAAGAGATATGGTTCATCCCACGCGACGAGCGTATCGTGTCAGTACTGAGGGATGGCATTGAAGTCCTAGAAGGAGCAAGAAGAACGTGGAAACACTGACCGGTCTTGAAGGCTGAGCAGAGACGGTGCAATGGGATGCATAGTTTGGCGCAGAGCGGTCGTTTTCATCGACCCTGACCTCCTTTTTATTCCACAACCGCACGTCCGGCGAGTCCGGACGGAACCTTTTGTTATTTTCGTGCATCTTTTGAAGCTTGGAACAAATGCCGAGTACGGAGTGATAGGTACGACTTGATCTCCAACTATAGCCGAGGGATTCTGCCAACGTAAGTGGAAGCAAGGGTGACCGTCACCGCCAGGCATTCTAGCTCTTTGTAATCGCCTTCACTTCAGACTTAGTGTAATCATCCTGTGGAAGTTGAGCGTACCTATAGAACAACTGTGTTGGCCTATGCTTCCTCCATGTCGCCTACTTGAACACCCTCCAGATTTGTCATATCTCTTGCAGTGCTGCTTCGTCTTGTGACAGTAACATATAGCAATATCACATTCGGCACAATTTATGTCTGATCTTCACGTACTTACTAGCAATTTTGTCCTAAAATATATCAGCGCTCGCTATCAGACACCATCAATTACGGCTCTTGATGACCAGAAAACCAGCTCTTTGCTCCCACTATAGCACTGTCAAGCCTGATCGTCTCTTGCCCAGGTTCTGTTCGCACTCTAGATAATGCCTGGTAGAGGTGGACAATATCTCCCTCGAGTGATTCCATCCGTTTAGCCTCGACCGAGAACGTCACCTTGTAGTCGAGCACCCGCTACGTCTTCCCCGCGCCGCCGAGTCCCACACGAGGGGCGTGTTTGTATAGCAAGTCTGCAGCATTCGAACAACAAGTTGTGTCTTGAGACCTCTCAATTTGATGCTCATCAATGTCGTGAGCGCCTTGTGAGTCGAGTTTAGCGCCAATTAGTAACGTCAAAACCATTATGTCGATACGAGAACTCATCACCGTGAGGAAGAAATAGACGCTTGCCCAATCGCGTCGAAGGTATTGCTCAAAAGCCGAATGCGAGCTATCCTGACTTGCATAACGGATGGGTTTCGTATATTCAGACTACCTTGGAGAACTGACAGGGCTAAGAAACATTGATGAGCTGAACACTTGACTTAGAGCTGCGGATTCTGTGCCTCTTGAAATCACATCGATATTCTTCTTCCACCTTCAGGCAAGGTGAGGTCAAACAGCCGACATCACTGAGGGGTCACGGTGCGGCACCTCTTTTTAAAGCACGTGACACGGGAATTTATCATCTCATCGCTGGCAGTCAGATTGGCCTCCTGTTATCATCAATAGTATCGATGAAGAAACCGCGTAATTGTGGCTGTCGCTGTCTATTCCAGGTTTCCAAGTCACGTCTCCTGGTTTCAACAGTCAGCCATTCAAGTTCAATCTCTGTCCCCAATCTTTCTCCCCACAAACACTCTCGATGTTCATGCCTCTACTTTCACGGCCTTTGCTTGGTGGATAACAGAGAACTTTAAATGCTCTTACCAAAGCCAAGCTTCTTCATTGGTCTTCCACACATTTCAGCTATGAAACGTCCGAGACATGCAGAGTGCATTCCCCCGGATTCCATTTAGTACCGGCATAACCCTATCTGCAGAACGAACGGAACCTTTCCAGCGCAGACCCTTTGGTCTGTTTAGATCGGGTCTCTGCCGAAGAAGCCCCATCGCTGTCTGGAGAATATTTCTCAAATTAAACGCGTTGTTTCGCTTCAAGGAAACACATGAGCACAGGGCTCATTTGGGCGAATGAAATGGCGGCTGATCTACAGAATCCAATATATCTCACAATGCCCAACAGATGGAGACAGAAGCAGGCCACTTCAAATGTACCCTGGGGCTCTCAGACCTCCGAACGGCCTACATTGCGTGAAACAGTCTAACCCAAGCCTAACTTCTATCCAAGACGCCACAACGCGTTCAATCGCTGAACCACCATCAGACAGCCCTTTCAGCTTTCGCAGGTACGAAGTATAAGGGAACGAGCTGCGCTCGCATCAGCACTCGACGGCCAGGCAAATTCAATATCCTCAGTCCTCAAGTTTCAGCCGCCTCGAACCTTTTCGTCTTTCGGTCTTTCTGTTCTCTCACCTTGAAGTATAAGCAAGCCTCTTCTAACAACAACGAGATATCGCCAACCTCAGTATGTTGTCCTCCAAGTCCATGATCGTCGCAATGGCTGTGTCTGGCTTCGTCGCTGCAAACCCAGGTCCGACTCCAACTGCGGCCGCTCAAAACCCCGGGTACACACCACTGTTGCCTACGTGGGCCTCGACCGTCCCACCAGAGAAGCTGTCTTCTCTTCAAGCTGATATGCACTCTCTCGGAAGCTCCATAAAGAACAACAAGCTATATACGAGTATGACTGCGGTCATGGCAACCGCGATTCCACAATCGTTCAAAGATGCAATCATGACGAACCCTGAAAGCATACACTCACGATACAAGAACGACAAGCCAGATTGGTATGTCCTCACACGTTCTGATGATTGCAAAAGCCTAACAACAAATCCAGGTACAAAGCCATCCCGACCGACGTTCAAAGCTTCATGGAGGACAACCGAAAGAAAGCTAAGAGCATCTTCACTCACGACATCGGCCCACTACCGACACCAACGGGCGACCACAGCAAAGACAAAGGCGCACAAAAGACTGCCGCCGCCACCGCTTCAGCAACGGGAAAGAAAACATCCGAGGCAGACTCGTTACGAATCCTCGGTGCTGGCTGCGCTGCGCTCTTCGGTGCCTTCGGTGTCGCTGCTCTTATTCTATAAACAACGCAGTCTTTTGATCCTTCTCTTTCTTTTTTCATGATGCGATTTTGCTCGCTTCAAAGTTCTTGTGGCCGTTCTTAGCGTTCTTTACTATGCATTTCGAATGGTGCTGACTGTCGTTACCCGGATACATGGCCGGACATGGGTTGCATTGAGCTGGGACGGGGCTTGAGCGATTCGCATACACTGTCGTTCATCATAAGGGATACGTTAAGACGAACTGACGGGGCGAGGTGTTTCCGGCGCACTTTGGCGCATCAAAGAGTTTGGATCCGCGTGTTACACTTACTTTTTTTCTTTTTGAATAGATTGAAATGATTATTCTTTCTTTTCCCCTTTGTCACAACCGCACCTCTTCGCAAGACTATCCCTCTTTGCATCAAACTTTGAAACTCGTCATTTTCTTCTCGGGCAAGCTCTCGTTGTGCCTCACCTACCATCTTTCGCTACGTCCATTGGGCACCACCATGATTGGATACTGCTTGTTGGACACCACCATCAGATGCGACGCGAGATTACTCCAAGACTCTCAATATAAACGATAAACAGAGACTAAGTCCCTGCAATCTGTTTACTTGGCGCGCGTGGTCATGCAGCGTACCGAGATGGTCCGATCGAGGCGCTAGGATCGATCGATGCTTGTGTAGGATCCTCCGCATGGTTGGCAGGGCTCACCATGCGGGTATTTGGGGAAGCTGGGGATCTTCGACTAGGGCGTGGGATCCACAGTACGTGTACACAGTATGGGATATTCTGCTTGCTTGTTTACCCATGGGCTTTGACGGTGTATCGTGTGTACTCTTATTGGCGGAAGATAGGGTGGTTATGGAGGAGATTTAGAGTTGATTTGCATGAGTTGTCGAGTGCGGAGCTTGGACACGAGTATATGCGTGATGTTCTGTCGTTTACGCCATCCATGCTCTTACGTTGACGTACTGATTCCCGAAGGCGAAGGCCCGTATCGCCTTTGCACCTGCAGCCAGGCGGATGAAGTAAGGAAGGTAAGGAAAGAAGCCCATAGCATTTCTTTAAGTATCTTCTCGAATTAGTGCACGGATAATTATGGGGCCAAGATGGTACTTTTCTATACACGTACGGCGCAAGTTCGGTATAGATCGCTAGATTAGTACAGTGCTGTTAAGCGAAGTGAGAACAATTGGGTGCGCTAGTTTGAGGATAGATTCCACTAGTGCTCAATTGAGTAGCCGAGGGTTACGGTCATAGTCTAAACATGCCTTAGTAAAATATTATATAATACCTTAAAGTGGAAATGCTCTCAGCTATCCCAGATTGAGCCAGTTACCGCGCGTTATTTACATTCCGAATTCGACCTTTGCTCCACTTTCTTCCATCTTATCAGGCCACATATTTTCGACCGTAAGATTACATTATATCACGTGCTTCTATATCAGGCTAGCCTATCTTTAGCGTCAAAACCCATTTTTCTCACCTCGTTTGACAACACTGTATCCTAGACACCTTAGGCCAAACGAAATCTAGCAGGAGTCCAAGGCAAAGGATGAACTATGTGAGTGGCTTATTTTCGATGGATCGGATTTAGTGGATAACGAAATTGCTCTACTGTTGTGTACTGACTGAGACTAAGACCAGAGATATGTCTGGCACAGTGAACTTTCGTCTCTCTTATTGCCCTTCAAGTAGGTTACTCAATGACGGTTTTGATCAATCGATTCCCTGCCTTCCTCCCCATAGTTTGCGAAACTGGGATCCATGGCAAACTCATACTCCAAATCAGGTTGGAACTCATAATACAAGGCTTCTGCCTCGGACGCATTTTCAAACGTATATCTCGCAGCTTCCTCGTCAACGTAGACTTTTTGAAGCCCGTTGGCTGCTGCAGCCTCAACCATTAGTTGGACTTCGCAACTCCGCTCCATGTTTGTGAAGAGGAACGCTGCCTCGTCGACTGTGGTGCCGACGGTGAGGAGGCCGTGGTTCCGTAGAATCAGGCCTTTGCCTTTTGGTCCTAGGGAAGCTGCGAGACGTTTTCCTTCTTCCTCTGTGAATACCACGCCGCCGAATTCGGGATAGACAGCTTGTGCTTCGCCGTAGAAATAGGTCACATCTTGATTGAGCATCTCCAATGGCTTTGCGAAGGCACTCCATGCCTTGCCATAAGGCGAGTGCGTGTGGCATGCTGCGTGGACATCTGGACGGGCTTTGTGGACAGCGGCGTGGATCAAGAATCCGGCAGCGTTGGCGGGACGTGCGGTGTTTCCACCTACGACTTCACCTTCGTAATTCAACAACACCATGTCTGTGGCTTTGAGGAGGCCGAAGTGTCGGGAGAGCGGGTTCGTCCAGAATGTGTGGGGATTCTCTGGATCGCGAACGGAGATGTGGCCGCTCATGCCTTCGGTGTAGCCTTTTCGGGAGAACACCCTGAAGGCTCCGGCCTGGGGGTGTTAGCCTGGTCAGGAGCCTGGTCAGGGGGACTTTTTCGTCGTGGATTCATCCCGGCCGAGTTTTGGTTTTTGTATGGACTTACCATGTGTTCTAGGATCCAATGTCGGTGCAATTCGAAGTCTGTGAAGGAGGGGACTGGTGGTAGAGGCGTGCCCTGCATAATCATTTCCAATGGTGTTTTTGATTTGGTTTGCTTGACCACGATCTCTGTCGAGTCTGGGACGGGAGTTGCTGAAGGTGCCATCTCGGGAGAAGCAATGGATGGATGGTAAGTGTGAGGGGTTCTGTCTTACTTGAAGGAGGGAAATCTGGGATTGATTGTGAAGGAAGATATGGGAGTATTAGTATACGGACAGGAATCACAAGATTGATGATAGGGCGTCTCGATCGCCCAGCGTCTTACTCCGGTCCAATGAGCAGGTTCGGCTCGGAATACCACGATTAAGTGGGGAGAGAGCTGTACTTCAGCACTACAGGAAAGCAACTCCGAGCTCCTCAATCAGATCTCGGAGCTCATAAGTACTTGACCCAAGGCGACTAAGAGTTTGGTCATGTATACGCAAACGCTTGGTGTTGGACTGTTGGTGTTGGAGCCGTCTCTAAATAGACCTAGGCTCGTCCAATAAAGGCTCCACTGCGCGCGGCCACTCTCACCCGTTACTACTACTCCTTGTACATGCGTCTGTAATGGATTTTTGACATTAGTAGCGGGAAGCTTTGCCATTCCCATCACTATGCACAGAAATGGCTGAGTCCATGGGTGTTTGAAACACCACCCTCCCAGAATATGCGCTTTACAACCCCTCGGCTTGCCCTCATTAGCTTCATCTCCGCCCTAGTCACCTTTGTCTACCTCACCTATCCCAGCCGTTTCGCATGGCCTCATATACCGTCAAGGGAGCCAGCAGAGCACCAAAGGCTGACTACGAAGCCTCCTCCATCTACACCGGCCTCGGAAGCTGCCGCAGAACAGTCGAGAAGGCCGATTCCTCCCCACAACTCCACCGCTTCACCGGTTCTCCTCGACTTTTGGCGGACATGGGCATCGCATATCGTGGCTGCGAAGCCCAGGACAGGACCGGTGCAAGTTAGTTGGGAGGCAGCGAATGTACACGCCGGGAAATTCGATCCGTATGCCACGCGGGGGAAACCAGTCAATCACATTGAGATATCCGATCGGGATGTCAATTCTCTAAAGGGCTCGCACGCCCAAATCCGTGGATCGTTGGAGGATTTCCACGTGGAAGAGGAGGTGAAGAAGTTGTATTCAGGGACGGGCATTGTAACGGTGGCGGGAGGAGAGTTTTTTGGTCCATCGATTGTAGGGATCCGAATGTTACGCCAAACCGGTTCAACGTTGCCCGTTGAAGTCTTTTTAGCAGACTGGTCAGAATACGAAGCCCAGATCTGCGAACAGGTCTATCCGGCACTGAATGCCCGTTGTATCGTCGTTGGCGATTATGTTCTTCCCGACCTTCAAGAACAGCGCGTCCCAGGTCTCCCTTCGATAACGCATTTCCAGCTCAAGGCGCTGGCGCTGCTCCTCTCCTCCTTCGCTCAAATTCTCTATCTCGATTCCGATAGCATCCCACTGGTGGATCCACAACCTGAACTCTTTTCTCGCCCACCGTACACACACACGGGATTCATAGGATGGCCCGACTTCTGGCTCGGCACCGAGTCTCCTCTGTTCTACACGATAGCAGGTATGGGCGGAGAATTTCCGTCCGACCTTCCTCAGACCTCGAGCGAAACTGGGCAGCTGTTGATCGACAAGAGACGGCACCTCAGGACGCTGTTGCTGGCAACATACTATAACGTCTGGGGACCGGAATACTACTATCCACTTCTGAGTCAAGGCGGGATGGGCCAAGGCGACAAAAACACCTTCGAGACCGCGGCAATCGTTCTGGGAGTTCCCTACTATCGCGTCGTGACACCGGCCAAGAGTCTGGTAAGAAAGGATGGAGGACAAGTCAAGGGGAGTGGGATGGTGCAATTCCATCCTACAGACGACTACATAAAGTACGGCAAGAAATCGACGCAACCGTCCTCAACCACCGTCTCCATTCCAACAACAACAACAGCAACGACAGCAACAGCGACCCCCGAAATAGCAGAAGCCACACAAATACCCGCCCACGCCCCCCTCCACGCTCCCGTCGAGAAACGCAGGGCAAGGGACCGCCGCCAAGTCTCCGAAGCCCTAGGGGGCCCCACGGACCCCTCCATCCGCCCCGCCTTCCTCCACGCAAACACCCCGAAAATGAACGCCGGCCACCTGGTCGACGAGGGCGACCTCACCGACAAGTCCTCCGGCGAGCCGTTGAGACTCTGGGGCAGCAAGGCAGATCAAGAAACATGGTTCGGCGTCGATCTCGAGAAGAAGGTCTGGGCGGAGATGGTGGCGAGCGCGTGCGAATTGGAGAATGTGATTTATGAATGGGAGGGACGGGACGATATTTGCGGGAGGTTGAAGAGGCATTGGGATGGTGTCTTCGCTGATGGGTAGGTAGGGGGGGGGGGGGGGGGGGGGGGGGGCGGCCACCTACTTATCTGAGCGGGTGACCGTATGACTGGGATCTCTCTGTATAAAATTGACATTAGTAACACAACATCGTCATTCTCGTATAGCTTTTGAATGCCGAAACGGCTTCCTGCTTCTATGCTTAACGACTTTTGGTCAGGTCTAGGCGGAGATACCTCCACTAGAACTTCTTGTTGATCAGCAGTGGGAACCTAAGAGAGAGAGGTTTGGAGGATAGGATAGGAGAGGAGGGCGAAATGAACGAGCTGGGAGATACCAAGTATCATCCGTGTCAATATAAAAACATCACCGTCTCCTGGTGGTCATGACTACAAGTGTCCCCTCATCATTCTCATGGGGAAAACATACATAGAGACCGGCTCAACACACCAATCGAAAAATTCCAGAATAACGAAACCTCCTCCATTCAACAACATCAAAGCTGCTTAGGGCCAGCCATCTCAAAAGACCCGCCATCGCCAGGGCCTCTGCACAATAGTGCAATTCCAAAGCAGTCAAAAACAATACCCAAGAAACCAGCCTCTCCTCTTTCGAATGCACTACTCCACGGCACCAACACCACCCTCCTTAACAACAACATTCGCTCCCGTAAAATTCAACCCCTCATTCCCAGCCGCGTTCCCGCTAAACGGTACCGGCACACTTAACCTTCTACAACTCTCCCTATGATCCTCCGGAATCTGCAATCCCATGCCGGCAAGCACATCAGGTGCCTCAATAATAGTCGCCTGCATACCCGCGCTGACATGCCACTCCACATGGCAATGGATAAGCCAGATGCCAGGATTATCAGCCTTGAAACGGAGTGTGAGGGTCCCGCCGTTCTGGTACACGTAGACCGTATCCCTCCGCATCGACACTGCTGGCAAAATCGGTGCTGGGACGTGTATGGTTTCGCCACCTGGCAAGACGATGTTGGGAGGGGTGAGACTGCCGTTGAAGGTGCGATTGATGACTTGAACGTTGTGGCCGTGGAGGTGCCATGGATGTGGGACGGGTGTGTTGTTTATGATTAGGATCTCGACAATGTTGCCGTCGCCGATGACGTATGGGGTTACGTCTCCGTAGACTTCGGGTCGCGCGTTCCATTCCTTGCCCATCGACAGGGCAGTGTACAAGGCTGGTACTTTCTGAGGAATGTAGGTCAAATTGTTGATAGTAGCACTATTGGAGCACGTCAGCTCCATCTTTCAATTTCACAAAGCGATGTTGCAATTCATATCGACGGCAATTTGGAAGGCAGAACCGCCAAACAGCCATCGCCATGAACATCATGTCGTGGAAGAAAGATCGAGATGAGCTTACCGTGGGATCCCGTATGGCACTGACTTGGTGCGATTGACATAAAAGAGATGGGCCGATCCACATGTTCAAGACGTGGTTGAAAATGTTTCTCCAGTGGAGAGATGGTGATGTCGTCGATGGCTGGAAGTAGCGGGACGAAATCCTTCACCGAACGAGACAGGGCTGGGATTGAGTTGGCAGAGTAGTCGAGACTGGCTTGAGCAATTGGCGTGCCGGTGTAAACGCTACCAGTGGCTGAATTGAAAGCGGACATGTCAACCAATGCAGAGATATCATAGTTTTTGCTGGCATCTGGTTTCATGGTGACAAGAACATCGAATCTTTGACCAGTTCCAACGTTGAGCGTTTTTGCTGTTGTTCTTTTTGTGTATACGCCGTCCATTGCTACGATGGTCATGTCGTGATCTTCGATGTTGAAGAAGAAGGCTGGAAATGCACCTATGTTCATGACGCGGAAGAGGTATGTCTTGCCAGCTGTCAAAGTCAGTAACGAGACTTGACAGGTGGGAATTGACCCTACCTTTCACGTTGTAGTTTCCGGCTTGACCGTCGTTGATGAGTATGCTCTGAGGAGTTGGCTCTGTGGCCATCAGATTGGCGGCGGATTGATATTTTGCTAGGAGCCCTGGTGTTTGTGCTTGATACCAATCAGAAAGTGTCAGGACGAACTCGTCCTCTATTTCGTCCTTGTAAGGGGCTTTCGGGTCCCGAACGATCAGCGGTGCTCGTAGTCCATCCGGGTATTGGGTAGAGTCATGAGAATCTGGCTTACGTCAAAACGGGGTTCCTTCCCATGTATATGAGTATCAACTCACGGTACCAGAAGGATCCTGGATGATCCACGACAAAGGAGTATGTGAAGTTTGAGCCAGCCGGTATTGGGCATTGCGTCACGCCTCCTGCTCCGTCCATGATGCTTCGCAGGCCAGACTTATGATGGATCCCATGCCAGTGGATAGCGGTCGTTGCATTACCAAGATTGTTATGAAGCACCACCGTGATCTCTTCATTGACATTCGCCTCTATCGTGGGTGGAGGCCATTTCCCATTGACACCAATCACTGGACGGTTGATGCCATCTGGTGCAGCGGTTACCCAGCTGACATCAAAGTCGTATCGAGCAGATAAGGCAGCTCCAAAAAACAGGAAGAAGGACAGGAGGAAAAGAGGAATCATGGTGATATTTCGCGGCAGAAGCAGGCAAGCAATGTGGCAAGGTAGCAGATATTTGACGAAAGAATGAAGCTTTGGGCTGGAGGTTTAAGAGGGATTGCTGTTTGAGCTCGGGCTCCGTACAGAACGGCAGCTGCGGACGATGGTGAGACAGGCGCGCTCGTCTGATTCTTGCCTTCCATGGTGTTGGTACCTTCTTCGTCTGAGTAGGTACCAACATTTCTCACAATTTCCAAGCTGAGATGATCAGAGGTCTGTCGACATGGATCATATCATAGTCATCTTGATAGAAAGAGTCGAGAACAAGGGTATTGTGAGCACAACTTCTGTGGAGAGAACCACATGCTCTGAGCTGTCTTTGTCACCTCGTCCGTATCCAATTGATCCACTGGACCCTCGATGCATAGCTTTTGCTAGCTCGCAGCCACATGGTACGGAGTAGGATCAGCAGCGACGATGAATGCAGAGACTCAGGCCCTCGCGAGTCAAGACTGCACCCAGCGCCGTGAGATTGAGTCGCTCTGGACCTGGATCTCGGGACGGGCAGTCGGTAGGCACTAGGAGGTAGTACTTGGCTACTTGCAGAGAAGACCTCAAGCAGGTGGTGCAGACACGACCAGGATCGGACACGGAGCCCGAGTTCAATGGACAGGCCTCCGATATTGATACCATGCTGTGGCAAAGCTTCAACGGGCAAGTCAGCATTCGGGTGAGGAGGGAGCATCAAAGCGTGCCCGGTGTATTCTTGGGCTGAAAATATCGTCGAGTAGCGACGGGGACGGATCTGGCGAGCAGTGGCATTGTCGCCTATGAAGGTGTACTATGGTAAGCTGTACCTAGTACCGAGGACCAATAAGGCAGAGGGGCATTTCCTCTCGGAGTTCAGCGCGTCCGTCTTGAGAGGTGCCGAGGTCGCCAACACCTCGAGAGGAGTGGCGCAGCATTCAACCGCCACAGACGAATCTTCAACAAGAACCAAACTCCTCCTCAGTCCTCACCAACGAGACTTCTCCTGCGACCGCTTTCGGCATGGTCCTGATATATGCCGAATCTCGCCATGCGCCACAGATATCGACGCAGCAAATGAAAACCTCGGATGTTCTTGGGCCGGCCTCTGTCCTGCCTCCACTCCTCTCCATCTTGGCCATCATGCAGCCACAATCATATCTCAAAACTCATGAAGCGCACACTTCTGCGATTATGCTTTCATTCCGGTAGGTTCTTCCATTTACCAGGTCATTGGTCCATTGCTGATTTGCTTCAGGACGCGGGCATGATAGTATGGAATCGCTTCAATGGCGATATCAGTATCATTGACTCCTACAGGGGACTGTCTTTGTCCACGCCATTGCTAACCTCCAATCCACGTTTTGCCACCTCCATAAGTTTGATACTGACAGCGACTGGCAACATCACCTTGGTTGAGACCATGGGTCACGACGCGAAGTCAAAAGATTCGATGACAGCCGAGGAAAATCAGGACTCTCACAAGCAGCTGACCATACCATTGGGAAGCTTCCTATATGGACAATCGCGCGACATCATGTTGAAATACGGCCCCACCAGGGACGACACGCGCTTGAACGGATCAGTTTTGGCTTCGTTGGAGTGTAGAGCTCTTGAAGACTCCTCGAATCATTTGTCCGCTGGTGCTGACATAGAAAAAGTAACAAGTCTATCCAAGGATGTAGTCCAGTACCATCAAACTCGCGCACTTGTCTGTGCTTTATTTAGCAGCATGTTTCCCCTCAGCAGTGTCAGCGAGCATTACGTTATTTCAAGCACCAATTTGATATCATTGAAGTATGCAGAGCTCTAATTGCTGATCTATTCCACTTAATCGAACATGCTGTCTGACGAGCTCAATGCCTCGCTGCTAGAGGATCTTTCAGGACCGCACCCAAATGGGCAGATCAAACTCGCACTCTCTAACCAGGAATATTTCAGCAAGTGGTGCAAATATTATCTCCTCTCGCTTCTGGATGCGCATTGGAAACAGACCTGCAACTCTTTCAAGGATCCAGGGCCTCTGATGTACGGAAGAGATAGCCCACTTTTTATGAAAACGCAGAGACTCTCGATTTTGCGTTCGACAACCTTCTGCCTCCAACGCCATCAAATATTATTCGAGATCAGGAGGGCAATGCGGCCTTTACGTGGGTTGACGTGCGCCAGTACAATCGACGGGGACATCCTTGCTTTGCTGCAGAGTGCTCAGTTCGGTTGGCCGCTGGGAGCGAGGCCTCTATCGAGGACATTAAGATGGGTATGAAAGTATGGACGCCACTTGGATCTAGAGAAATCGTTGCCGTGGTCGCTAGGAAAGTGACGACGTACGAGATGTGCAGGGTCGGTGAGTTGGTCATCATGGACTGGCACCCCGTGTTCATCGAGGGGCATTGGAGTTTCCCATACGATGTTGCTATCGAGAGGGCGCTGTACACGGGGACTATTTGTTCCTTCCTCTTGGAGCGCGACGATGTTCCAGAGGCGCACGCGGTCCAGGTTAGCGGACATTTAGCGGTTACCCTCGGGCATGGCCTGGTTGGCGCTCGTGAAAACGGCGATGCTAGAGCGCATCCATTCTTTGGAGATTAGGAGAAGGTCGAGGGTAATCTCGAGAGGCTGGCGATGGACCGAACAAGCACATACACCTCCCTAGAGCAGGAAAGGCTGCGGAGACTGGCTTGGTCTGTGGTTTCGTTCCCGCCAAGAAGGTAGTTGAAGTCCAGAACAAGGCTGGACGAATTGTCTCCAGCGTCGAGATGCTCCATGTATCTGCGGCGGCCTGAGAGCTTTATACGTCGGCGAGAGACATTTTTCGAATCTTCCATCACGAGACCTCATTGGACCATGTCCACTGCATCCATCACGACCCACCGCGATGACGAAGCTCAGCACTCCACAACTGCAACCGCTACAACCTTGGAAGCTGAGGCCGGCGATGACTAAGAATCCACAGGCATCTGCATCCGTTCTCGCGCCCTCACCCGATGATGACCGGCCACTGGTGTCATTGCGCAGACATGCGGCAAAATCGGCTGGATGCCTTGTTGCCGCGTTTGCTGAACCCACCGAGCCGCATCATTTGGTAGCACGAATCTCGGAATACGAACAGGGCAGAGCAGCATGACCCCGGAATTGCTGACCCGGCTCTTGTTACACCCCTCTGGAGCCCATCCACCCTTCTTTGTTCGGCTCGTTGGCATCACTCCCCCCCCCCCCCAACTTCGTTCCTCGTTGCACTGAGCACTCCACGCCTGCCTACATTCCCCGTGACAAGCTGTTTGCATTGTTTCAGACGTACATTCTTGGCTGCCTGGCACTTGGGATCTTGACTGTCAGCCTGAGCGCGACAAGCCTCAAAATCTTCTTTCGTTGTGTGGAGGACATCTATCATCAACAACAACATCCTCGACCCAGTTTCATATACGATATCGAGGATTCTACCACACCACCACTGCAATCATGACGACCTTCCTCACCATCGCCACGCCCGACAAACAGGCCACAGACACGACACCATCGCTCTCACAACTAGTATTTCCACGGCAGACAACGTCATCCGACACACAAACATCCACCGATTCGCAAACCTCAGGCAGCTCCGACACGCCGTCTTCGTCATCGGGGACGGAAAAGTCAACAGCTACGACAGCACCGATTCTGATCACCGTATCAGGCCAAGTGTATTTTCGCACCTCAATGCCTGCACTCGATGTTGTGGGTACACCAGTGACAACAGTGATGCAAGGAGACCCGTCGAGGCCGATTGCGATTTGGAATTCTACACAGGTGAGACTTACATTTTTTACCCTTTCTTCCCCTTGCCTTCCTTTCAAGTTGTTTGACACAGACGACTTTCCAAGGAGTCGAGGTTTTAAAACTGTTGGCTTGTGAGAGGAGTGCGTTTAACGAGGCGACAAACCTAGGCACACGGCTACGAAGTAAGCGACACCGTAGGCCAATGGGCCGCCCTGGCGTCCTCGCCGGTTTCGGCCTTCTCTTCCTCGTCCTTTTCCTCGCTGAATCAATTGGCTTTATCCGTCGGAAAATCTACCGTTCACCATCTACCTCCTCCCCTTCTTCCCCTTCTTTGAAGGACACAAAGCCCGTCCCCACCCAGGCCATCCCATTGACGACAAGAAACCCCTCGTCCACGACGACGACGACGACGACGACGACTGCACCGGCAAGTAGTAGACAATCGAGAAGGTTGTCAAGCTATACGCCATTGCAACTGACGAACTTGCCGAATCCGGAACCGGAACCGGAACCGGAAGTGTATGATGCGCCTGGCTTTGAGGGGCGAGATGTGGAGGGATCGAGGTATTACGGTCCCAATTGATCGCCTCTAGGGACGGGGGTGAGTGGTCAAGGAGCTGATTTGCTGGAGGTTTTGCGGTGACGGGAGGGGTTTGGGAAATCGAGGAGGTCTGGGTGAACAAAAAGCACTTGCAGGGTTTGAAAGGGGATGGATCAGCGGCGGCCTGGCGGAGTTTTTGTGAGAATTGATTCTGGGGAAATTGTGTGAGTGAGTGTGTGTGTGTGTGTTGTAAATGTTCTCCCCGAATGGATGGTCATGTTGATGATGAACGCGACAGTGATGATAACACACAGCGATGCCGTGATTAAGATATGGTGGTAAGACCAAGCTCGCTGAAGACCGTGAACGAACATATCCTGTGACCAACGGTGCGGTCTCGGCTTGTGAACTGAGGATTCGAAGACAGATTCACAAGGCCTTCGACTGCGTGGACCAGTCACCTCGTTGTTTCAAAGACACGAAGGCATATCCTCTCGCCAAGATGAAGGCTTTCGAACCCGAATAGATTCATACTTTATTCGTCAAATGGAAGCGCTGCTCAGGCTGCTTCTGCCCCTGTGTAAGCATAAACTCATTTGTCACCTACTTCCTTGTGATGACGACGACCTGGTAGCCATCGTTATCGGTGCCGACTGATGTGTGGAATTCAAGCGGCCACCGCTCAGAATGTTCCATCATCTCCTCCTCGTACCATCGCTTGTACATAGCCTCTTCTCCCGTGAAATGGTCGCATTGCAAAAGAAGGTCGAGCATAGCTATTGAGGACAGCTGGCGGAAGCTGCGATCCAGTTTACCATCGTACGCAAATCCCAGTTCGGTCACGACTTCCAGCTTGTGAAGCTCATGGTTGGCTGAGGAACCGCACCGCTGAAGAAGATGGTTTTTGGCCGCGTGGCGGAGCTTGATGCAGTTCGCGATGCGCCTTTGGAGGAGAAGTTGCACGACTAGCCTTGCTCCGGGCCACCAGTATTCAATCCAGCTCTGCAACATCCTTCGACGGCGCTGGATCCTTCTGCGTTCAACCCCATCGGCATCTTCCTCCACCTCCTCATTCCCCTGGGTAATGGTCACACTGCCGTCGCTGGGTAGATCGTCGAAATCAGGATCATCAGGTACATGCAAGACCAGCTCCTGAAGCGGAACCTGTCTCGCAATAAATTCCGCTAGCTGGGGCCAAGCATGTCGATTGCCTTCGTCCCTACCATTCAGGATGAGCTCGTGCAGTCGAATCATCTTGATATGCTTCAACGCGTCAGAAGGAAGTCGAATGAGATAACGATATGCTTCTTTAGCATTACATGCTAGCACCAATGTTTTCTCTCTGAAAAGAAATGGCGAAGACTCAAGCTGGATCTGCCGACTGACTGAGCGCAATGTCAGATAGACATTGGACAATGGTTTCAATTGAATGCGACTCTGTCCATTGTCGAGTCTACAGTCCATGATTTGAAGACTTCTCGAGCAATTGGTTGAAATCGCCAGCTCTAAAATGCTGTCTCTTATCTCTACTGTACATTTTAGAAGTGACCATAACCTCACTTCAGCAACGTTGGAAGCTTACCTCTGGGAAGCCCCAGCAGAGATAATCGAGGCTGTGATTGTCTGCTATAGTGTACTTTGGAAATTGCCACAGCACAGGTGGATTTCCCTGAGGCATCGGCCCGCTTCGTGAGATTGAATGCGTATTGAGCACGAACACGGTCGGGGTCCACTCTGCCAGCCTGTAAAGCAATCCTGCGTTTTTCTCTTGCAAATCCTTGCGTGTGCTCATGGATAGCTTTTAATGCCTTGAAGGCCGGAGTGATAGGATGCGGGAAAGACACTGGGTAGTTTAGCCTGAGCTCCTTCAGGAATCCAGATACGAGGGCCTGCGAAAGGTAGGACAAAATCTTCCAATCAAATGCACGGCGCCGCTTTTCCAGAATGGACGATTCGCTTGGCGACAGCTGTGGTGGAGGAAATGTCACTTTAGGATGCGCTTGCAAAGACTCGAAGGCCATACCTGTCGCTGATCAAATTCTATTCATATAGGTGCGGTGCTTCGGTCAAGAGTTGGGCAGAGATTATCATCCCGCGAATGCTTGTTCTGAGCAGAGAGCGAGAGTACTTACGATCTTCTGTGGTCTCCTCCATCAACCCGTCACCCATTAAAGATTCATACTGAATATGAGCCGAAACAGGATCGTAGGGAACAGATATCATTATGCTCTCGATGCACATATATCTCTGCATGTAGTTGCACAACCCTTTCCAATACATGCCATTGCGGGATACGCCGGACGTGACGGCTTTGCGGCTGAAGATGATGTGTTTGATGCGCCGTCGAACCGTTTTCTCATTCGTTTTGAAGTATCTAAGAGCTTCTTGCGGCGAGTCACAAATGATGTACGATTTGGGCTCCTCAACCACGATTGCCTGCCGGAACGAGCCACTGCTGTGCGCGTAAAATTGGTCATAACCTGGGTCCGAGGAGTGTGTCGGGTCGAAGCTTGAGATTTTGTACTTGTCCATGGCGGCAACCTCTTCTTCTAGACAGTGAAGGAGGATTTCATCTTCCGTGACCGTGGAGCTACACAACTTTCGATGTACGTCGCATGATGCCTCAATACCAGGCCGCTCGAGGGGTCTCTCTGAGGCAGACTGGCCGTATCGAGGCCGCTTGTCGACGCGATTGTCCAGCCCATGTGAGGCAGCTCGTTTTCTCCTTGTCACTTCGGTTCCTTGCGCGACGGCTTCATCTGCTTCTTGTTGGGTCGGATCTTGCGCATGACTGGGCATGGTGGTGTGGGAGTCGATGGCTGAGGGAGTGACTGGACGGGAACTCGAAGGACCGACGCGAGACGCGTTGACCTGTTAGCGCGACGCGGTGGAGATATAGTGCAGATTACATCATCAACCCGGCCGAGATGTAGCATTCAATAATCGATCCTCTGACCTCTTCCACAACATTCTACCAGCATCAGGCCACAAAATCCTCTATCATCGGTGATTAGAACGTGGCGCCGTCGGAGTTGGACGGGCATCAGAAACTGAGAGTGCAGCCCGCTCAAACACGTCACAAATCTTGCAGATTTCAACGGGAGGTTTTTGAATCATGGGAAGGATGGGGTGGGTCTTCAGGGGGCGGATGTGTGGAGATACCTGCGTGGGCGGGAAAGGAATTGTACTCATTTCCCGCGAAGTGTGGAGTGGGGATCAAGTTACGATAGGGTTGATTTGGCGGTTGCTTCTAGATCGATGGCGGAGGATGGTGAGATTGTGGGTGTGGAGATATGGGATAGTGAGGTGGAACGTGGACCGTCTAATCATGTTCCTATTGGTGTTGATATACGGTTGGGTCACATATGATTGAGGATGTCCAGCCAGACACTGTCCTCACTCAAGTATCTTTGACAGAGAATAGTTTGGAGATCCGTCAATACAGCGAAATCAGAAGGAATGGAAAGCATTTTTAAAAATCATCAGTGGCGATGTCCCACTAGCTCTTCTTTGGGATCCTGGGAGTGCTGGCGTTCTTGATGTGATCATTCTTGTTGGCCTTTCTAGGCTTGTCGTCGTCCTTGGAATCGCCATCACCGTCACCAGCTGCGGATGCTTTAGCAATATTCTTAGTGATAGAAGCTCGTGCTTTGGTTGTTGCAGGGGGAGCAACATTACCGCGACGAGATCGACTCGTGTTTGTGATTCTGGCATCTTAGAGATCATTAGGAGGGCAGATAAAGCTCGATTGCATTCCCACTCGCCGCCGCACCCCACGCGGACCACCAGATCCATAGGTATTGAATTCGTAACGGTCGTTTCAATGTGCCTTCTTCCAAATATCTAATGTCGCCACCTCCATCATGACTAAATTCCCCAACGCCGGTCTCAAAATCTAGATCTCCAAAAGACTGAATTATCGAATCCAAATCTTCTCGTCATGCGGTACCATGATGAATCTATTAAGTAGTTCTGCAAGGCTGGTCACAATAGGAAGCAAGGTTATCGACGATGGTAAACGGTCGGCAACGAGAATACTTGCTGTGATTGAGGCATTTTGCAGCATTGGAGGGCATGGCCAGAGAGGTAGCGGTAGTGTGTGAAGTGTGTTGTCAGTTCGCAATCACGATCGCGTTCATGAAGTCAGAAATTCCTTCACGCCCAAGCAGAAGCATCGCTCTCAATATAGCTGCTGAGTTGTCGGACCTGCAGGGAAAGAAAGTCAGTCCACATCCTCAGGTATCAAGTTTCATCTCGATGTCCAATTGATAATAGCATCGTGAGATGTAAAGAGAGGTCTACGTACAGCCGGCGGTCGTCGAATGCCATGGTCCCTGCAATACTGCCTCATCCGATTGAAGTTGCGCTGCCGCACTTGTCGCATGTACTCCTCTTGCTCTATCAATGGGTTCAATCGCTTTCTGTCCTCGTCCTCCGTTCCGAAACGGATGTGAACTGCATAGCCCATTGCGCAAACAAAGGCAGAACCGAGAATGACCAGGAAAACGACCAGTGCAGGATTGAGCCCCATGCTGGATTTGACGTGTGGGTGTCCGGGGAGATGGTGATCCGACAGGCCAATTCGATCTTCGGGAGCGACGAGAGCTTCCAGGAATGGATTGTCTTGTTTTCAGCAGAGCGGATGCTGAGGAGGAATGATTGTCGCGCAGGCTGATGATGGACCTCAAACTTTGATCAAATATTCGAAGACTTGCCATTATTGCGGTAAGAGGCTGCTGCAGCCCAGATATACTGTGCTTGGTTGGATTATCGATTCGTTCTCAGCCCTGGAGACTTGGGGATCTCCACCCAACAGTCAGGGGCTTTTGCGAGCTTCGTACAAGACTGACAAGTACTCTCTTAAACCATTCCTCGTTGCGTTAGCGGGCGGATGGAGGCGGCTCCAAGGGTGGCTGGTGGGGCTGGGAGCGTCAATATAATTGGCGACGAGTGGCTGAGAGCGGAAAGGTATCAGATCCAAGAAGCCGTTGTTCTTAGCTGACCCACACGACTCGTGTTTCGCGACAAGTCCTCCCTCTCCGCAAGATCCGTCCCGTTCATAAGATTGGATCGGTAATGGTTTGGGACTGTCGCTGATGTTCAATCCAGAAAATCCTCGGAATCGGGTTTTGAGCTTCGGTAGCAAGTTGAAATCTGACAATGCTACAATGTTGTGCGGGACGGCGGCAGTGAAGTATAGATGTCGCTCATTTGGCGCACATGGGCTGGACAGGTGAAGCGCCGAAATGGCCAGGATTGAGCTCAGCAAATGTGAATGCTTGGATGCTTCCTCAGGAATACTCAGCTGCCACATCCATTGGACATTTGTCTTGCAATGACCTTGATGAGATCCGTAGATCTCCAAAATTTATAGTTATATTGTCATCTGAGAGGATTGTCTAGTCTTACATGGTGGCCGCCAAACGAATCAAGTCTCTCACCTCCAAGCCCACACCCGCTTATTCCGTCCAATGCAGGCAATAATAAAGGTAACCAGCACCCAAGCTATCTCATCATCCCGTGAACAAGACAAGCTCCTCGCATCCCTGCTTTTGGAGGAACAAAAAAGGACGCCAGCACAAACCATTTGCCTAACGCCAACCGTGAGTGTATCACTGTCCTTTCAGTTTCATCTCCCATTACCAAAAAAACACCGTCCGATGTTTAGATCCAAGATATTTTTGTCGGTTTTTTTTTATCAGTGATTTGTTTGGGTCTAGTCCCGGCGCGTGGCCCGGCGCGGTCCACATTTTCCTTCGCACCATCTTATGTGGCCGTGGGCGGATGGTTGTTCGAACATTACCCTGTGCCAAACAGAATGCATAGCTCAGCCATACAGACTGAGGAATCAACAGATCATGGAAGCATGAAGTGTATGCACCGAGTCGTGAGTGAAGAAAAAGCTTGAGGGGGGGTGAGGGGCTCTGCGAAACCTGATGTCAGACCCTTCAAGTAAATAGAGGTGGCCAATATTGAATCAGTGATAGAAAGGACGAATGAAGACAAAGTAATGTCGCAAAACCTTTTGGAAAACGTTCAGGCTTAGCCTTGGGATTTGCCTTGCGATTGTCGGCGTTTTGCTTCGCTCATCTCGGCACCCTGCGTATACATGTCAGCTTAAGGCAATCGGGAAGGAAACAGTCGGAAGTTGCGAGATTACTATGGCCTGCCAGGTGAGAGAACTATTGCGATTGCCAAGCATTCGGTAGTCGACTAAAGGGCCTCGTATCGTCGTACACTCCGCCATCAATGATTGACGCACCTCGGGGTCTATGCCTCGTTTCAAGTTGGATGAAGTGTCTGCTTGAGTTGGTATAAATTCGGGAGAGCAAGGAATAGGAGTCAAACCGCCATTCACACCGTTCGGCGTGGCTGAGCCATTGCTACCGGCCACCTGCTTGGTGGCTTTCGATTTAGCTTTCTTAGTCTTGTCAGGACGTTTTTCTCCTGGTTCAAAGACGTCGAGGGGAAGATCGTGGCTGGAAAATTTAGTCAATGCCATTCGGATTGCGGCGAAGCTGCAACAAACCTTCGAGTATGAATAGTGCATAACCCGTTCATGTTCACGTCGTACTGCGCCCAATCCGTGCACAGTCGCTTGAAGTCGGCGACTGGAAAAGAAATGTCAAGTCGCTTCTTTTTCTCTGTACAAATTAGCGAATATTTCAAGCATCTGAATCGATGTGTCTTGCCTCCGTCTGTTCCGCCCAATTCGAGCCCAACATAGTAGGTCGTCGTGTGTATTATCATATTCCCATCGGCATCAAATTCTGGCTGAGTGGCTTTAGACTGGGCCCCCGCTTCATCACTTTCCTGATCGGCCAACACGGCTGCCAGCCCACTATCTTCCGTTGTTGTCTCTGCGATCTGATACTTGAGTTCACCGTGCAGAATCTGGTCGTATTCTTCCTCGGTCTTGCACTTGTGGATGCGCTGGAAGCCTTTCACATACGGGTGTGCGATCGACACACCGGTGTCAGAATTTTCGATGTTACTCACGAGTCGACGCACCTTCGATTGAACATGACCCGACCACACCTGCTGTGCTTCCTTTGAGCGGCTAGCACAGTTCACACTCAAGTAGTATTTATAATCCTTGGTGAAGAACGTATGCTTCTCGAAGAGATCCTTCCACGTCTTTTTCTTCGCGAAGATTTCAGTCATCAGAGCACTCGCACGAGCCAGTTCCCTCATTATGACGGCTTTCGTAGACGTTGTAATGTTGTTCGTGGCGCACATCGAAGGAAAGGCAGGGGTGATCACGGGCATGATATGACGTCGGTCGTTCCCATAAAGCTACACGAAAGTATCAGCAGAGAATGTTATAAAGCATACGTATGCGTGCTTACCTTTGGGTTCCACTCCTTCGCTTCAATGGTTCCCTTCTCATACGTCTTCAATTGCACTGGCCGAGGCCAGGGCCAAGTCCAAATGAGGTGGAAGAATTTACCAATGAGTACAGATCCGACAGCCATCGGGTAAAGTTGGCAGACCCGAGCCACCATCATGGCCCACGCTACACCGCCAGGGAATCCAGTTATATTAGAATAGATCGCGCGCTCTAAAACCGTGGTTAGCAAACGTGGAAGACAGCGAAGCTGCGCCCTGCTTACGGTTGGCCCAAAGCTTGACTGCGCGCAGTGCGTGGCGGAATGCTTTGGTGTTCGGGACAAGCTGCAGAATCTCGTCTGTGACACGGACGCCATTTATGCTTCGAAGATCGGTATCGTCCAAGCCCCGAAGGAGAGTATTGTCGGTCAGCTCGACTGTTGGTGCAACGCTCGTACTGGAGAGGTGGACATAGATCAAATCGATTTGTATTCCTTGATATACCATCTTGATGATCGGGACGTAGGCGTCTTGGACTGGGGTGCATTCTTCGATTGCGCCGCCTGGGGACATCTTCTCGAGAAGTTCTGGGAAATACATGAAGAAGTCATCGCGAGTGACGAATTTTGGTCCTACGACGAGGGTGTCTATGTCCGATCCTGGGTAGAATTGTTAGTGAAGCCGTGAGGACAACGAGGAGCTTGCGCTTACGTACCAGGTCCAAACACGCCTAACCGATAACTGCCAAAGGTCGCCACTTTACCTCCTCCATTCTGTACGACGGATGGTGCCAGATTCCTCTTCTCGGCGACATGCTTCACGAAGGCTTCCGTCACGCGCTGGAAGTGGCGCAGTACTTCTTGTCGACGATTGGTGGCTTCTGGAGCCTCGAAGTTGTTTCGGGCCTTCAACTCGTCCATGAGATCGTCGTTGAGCTTGATTTCGTCGCTGGTCGGGAGCTCGACCGATATAGGCGGGGTGGTACCCCATTGCTTGGGAGCTGCGCCAGACATGGTGGAAGACGTTGGCAAGTTGGAGTTGTGGAGAGGACTGGAGGTAGCGGAGCTATGAGGTGGAGACAAAGGAAAGAGCTGGTGGCTGAGCGGCAGGATATATTAAGTTTTCATCATGCGTGTTGTTGTGATGCGCCGTGTACTGTTGACCCAGGAATGGGCAATAGACAGAGATGGCGGAATAGCTTCGTTCTTTGTCACAGTCGGGTGTCTGGGTTGGTTGTAAGCATCACTAGGTAGCGGAGTGATAATGCAGCACGTGACTGGCTTCATTTAAGATCAATAGCACGATGCACTGTAACGGAATGCAGGCCATCATGCAGGCAATTACGTAGGCACATATATCGGATTAAACATTCCTCATTTGCTTCTTGAACTTCCGCATAGCCTGCAACTCTGCAGTCTGCCTTTTCATGTCACTGCAGGTTTTCCTGCGCCAGCCGTCGTGACGGTTTCCACCATCAGTCCAATGCATATCAGCCTGAGCGAGACTGATGGTATGGAGTTGTGCTGAGACGTCCCTGTGCGTCCTCAAATGTCGACCCTTCAAGCGACTGTGTCAGACCTTCGTCCCTCTTCTGAGACCTGTTTTGTGCTATGTGTTGCGTTCTTCGGCGCCAATTCATTCATCGTCGGTCGGCATGAACGGGTTTTCAATCTCTTCGCTGCCATCGACAGGGGAGATGAGGACCAGTAGTGTTCCGCGAGCAACAATGAGACCGAGTGGGCGTTGGGCTTCGTTGCCTTCGTCGTCTGTATACCGACCTTAGTATCCTGTGTTGCTTTCAAAGAGAGAGAACCACCCACCGCGCATCACTTCCTGAACATCGTCCAGGACCAAGTTCATGAGCTGGTCAAATCCCTTTAACGTGCCAACAACTATGTGAGGATCAGTATGGCGGATTCCCAAAGCCAGACTGCGCTTTCGTAAGCCACGTACCCTCTCTGCCCCCATTGAATTTGACCTTGAGTTGCTTATCCAAGAATCTATTCAGATCGATGATATTCTCCTTCTTTGGCTTGTCCTTTGCATCCGCTCCAGTACCGCCTCCGCCTCTGCCACCACGGCCTCCTCCTCCTCCTCTTGACTCGCCGCGCCCACCGCGATTGCCTCGCCCTCCTCTGAAGTTGCCGCGCTCAGACATCGTATTTGGAATGAGCTGTAATTCGCACGTTAGTGTTTGAATGTTGAAAGCGCTTCGTTGTAGTAATGCGGAAATCGAGCTTCGAGGTGGTGGTAGTGCCAATCCGTTGCGCTGAACATGCTGTCACCTCACTGCATAGCTACAGCAGCTAACTCCTGGTGTGTGTGCCTCGCCCGCGAGCTGTCAAGCTTGAGCGCGACACAGAAGAGTGCTATGGCAAAGTTACTCTGCTCCTCTTCAAGATGCAGCAGATCGACCAGCCGTGCTTGGGGCCACTGTTCGGCGCTCTTGGGCAATGGCAGAGATGATCACGTACCTATGGTTGTTCTGCAACAAACCTGAAATGGCGCGCAGGTCAGACAATGAAGATGAAAAGCAATTCGATGTGCACCAAGGTTCAAGCTGTACGGTCATTGGTCCGTGAGGATAGAGGGAGGGGTGGAGGCAATCCGGAGCCCGTTTCCGCTCCAATCCCGCCATCCAACATTCAGGCACGGAGCCCCAGAGCCCCAGGGCCCCAAAGCCTGCCGCTCAACAGGCAGTGCTCGCCCAAGGAGACGCCCTATCCAGTGGTCGCATAACGGCGGCTTTGGCGGCCCGCGTCGCAAGTCGTCGCTGCGTCAGCTCTCCTACGAGTGTGGACGGTCCACTCCTAGTCTCCTCCCCTGTCTTCCGCCCTTCCAGACCGTGAGGCCTTCTTTCCCTCCCTCAACTAACGTCGTCAATTCCTCCTCCGGGACTGTCTCTTCATCCTCCGCCTCTGTTCTGCACTCCTGCGATTCTCCACTGCCATTATGGACGCCGCGCAGCTCTCTCACAGCGATTCCGCCCTCCAGTCGGCTTCGAGCGGCGATCTGAAGCGAAAGCGGACCTCCGAGGAAGAAGTGCCACCGCCGAAGGCCGCAAAAAACACCAGTACTCTTGCCATCAACTATCTGGCACGACAACATACCGAAGACCTCCCGCTGATCTGCAACGAAGATGCCCTGCCATCCATTTTGCGCCTGCTCGGCGAATACCAGGGTGTATTGGAGCGACATGAGAGTATGGCCTGTAATCTGGGAGCTCGTCCGCTAGGCCCGATTCTGATCAAGAGATTTGAGAGATTATTCGATGGACCGCCGAGGGTTCTCAAAAATCATGGAAAAGAAGGAAACACTGTATCATGGCTGGACGTCGTCGAGTTTGCGCGCAACAAGCCCGAGCAATTCACCCTGGGCCAGATGAGCGAGGGCGCTCGGGTATGCCAATTCTATACGAAGCAATGCCGCGTGCAGATATCGGAAGAGGACTTTGTGTTGATATCGTCTGGAATACCGCAGAAGATGATACCACCTCAGCCAATAGTCGAGGATGAGGAGAAGGAGTTGGGCACCCTGGAAATTCTGGAGAAGAATCTGAGCAGCATATGCCATCTGGCAGATCAGGTGGCAGCCCGCACGCGGCAATTGAGACATCGGATCAATGGGAGAAAACAGGCTATCCTCGAACGACGTGCCACCGAATCGGAAGCATTCTCCGGCAACTCTGTGAGTAACTTCTCATCTGAAATATTCATATCTCTATCTGTGTCTGTTTCTTTTGACAATGGGAGAAGGGACGAGTTTCCTGTGTGAAGTTTTGATTGAAATTCAAATGTACTCCCGGCCTAAGCAAGATTGAACTCGTGGTTGAGACTGATGGTCTAACAATCACAGTCGCTGAACAAACCACATTCTGGCTTTCTCGCTGTCAATTCGCGAAGAAGCGTCGACGGCAATGGCAATACGATAGAGTTCAGTAAAACCGGTGCATCCTCATCGACACGTTCCGAGCTCTTGAGCAAGTTCTTCTCCCAAGCAGACAAAGACAAGAGAATTGCAGAGAAATTCGCAACCATGAACGGCACTGCTATCATTTCACCTGCTGGAGTGGCTCATAGTTCCAGCAACATTGCACCGATAGGTCCAAGAGATGCGCTCAGGGAGGTGCACTCGAGACAAGGCAGTTACGATGCATCATACCTACAAACAGGTCTTATGCAGCAAGGCATCAGACACGAACAAGCCCCGTCGTCACCTGGAAGCGCTGGCCACTCCGCTCAGACCTACGTTACAACCCACGGTCAAAGCCAGGCTACGACTCCGGCGCAAAAAGAGAAGGACAATGATGGGCCGTATAAAAGTGAGATGGTAGCCAGGATGGAGACCCTGAAACGTGGGGACCGTGTTCTTCCCCCTTGCGATCGATGTCGAAGGCTTCATATGGACTGCATCAAAAACCTCACCGCATGTGCAGGCTGTACGAGGAAACACGCCAAATGCAGTTGGCGGGACGTGAGAGAATCAGAACTCTTCGGTCCAGAGGCTGGCAAGATGCCTATCACGAATGCTATGGAGGTAGACTCTGACAGAGAGCCGAGCGTTGGCTTGCGACCTGAACTCGACACAAATGGACTCTCGAACGGAACCGCACCGGCAAATATGGCGTCAGCACGCGCCTTGGCTTTGGAAGGGCTCCATGCCGCTGCTGAAGCTCAGGGGAGCTCAGGACAACAGACGCCCGAGGAAAGGAATGCTCAGTCTCCGACTACAGCACAGTACCCCTCACAGGGTGCCTATCAGCAGCAGTCTCTAGGACCTGTGCGCTACGAGACTGCTAGATTACCTTCGCCACAGACGGAGACGGCATCATGACACAGCTATGACACGTGCGGGACGACCACTGTCCTTCGGGGAATCCGTTGGACGCAGAGGCAGGAGAGAGTGATTTCCTGGAGATATAGTCAAGGGGAGGGAAAGTGAAGATATAACTTCGAGTGATGTTTTTACGTATGCAAAGTATGGCAGATGTATTGGTACAATTGGTACAATTACGAATCATGATGCAAGCTTTGGGACAAAACTGTCGATTTTGAGCATGGCGTTTGGGGCGCATTTCGATACACCTCGTTTTTCTTTGCGCGGGAAACTGCACGGGTGTCTACAGCGGCTTCATAGCTGGGGAACGGAGATGTACGTGTAATCGGTCTTGGAAAGACCCGATAATGATCAGAAATTTTCAATTAGCTGATGGTCAGGGGGAATGGAGCTGCTGGCATCACTCGATGACATGCATGGGGGTTTTTTTTTAAAAAAATCCGTGTTTGCCAAAGAATTCAGGAATGATCGAGATGACCATGATTGTTCGAACCCACTGCTGGTTCGACGCAGGAGAGCATCGATTGCTCATGCCTAGGTCTGTCTGGTTGGTACCACCATCCCAATGCTCATGCTCATGCCCACCGAGAACAGTGCTTTGAATTCAGACTCTACTTAGCAAGGTTGCTGACTGCCAGAGAGGATGGTGGTGTAAGAATGAAGGGAACTGAAGCTTCAAGAGCAAGGCCGAGTTCCAACAGGGAGATCTTGGGTCTGAGATTCGTGCCCAGCCGAGAAAATACATGAGATGCACAGCTGCCCCCACAACGCAAGTGCCTAGTACATGGATACAAGAAAGATCAGAAGATCTGTCCTAAGCAAGCGCGATCCCATCTGAGACTATCTTTGGCCCAGAAACCCTCTCCTGGAATTCCGCTCCCTCTCCCCAACAAAGCAGTCAAGCCGGACCGGCTTGAAAGACACCTCTACTCTGTTACCATCATTCTCCGCACTTTCAACCCTCAACCTCCACTGGCCCCTCCTAACCATCCATGTCATCTCCCTATCGATAAGCCTCCCCTGCTTCCAACTTTTTACCTTCGGCATCCCCAGTATGAGTTTTTGCTTCGGACTAGGAAATGTGTCATCATCTTCTTCTTCTTCCTCGTCATCATCATCATCGTCTTCAACAGCATCGTCGCCAGTGTCCCACTCGATGGCGCTACCGTCGACGGTAATGAAGGCATCACGATCGATGGAGACGCGGATTTTCTCACCACTGATGCCGCTGTGGGCTGGTGAGGCGGGCATCTTGGCTAGACCACCGCCCGATTGAAGCATCATGAGGCCTAATGGCATCATTGCTGGAAGGTTGAGTTTATTGGCAATGACCGAGAGCAGTGATGCAATTCTTGCTTTCGTCTGTCCATCAAAAGAGGCTTTCATAGTTGATAGATGGAGTGTGGTAGACTCAGAGGCCGAGATCTCGAGGATCAAGTCTGCGGACGCATCATCAATGTACGGACGTTGGTAGGTGATCCAACCTGTCGGCACTCCGGTGGAGATACTGGGTGCGAGGCCATCGCTGACTGGCGTTGCTGGGTTGGTTGACTTGGCGTCTGCGGAGAACGAGACACCTGATTGTCGAATATCTTCGAGTCGGAGGATGATTTCGCTTCGTTGGCGGAGGAGGTTATAACTCAATTCGGAGGGAATGAGCTTTTGTTCCACGCCTTTGAGGTGGAAGTAGCGGGCGTCGCGGAGTAACTCTGCTCGGTGAGCAGCATCTCGGATGTGCAAGTCGTACCCTTGTAATATTTTCAAAAGATCTGCAAAGACGTCTCCGGAGCGATTTGGAATGGAGGGTGGGAGAATCGAAGGAGGGCGGAGCAAGGTTTGACGATCCAAGCCCGGAAATACTTCGCTCGGTGTGCTGAAGAAGTGCGCAAATCCCAAGGAGAAGAAGTTCGGCGAGTTACCGGGAGAGGCGAAGGTGTCGCGGGGGATCTGGAAATGCCTATCTCCGACCTGAATGTAGATCTCGGACTTGAACAATTGCTGAGTCAGTCGTGGCACTGGGGAAAAGTCAGATTCAGTCACAAATGACGTGAAACAGGCAAAACTGACGACTGTAGAATTGTGCGTCCGCGAACAGCCTTACGAAGTGTTCTTCATCTTTCGGCTTGACATAGTAGCCTTGTAGATGTAACGCGATGTCCCTGAACGTAATTGGATCTCGGTCGATGTATAGTGTCTTAACTTGGCTCGCCCGGCCACCAGTTTGAATCAGCTGCTGTCCAAAATAATGCGAGAAATATGAGGGTGCTCTAAAACAGTCAGCCAACAAGCACGCGGCAGTAGAAACAGTACTGACCATCTGATGATATCGACGCCCCTGACAATCTGAATAATTCAGAGCCGATTTGAATCGGAAAGACCTTACCAGCGGGCAGCACCGTCGTTAATTTAGCCGACATTTCTGCGATTTTTCGCTCTTTCGTAAGATCGACCGTCTCTTTCTGCTCCAACGAGGAAGAGTTCGTCCTTTCTCTGTCCTCCCCACCTTGCGACGGATTCGATACATCGCCATCCTGCGAATTGTCCGTGCCTTGGTCCTGTGCCCTGCTCCTCGTCGCGCAAGCAGGTTGTGGTTCGAGTTGTTTACTCATAGAGGGCCTTTTAGATTGTGAAGGGCCCTGCGCGTTTCGCGGCGCATCACTAGCTTTGCGCTTCATACCAGCTCTTGTATCCATGGAATCTGAGCTCTCCCTGCGAGGAGCAGCGGGAGTAGCAAATGTTTGTGCCGCGAAGACTGAGTTCATACCAGTGTTCTTTCCAAGCTCCGGTCTACTCGGCGTTCTCACAGGGATCGGATTACAGAACTCGTTCGTGGTTGATGGTTGCGTTTGCGGCTCTAGCGACAATTCGCCTTGAGGTTCGTAGAATGCCGGAAATTCTCCAGAATGCATAGAGTTATTCCAATCCCATACCAAAAGTCCCTCCGTTGGTACGCTGTATCCACCTAGTTGTGCAGGATCTCCGTAGTATACGTTCGAAGGATTGAAAGTTTTTGGAGGCTCAAGGTCGCCTAGAAAGCCCCCAGTCGAGATGGTTCTTAATGTGGAAGGCGAAGTAGGTTGCGATATCGTGTTTTCCGAAGATACATGGCCGCTGGGAGGAGCAAACGGAGTTCTTGCTGCCGAGTTTGTTCTACTTGAAGGTGGCGTGCTGGCGATGTTATTTCGTCTCTGGTTTTGTCTCAGATCTGTCATTGACCGTCTTGACGACAGATAAAACGAGATTCGAGAGCAGTGGCTTTCCCATCCACTGGGTGAGTTGGTTCTCTAAAAGAGATGCAAGCTGCACAGTTGGAAGCTCGTCCCTCGTCAAGGCGGGCTCCAAAGCTGGGGCCAGTTCTCTGCCCCGTAGGGTTAATCAGGGTGGCGCTGATGTATAACGTAAGCCGAATGCAGAGACTTGAGAAACAGTGTGAAGGCTAGGTCGGTTTATATGAAGACGACTTGCAATCGAGTGAAACTAGGGGACAACAGGTATTTCTGATCGAAACCAGCTGGGAGACACGATGGAGAACGAAGTCGTCTTGTAGAATATCACCTCCAAGAGTGATGACAGGCGTACCAGCACCGCCTTTATCATCTCACTCGGGCTGATCGAGCAGGCAACTGCTCTGTTCGTAATCTGACGAGAGAGCTCATCTTCTTGTCGTGTCTAGTGTCTTCTTGGTACGAGGAGCTGGGGAGACAGGCCTTCGCTGGGAGGTTTGTCTTACTCCGAGTCCGGTGTTTTCGCAGCGAATGGGACAAGGTGGCGCAGCCCATCGAGTCGAGTATTCAGTCTCCTTGCAACCGGAGTATTTGACTGGACGACGAGGCTTGTTCGTGCAATGAACATGGACAATGGGCGTGCTGCTCATGGACTTGCCACCTCGGGTTCGGAATCGGACCAATACTAGCAGCACCGAAACCGCAGGAAAAAAGAGTTGTCTATGATTATAAACACTGTGAAGAAAGGCGGCCTGCGGATGAATGATTCATCCAACGACAGGCATACTTATCTCGAACATGGCAGTTCATCGAACAGGTGCGAGCAAGAGTGATCCCCGTCTGCTCCTAATTCCTTCAAGTATTCCCGTCGTACTGCTTGCTAATCCATCTGATCCACCGAGAACTCGGTGCTTCCTGGTTGGCCATCTCATTTCTGATCCTGTCCCTGATCGACATTCTTGCTTCGTGCCCTCCTGGACCTCAGTGTCCTGTGGTGCTGTGTACTAGTAAGTGTGTCGGCGTCCCCGAACAAAAAATTACTATGCAGGATTCACGGATCGTAGTCCCTGCAGGATCACTATTCTTCACTGTGAACAGTGAGAGAGGGCGGACGAATGCGTGATAAGGCAGCACCCCTTTCCAAACCGAAGAGAAGATTCCACATCTCACTGCTGCCCACAAAAGACACATATGCTTCGACTTTCGTGCAATCATTACAAACGCGACGAACGATTCCTGCCCAGATGAAGGAAGGGAAGACGAAAATGTTGTGGCACTTGAGAAATAAGAAGGGCTGAGGTTGATCGTGTATGCGAAGTAGCCGACAAGTCGTTCTGGCGGCGCACATATGCTTCGGGCCCTCCAGAGAGCCTTTCTTCATTCCCCGGGATTCCACGCTCCCTTTTTTCCAAGGACTATGCGTCTATCCATTTTGAACATGGCTGACCGCGCTCAGAAACGAAGAGCCGAAGCAACCAGGGAAGCATATCCTAATCTCATCGCCAACCCACAGAGGAATGCCTCATCACCACGTTATCAAAACACCAGATGGACTCCTACCACGGATCCTCACCACGAGGTCTATGGATTCTAAAACCCCAAGCGCCCCCCACTTCTCCCCCTCCAGAGCGCAAAGAGGACAACAACCAGCAGACTCAGAAGTAACGCAAACCTCCTCCTCAACTTCGCCGCCATCGCAGCCTGCCCAGACGTCAACCAACTCCTAGGCATCTCATGCGGAAACGGCAGATCCGGAATCGCCACACCCAAAATCTCGCACAGTGATCCCCATCCATCCTTAACATCGAAATAATACAACTGTCCCGGGGGCACAACTCTCCTCACATACTCGGCATGCCTGTCATACAACTCTTCCTGATTCACCATCGGCCATGCCTTCACATCTGTGTTCTTCATGCCAACAGCTTGCGGCACCCTCCTGTAGAACTCAAGGCTGAAAGCGCAGAACCGTCTCAACGACGGCGACAGGAATAACAATGGGTGTGTCGAAAGTTCGTAGATACTCTTCCAAAGCGCCGTATAACTTGCCCACCAGCTCTCTCTCTCCCTAATCGTACAAATGACTTTGGCATGCGGATACAATTCCAGCAACTCCTCGATGAAGTAGCAACCGGGTTGATCCGTGCTCGCCACACAGCCTGCTGTGAAGGTACTCAACAAGTTGAGGACTTGTTGGCGGTCGGAGGAGGTGCGCACGGGACAGCACGATGCGAGGGAGAGGAGTTGGCGTTGCCGGGTTGGAGAACCGATGTAAGAGTCCCCGCCGCCGTCCCAGACGGGGCCGTTGAGAAGAATGGAGAGGGCGCGACCGGTCGTTGTTGTACCGGTTCGTGGGAGGCCGCAGGCGATGATTTGGAAACTCGACGCCGGTGCTGATTTGTTGGAATTTGGGGAAGCCATCATCCACAAGAGGATTGGTTGGTTTTGATCTGTATCGCTATCGCCGGCGGTGAAATGACTAATGCAGATCTGTTGGCTTTCAACTTGAGAACGGCAGATTTGACAACAACAAAGCTAGAAAAGTAGAGGCTAGAAGAAGATGGCTGTCTTCGAAAAGGGAAGCGAAAGCCTTTTTACAACCCCGCACGCGCAAGACTTCTTCAAATAAATCCTGTCCGTCGGCATTCTCGTTGTCATCGCGCAAAGAGGCATAGTGTTTTCGTTTCTTTTCATATCTTTCCATGTACAGCCGCTTGCGATGGAAAAAGTGTGCGGCCATGAGTTTCAAGTAAAGATGAACGGTCGCCCTCCCTGGTATCTGGTCATCGGAGCACGGAATCTAGCTGAAGGAGGATTAGTGGGGCCCAAAACGTACGGGGTCATCTAAATTTCTTGTAGCTACAGCTTAGACTAATACCGTCCACAAGGATAACCACCGTTCATCTCTACTCGAGACCTACAGTATGGTATCCGCACGAATGAGCTGCGTGCGATGGAGTCTCTGTGGTCATACACAGTACCGCGAGCCCGTAATTTCGTACCTAGCGAGAGGATGTGATCAAGGTTCCTTGCCATAGCGGGTAGAGAAAGGTTAGGAGACGAGGATGGCGGAAAGCCAATGGGAAACGAGGTCTTGACGAAGAATGGCCTGAAAAATGAGATTGGCATAAGCTTAGCATACTACGTTAAAAGGACGAGGACAGGGACTGGGTTTAGGCTTTATTCGCCTGGCTACCGCAGTCGTGACGCGCATAACAACAAACGATGCGTACATCCTTGATGACGATCGTAGCGGGCTGCGAGGGCGATGGCAATTGGATCCTCCAACCAGGATTAGATGCAAGATCTATGATTAGCATAAGTGACAATTTCTCAACTTGGAACGCTCGCGAGACAACCCGGGCGAAAGTTGTAAGTGTTACGAGCGCCAACGAGGGGGGAACTGAGAGCGTTGTGCATCCGCGAAAGCACCATGCATCCATGCCATGGAAAGTGATTGTCGACAATGCCAGTAGACGTTGATGAAAAGCATTCTTCTCATAAGTGAATAAAAGTCATCAGTACTGCGGTCTGCTCGGCGCTCGCTGCACAGATAAAGAATTGCAAACTTCGCCCTCATCCAATCTCGACAGGGACGGAACCAGAAGAACCTCTGACCATGCACCTTCATGCAAGATGTAAATAATCGTTTCTGGGATCATGGTGGGGCCATTTCATACCTTGTCAGCCCTCCTATCCCCGATCTTTCATGAAGAGGGGGAATTCTCTGGTCCATGATTGGTCCTGGCGAATTCGTTCTGCATGTTTGACCGGGAATGTTCGAAAACCATCCTAGAAAAATGAATGTGATTGATTAATTCGAGGTTGAGGACTGGAATTGAAGGAGCTGCGCGGTACGATGAGAAAGTTAGGATGAGGAACGAGTCAGAGGTCATTCGGCAAAACAAAGAAAGAATCGTGTTTTGCAGAGCGCAATCCGAAATCCCCCCAGCAGAGCGAGATTCGAAATGCACCAAATGCTCTTGATTGTTAAGCAACGCCCAGTTTCATCATCGACACGATTGAACGCAGCAGCATTATCGCTAGATAGAGATGGAGGGAAAAACTCGTTCCCGCTATCAGCCGTGTGCCGATTAGCTATAGAGTCCGTTTGATCATTGAAGCTGGTGGATTATGTGCATTTTATTCGGTCAGTATCTTTAAAACGCCTCATTCCATTGCGCGAACACCCGCGTTGCACTCAAACTAGATTTATATTCCATATCATCATTGTCAACCTGCGAGTTATTGGCGCTTGTGGAGGAACCTGAGAAGACCGAAAAGATGCACCCGACCCTGCAAATGGACCAGGTAAAGCTGACATCGCGCAAATTTACGCCCGTCCTCTACTTGGAGGAACTGGCCCATCCACTGTGATAAGGCAGAATTCGCCCTGGTCCTACTGCTAGAAGCGGGATGATACTATTGCTTTGGCGCAACCGCTTCATCGACCGAGGAGCACGACAGCCATTGATTGAGAAGGTCTGACGGCCTGGAACGAATGTCTTGAGCCATGTCGCCATTTGCTTGATCGTGAAGCCTGTTTGGACAGAGAGTGAGTGTTTTTCTGGGCCATCAGGATAAGTCGTTGAGATGGTTTGAAGGCCGTTTTAGAAAGTCAAAAGATTCCAAGGAAATCTGGTGTCGCGTTTTCAGTCTACAGTTTGCAACTCTTTCGCTTTTTCCCGGATCTGTTCTGTCTTTTCGCTGGTCCCTTCGTGGCCTGGGCACAATCAGACTACAGCTTAAATTCGACCTCTCGTCTGGGTACATCGTAACCTTCGTCTCTGGCGGTTCTGACGTTGCTAACGATTGATTGAACTTGGATTACGACCGCCAATATGATAGACTTTACCCCACGGACACGCATTTCGAATCCCTCGATTTTGCAAGGATAACGAGGCGTTGCTCTGTCATAATTTCTCTTTCTCGGTCGACAAGTATCGCAAGCCTGAACGTGGCCCAGCTACGTTTGTGCTCCAGCTCGAAGCTATGCGTACGGACGCAGTTTTAGCAAGAGACATGGCAGTGAATGTTGGCAGAAAATATCGGTCCAATAAACATTTCACTCAGCGTCAGCATGAAGATGTTGTGCAATGCGACAGATGTTGTTGTTGTTGGAGAAGAAAATCAGTACGATGAAGCACTCCACTTGATCAAGTCCTAGCGCCCCTCCATCGCGATTCCATTTTCGGAGCAACGGGATGACGTACCGATCATGTCTTCAATCACCAATCACCAATCACCAATCGCCATTTCCCCTCGATCGAAAGTCCGTCTATAAAACCAAGCATTCATCAAGAAACAATCATCGCAAATTCAATTCAAAGGTGAAGGACAAGATACCAACGAGAAAATGAATCCGCTCCAAGCCCCCTCTTTCAAAACCGACATCCTCGGAATCCCGCCCTCAACCGCCTCACCAGTAGACAGCGTCCTCATAATAATCGACGCCCAAAATGAGTACTCCAACGGTAAACTCAAAGTATCGAACATCTCCACGTCTCGCCCAGCCATTACCGCCTTACTCGAGCAATATCGCTCAGCAGGGGGAAAGATCATACACGTGAAACATTCCGTGCCAGATGGTGCCCCAGTATTCACACCAGGCACGGAGCTGGCCGAGGAATTCGAAGAGTTGAGAGCAAAGGATGGAGAGGTTGTGATTGAGAAGAAGTTTCCAGGTGCTTTTGCAGAGACGAGCTTGAAGGGAGATTTGGAGGCGTTTGGGTTGAAGAAGGTTGTTTTGGTTGGGTATATGGTTCGTTCTCCTTCCTGCCAATTTGACAATGACGAAGAGCTGAGATCTAGTAGGCTCATGTTTGCGTATCGACAACCGCTAGGGAGGCGCATCAACTGGGATATGAAGTTGTGCTGCCTGAGGATGCCATTGGTGACAGGAACATTCCCGGAGCCAGTGGTGAAGACGTGACGAAGGTGAGTTCGCAGAGGACCATGGCGTCAGGGATATTACTGACCAAGCCTAGATGGTGTTGTTAGAGTTGAACGATATGTTCGGTACTGTTGTACAAAGCAGCGACATCAAGTAAATCTTGAGAGCTGAGATTAGTTGATAATGGGAATTGATGCGCAACGATAGTCTCTTTTCCGTAATTGTGACAGACAGCGTGATTATCTACTAAAAGCTGGGTGCAAGCCTAGGCGAAATACCTTGAGTTCTGGAAAGACATCTACATGAGCTGGCGCGTGAACAGCTAAAAGATGTCTCCCGAAAAAATCGGCTTTGGTTCGATTTGCAGAGGAACTTCGGTGGAAGGATACTTTGCGAATGGCGTAAATCGAGGCTTTGTAACACGATCGAAGCTTTGATCAAACGCAGGTCGCAATACGATGCCTTCCTTCCATCTGACAGTATATTCCGAGATTGATTAAATGACTTGGTGAGCCCAGATATCGAGGGTACTTCTTGACGAACCTTAGTGAATTCGGAGACGATGAGACTTTTCCTATCAAGACACAGGGCTGGCGCGTCGAAAGATTCCTAACAGATCCATCTTGGAGGATTGCACAGTTGGATAGTCATTAGTACTTGTTGAGTTGCGTTGCCAAAGCTGTTCCTGTTGCAAGGACCTCGGGAGTGCTGCAGACGTCGCTAGTCCGCCCTTTTGCGTCAGACTTTCTTGTTTGCAGCATTTTTCTTCTGGTACTAACAATGTGGCTTGTCCATACTCTGATACTCGAAGAGCGAAGGCCTTTTCGTGTATTTGCAATGTTTCCCGAACGTGGTCCCAGCCCTTGTCTTGTGTAAATCTCGTCTCATTTTTCCTCTGCCACCCCGAAAACTCAATCTTATCGCAACCTCTGTCGCCATCTTCGAGTCAACGAATCAAAACGTGTCGTCTCGTAAGGCTACAAGCCTTGGAAAAAGTCAGTCGGGCCATACTCTAACTCCGGGCCCGAATTATGCTCACGACGCTCTACACTGGCTCCCTTTCGTTAGCTTCCGTCGCCTGACATGCCTTCATAGGGCGAGACGTCGCGAGTCATCCCTAGACTTGTCTCACCCCTTTCTGAGCCCACGAGTCCGTGTCGCGGCAAACGATCGAGGGCTCAACAATCAGAGCGAAGCAAGCCTGCTACTGAAAGGGGAAGACTAATGCACAATGGCACGAAGAAGAACCTCGATGCACAATGCCCAGTGCAGCCTGCAGGACGCTGATGTTCAAAGAAGGGCTCTGGCATAGCGGAGAGAAGCCGATTTTCTGCGCAGCGAGCGAACTTTGACAGCGGGTAGAGCCCTGGCTGGACGAGCGCTAAATTGGAGCAGGCCTAGTGAGATCGCCGGAAAGGTATTGGTGGCTTGCAGAGATCAAGCGCGAGGACCCGTTTGCCAGGTCCGAGCTGTCGGAATCCTGAGTTCAGACGTCTGGGCTTGAGCTGGAGGAGGCTCCTCTTCATGCACTCTTGTGGCCCTCTTTCCTGCGTGGCCCGGTTGACTCGCATAGGTTGCCAGGGCACATTGACTCAGAATTTGTGTTCAATGCCATGACAAGGACGCGAAGACACGAACTCAGCTTGCTCTGCGAGCCATCCACTCTCATTGGTGGTTGCCGGTGTCAGAGACACAGTATTGGCGTTGTCCCGTGGCATGCCTGTTCGACGTGCAGTCCAGCTACAGGCGCTTGCAGGTGCTTGCAGGTGCTTGCAGGTGCTCTGGAGGAGGGGAGCTGGAGAAAATAGAGCGCTGGAGAGTTGAGACCAAGCAAGAACAGACGAAGGCAGTCCGTCCTATCCACTGCGTGGAGTCGCATACATGGAATCCCGGGAGCACATCATGCAGACCTGGATTGGACGGAAATTGCCAGGCTGACCCCGAAAGACAGTATGGGCTGTTGGCACTGGCGGACATGGTGGTGGCAGATACAATGGTGAGCTGACAGCGGCATAGTAGTATACCTGTATACCACAGTACAGGCGCATGGGACTGACTTGCTCCTGTTGTGGACCCTCAGGGCAGAACGCCATGTGCCGTTCCTAGCGAGCGAGATCTTCCTTTCCGACAAACCTGATCCGAGCAAGCCCCCAAGGCCCCACTCCATCTCCCCCCTTCATCTCTATATATGCACGGAACAATTCCCCTTGCTTGCGCTGCCTCGTCCTCTGCAAGCCTTCGGCCGTCTCTGTTTCTGCAAGACGGCAATTCCAGTCGGTCCATCCTCGATTGGCTGCAGGTCCTTCATGTCACTCCTTCAGCAATAACCATCGCGCTGCCATCACTACGCAGATCAGGCGTTGGTTGGGTTTCTTCGAATCATATCAGATTCGGACTGATTGCCTCCTCGAACTTCATTGCTCGACCGCCGTCATAAATCCAAATCCTGTTTGCCGTCAAAAGCCGTTCCCTGCGCGAACCATTCCAGGAAATCCCATACCGTGCCAGCCGTCGCGAATCAACATCAAATCGGACTAAAAAAATTGGCTGGTCGGTGAGAGAAAGACAGTCTGTTTTACATTTCTCACGTACAAGATTGTTCTTCTCGCCCCTCTCATCTCCTCAGTCTTCTTCGCTCTCACGTCCTGCACATCATCACACTTCGAATGTCTGTCATGGAGAGCACCACGCTCGTCACATTTATACTGTGAGTTTCCATCGCCTCATCACCCATCGGTCATCTCTAACCAACTCAGGAATCACTCAAATGCTCGCAAGGTGGAGCTTCTTGGTTCCTGGGACAACTTCAGTGGCTCTTACGCTATGACCAAGGACAGCAGAAGAGGACATGGAATTTGGTCTGGCTGTCACACATTCAAAGACATCGTTTGTGACGGCGACAGCGACATCCACGAAGCCCGCAGTGGCGGTCTTAGAATGGGCGGAACCTATTGGTATTTCTATCGCATAGATGACGATGAAGAGTACCATGATCCATCTCAACCTGCGACGAGTACTTGTCCGCTACTGCCAGGTCAGACACTGAATGTCCTCGAAGTGCCTTTCGATACTGGGCGATATGTCAGTCACAGCAGATCATCGTCAGTATCAATATCGAGTGCTGTCCAGACGCTAAACCCAGATGACCGATATCTCACACCAAGACCAGCTCCCAAACCCAAACTGGCAAGACTGATCACTTCGGCCGAAGGTATGCTCACAGCCATCATCCCACTTCGATCCAAGGTTGTCTTGTCGGTCTCTTCAAGAGCAAACTCTCACTAACCGTTACCACAGCCGCTGCGGCCTCGGGACATATATTTACTGCATCAGCAGAACACCGACCATGGACGTCCGTCGTCAATCAAGGCTCAGATCTTCGGGATTCTAGGTCCAGTTCGAGGGGTCACGAGATCAAGTCTGCATCTGCCTCGCCCAGCAACGCGACTAACGTACTCAAATCTGCCTTCATGCAGCTCAAGGGGCCGATCACGGCAGTGAGTGCCGTGTTCTTCACCAGCTTGATCATCACTGACATGTACAGCTCACACCCTCAGAAGGTGGACGTCGTCATCGAAACAAGTCTACCACCAGTATGAGTGAACTCCGCAAAAATATTTCAAGGCCCGCTACCATGCCGTCGCAACTTGACTGCTTCCTCGAATCGTCGGACGAATCAAATGAAATGTCGTCCGCATCACGGCATCCACCGCTGATTGTTCATGAACGAATGTACTTACCCAATCGCCTAGTCAGCAGGGGGCAGGAGACAGAACACCCGGTTAGAGCGACGACTGACCCATTCTCAAGGGAGAACGTGACCAACGAACGAGGCCGGTTCGTATCGTACAAGGAAATTGGCAGGCCTTGTCGATCCTCGCACAGAAGCGGATGTTATGAAGATTTTGGTTCGCGTAGTTCAGCACCGCTCAATGGGAAGTGTAACCCTTCGCAACTGGGTGGCGGGGATAGTGTGAATCGATTCAGCTTTCCCAGCCAAAGGCCACAAGCCTTCAACCATGATATGGATTTTCGTACGGCAGACTGTAACCATTCCAGGAACAGCAGTGTCAATACGAACAAAGAGTTGCCGCCGTTACCAGACTTCCTCGTGCCTGAGCCACTCTTAATCCAACCTGATACCGTTGAGATGCGAGCTGCATTGGAAAGCTCGAGTCTACAGGATGAGCAGGCGCCGTACCAAAGAGAAGTCGACATGCTGCTGTCAGAATCGCCCAGCTCAGCAGATTTGCGAGCGCCGTATCAAAGGGAAGTCGACATGCTGCTGTCCGAATTGTCAGGCTCAGCAGACTTGCTTTCAGACATGGAATCGCAGTCACCGACGTTCAGTTCCATCCGAGGCGGCGATAGTGGTATCTCAACGCCTCAAAGATTCTCGAATCCTGCGGAGTGGCGGCTGCGGAAGGAAGAGCTCAACCTCAACTTTAACGGCAGCATCGAGAGATTATCGGCCCATGTCAGAAGCGAATCCACGACCTCGACAGCGATATACAGTCTCCCATTTGGGTGCGACGGCAACCCATTTGCGATAGACAAGTCGCACCAAGCGCAGCCTGAGATACGACAGATGAGCCAAATGGACCGATTGCTCGATGAGTTTGAGTACCTGGGCGCTGCTCTAGTTTGATAGGAATAAGCTCGTCGACGCTACGAAGCCGATAATGGAGTAAATAACGTTATGATTCATGTACACGATCTGTAAGAATTTGGAAGGCGACCCATACCACGGGATTTGTTGCATGGCGTTCAAGGATTCGAGCCCTGGGATGGGATGGGACGGGATGGGATGCTGTATTGAGGCACGGCATGGCGTTTTGTAGCACGAAGGCTTGGCCTTGTCCTTGTCACTGAATCTCCGTGCGGGTAGCAACATATACTGTGGTATACAATGTCCATGTTGTCGCTCGATGCCCAACGGGCGTTGGAGTTGCCGCGCGACAAATCCTCAGCACATTCCCATTGAGCGTGATCAACGAAAAACTGTTGTCTATAGCCAGATAGGAGACTCTTTGGACAGGCTGATTTCTTTCGGAAGTTTCCGCAATTGCAATGATGAAGAAGATCTTGATGATGATTCGTAACGCTTTCTTCACCTCCGCGCGTCGCCAAGACAGCATAGAGCGTCCCGTGCGGCCAAATCGAGGGAAACGAGGCTGTGCTTCCACAGTCCAAGGCGAACCTGCGTAATCCCTTTGCGTCCTCTCGATTGCTTCAACTTCCGTCCTAATACAAGAACATCCGCCTGTCTCCAAAAGTATAACCGGTATTTCGTCCTTGCGTCTCCGCCATTCGAGAGAGTTGTAGCACTATCCAGACCCTGCATTCCCCATCCCGTCCTTTATACTCCGGCCCGACCGCTGCCTTGCCCAACTTCAACCCAGTAGCCGTCACGCTACTACCTATTTCCCAAGCACCTCCACCTACAACTCGGCATATTCTACATCGTTCGTGGAAGCACGAGCAGGGCGTAGTCACAATGGTGATCAAACGCTTCTCCAATATACTGGGATCGAAGAAGGGGATGAATCCTTTCACGCGAAATGGAGCAGGCTCGGGTTCAGATGCCAGAAGGAGCTCTGTAGATAATAGGAGGAGTAATGGGGAGGACGTTGAGGCGCCTTTGGGTGAGGGCACAGATACGCCAGAGGGGAATGCTGCCAGGGGAGTTCGGCTGTTCTGTGAAAGTGCTGGCAGTGGTGTAAGTCTTGACCTTTCCTAGCATGAAATGAGATGATTCGAGGGGGACGAGCGCTTGCGACTGCGTGCCTCTCTCTCTCTGGATTTTGAATGCTCGCAAATTCGCAAAATCTCTAGTCGCCCAAACGTTTGTTGATTGACTACGTAGCAGGGAGAAGAAGTACTACATTTGCCTACAATCGTCGAAGCCGCCGAATCTTCACCTCAAGCTGCGCAAGTGGCTGCCAAACAAATTCGTAAATTTCTGTCCAAGGAAAACAATGAGCGCCCGCATGTTCAATACAATTCCATTATGCTTATTCGCATTCTCGCCGACAACCCAGGCGCGACATTCACAAGGAATCTGGATGGGAAATTTACTTCCACGGTGAAAGAGTTATTGAGGAATGGACGCGATCCGAGTGTACAGCAGATACTGAGGGAGACACTGGCAGCGTTGTATACGGACAAGGCTTACGACACGAATCTGACGACGCTATTTGCCATGTGGAATAAAGAGCAGGGAGCCACAAGTCCTAGACCGCAGAATGGTGGATCTGCATGGCCAGGCCCAACTGTCTTCGGCACCGGCAACAGCAACAATAATCAACAAAGTTCCCGCAATCAGCCCAGGCCACAGCATGTTCCAGGACAGGAGAACTACGGACAGAATCAGCGTGAGCAGGGCCTCCCACCCCCTGCTGAATTGGCGGCGAGGATTGAGGAAGCGAAGACTTCGGCCAAGTTGCTTCAGCAGCTTGTGCAATCGACACCTGCGAACGAAATCCAAGACAACGATTTGATCAAGGAATTCTCCGAGCGCTGTCAGACTGCTCAGCGAAGTGTTCAGGGTTACATCAATTCCACAGATCCTCACCCGGACGACGATACCATGCAGACCTTGATTGAGACAAGTGAGCAGTTGAGTTTGGCAGCTAGTAAGCACCAGCGCGCTATCCTACAAGCAAGAAGAGCCGTGGCAAGCGTTTCTCCTCCAGCTCAGACTGCTTACGCTCCACCTATGGGCGCTCCAATGGGACCATCTATGGGTATGGGACCAGATACAGGCTATTCCTCGCCCACCTCCCCTCCGAGCTCAACATTTGTCCCAAATGCAGAACCGCAAGCAGCTTACTCTCCTCCACTTGTCCCACCTCCGTCCATGCGCGCCAACCTCGATCGACGACAGAGCGACCACAAGGTTCCGCCTTCTAACCAAGTGGGAGGCACGACCTCGCCGCCAGCAATGCCACCACCTTCGATGCGTGCACCTCAGCTTCCGGCACCAGTGGTAACAGCGCCATTGGAGCTCCCAACGTCGCGGACGGATGATCCTTTCTCCGACCGCCACGAATCCCGGCCCCAACCCTCAGCTTCAGCTTACGCAACCCGTGAGAATCCCCGCCCTCTGAGTCGTATTACAGAACCATACTCTCCTTCGAACCGCTCAGACTACGACGAATACGATGACCCATATCATGCGCCCACTCCTACACAATCCACCATTGCAAGCGTAGGCACACGACCAGCTCCTAGACAACAAAGTACAGTGGAGAATTGGAGGCGAGAAATCGACACGAGCAGTTCACCGAGCAGGGAAGGGGAGAGTTATCATCCAGGATATAAAAGCACGCCTAGCTACATGCAACGGCAAGAATCCTCCGAGGCGCATCTGACCATGCACGGAGGAGCCATCCCGCCAACACCCACACCAGGCCTAGATACGGAAAGGGAATTGGGCAATCTACAGCAGATGAACTTGAGTCCTGTTGCTGAAGTCAGGAGTCCTAGCGACTCACTCGGACCGGCCGATAAGGCGAGAGCGGCGGTGAAGCATGCACGCAGGGGCAGTGGTGCGGGTAGAAGTGACGATGCCATCTCTCCTGTTTTTCCGGAAAGACACTCGGGGGAGGTTAGTCCTGCCAGTACTGCCAACACTGGGTATTTACCCCCGGCGGAGGGGAGATATGGAAGCGCAGGGTCTCCCGGGCGGTATTCGAGTGCATATGGTGGGGTAGAGTACAGCCGTTGAATAGCTGCAAGAAGCGACGTAGGAGGAGATGGGACTTGAGTTGGGCTGGTGGATTGGATAAGCGTGTCTTGACGTTGGGGGTTCTGGGAGGTGGTAGGTAGGAGTTTCCGTCAAAGTAGATGTGTTTGGTCTGTCTGGGAAAGCGCCGGTTCTGCGTTTCTGAGCTAGGGGGGAATCTTGGTCTAGAGATCTAGCTGTTTTATACCAATTTCCATCTTCGTCGTTTTCGTTTGCCTTTCGTGTTGACTCTTACCATGGGGTGATTCCTCTTGGCGAGGCCTTCACCGTCTGACGAGAGGATGCTTGTGGCTCGTAAAGCGTCTGATGAAGCCCGGTACTCGTTGTTCCCTGGTATTGTACTCGAAGGAAATCGAAGAGTAGGTAAACAGAGAACTCCAGGTCATATGTGCCCTTCGAATCGCGAAAATAAACTCTACACGATCTACCAACAATGATGTACTATCGATATCGATACTTTCCTGACGAGACGGTTAGAAATCCAGCGCTAGTCGTCCTTGCTTGGTTCGCAAAGTGTGGAAGAGAGAAAACAAAGGATATTAAAGTCTACTATCGATGGATATACCTGGTAGAGAATGGAATGGTAGGAAATAAGTGAAAAATCAATACAGGTACTGCGATACTTCCCTCCCCTTTCCTTCCTCGCTCTCAATGGAGGAAGGGTGAAGTATGGCTAGCTTATGGGATTATGGAAAAGTCAGGGTTCGATCAGGTTGGATATGGAAACAGATACCATCGATAAAATAGAAGCCTCGTTTTATCCAACAGTCGTGTGGAATAACAAGGGAGGGCGAAGAATTGTTACAGCAGACATGGAGGTGTATGTATCTGTCGGAGCGGCTACAGATACTACCTACAAACTCTAGCCGTGCCAGATAGCTGGACCAGGCATGGTGTCGCTGGAATGAGGGTGATGTTTGGAGGATGGTGTGCACTGCGGAGACGGGAGAGCGAAACGCCGGAGACCCTTGGATCGATCATCAGAATGCATGTTTACCAAGCCTCGAAACTGTAAACAAAACACCCTTTTCCACCATGGAGATGTCTGAATCGATCAGAGGTCTGTATCATGTACATCTCCAAGAAATACCAGTCTCAGAGGCTCACCCGGCCTTGCAGCTTCCCAGCATGCCGTGTGCTCGCAGGACGGATTGTACATTGCCGCCTTGAACGGCGAACGACTGGACATACGCGCCACCGCCTCTCTCGGACTCGTCAGAAGCATACCCACATCTTCAAAAGGCCCTATCATACGCTGGTCGCCTGCATTTCCTGCCACCGAAACCTCGTCTCGACTCCTGCTCGCCGACGAAGAAAGTGTAAGAGTCTGGGACCTGTATGATGAAAAATGGACGGCAACCATCAGTAATGGAAGTGGGGGAATGGGCAAGATGGTGAATGTGGAGTTTGGAAGGACGAAGGAGGATATCATTTGCTTCTCAGACTTCGGATCGAAAGTCACCGTCTGGTCGCTGAAAACAGGACGAAGTGTGGAAATCCGGGATCCAAAGTTTTCGAATGCGCGCACCTTTGGATTCCGCCCTGTCACTGGACTATGCGCCATACTTTCGCGGCCTGGACCTCGCGACGTTCTCACGCTTCATGCGCCTTCCTCGTTCGCCGTGCTGAGAATGGTGACGCTGCAGTCGGTGGACGCGCAAGGGATGAGGTGGAGCCCTGATGGCAGATGGCTTGCCGTGTGGGATACTCCAAGTATTGGCTATAGGGTCTATGTTTACACGGCAGATGGTCATCTATATCGCGTATACAACGGTGATTGCGGCGAGGATGGTCTTGGATTGGGAGTCAAATCTATCGAATGGAGCCCGAAGAGTGACCATCTGGCGATAGGCGGTCACGATAGGAGAGTGACTCTACTGAGTACACGTACAGTGAGTCTTTCTTTTTTCGCAATTTGAGAGGTGGTCACTGATAGCAACAGTTCTCGCCAGTCATGTTCCTCGAACACACAGCGACCATACAGCTCGTAGCAGGCGCAGAAGTCTGGCAGGAAGAAATCTCGCCATCACTACAACGCTCTTACAAAACGGTGTCGCAGCCGGTCGCTCCTCCGACCGCCCCATCCACTCCTGCCGATCAAGTCACCAGAACCGGCCTCTCCATGCTCTGTTTTAACGCAGATGGCACACTAGTGGCTACCAGGGACGATTCGGCACCAACGACAGTCTGGCTATGGGATCTGGCCAAGCTCGCCGCAAGCACAGTGCTTATACAGCACTCCCCGATCAAAAAACTAACGTGGCATCCCACCCTCCCTTCTATACTCCTCATCCAATGTAGCCACGACGAACCAACCATCTACCTCTACGATAACATTTCCGCTGTCCCATATCCCATAGTGATGCCGATGAAGAAATCACCGGGTAGGTTCGAAGCAAAATGGCTGCAAACATCAGTCAGTCACAAGCCTGGTCTCGTCTTTGGAGACTCTCACAATTTCCTGCTTGTATGGCCAGATGGTCGAGATCCCGTGGAAGAAGACGAAGATGAGAGGGGTGGAAACGATTTGATGGATCATAGTGAAGACTCTTTGTATGACATCTTGTCTGGAAAGAAACCGACGCCGTACATGTCTGTTGACGACACGGGGACGCTGGTTTCTGAAGTGGATCAAGGAACGACGGAGATTATGGATGATACGTTTGTGGGGAGGAGGGGGATGGGCATGACTTGAATGGACGCACTGTGGCTAGGCGTTTGGTTGCAAGTTTTTGACACAATGATACCCCGAGTTTCCTGGTTGGAAGTATGACAGATAACCTTGGTGGAAAGGTGAGCACGAAATGCTCAATGTGGGCGTCTCCCCAGATGATGAGGTATAATAAGCTTCTCGTCTCTCCTAGTATCTCGTCTATATCTGTTCGACTCTTTTGCTTGCCTCGAGGAATGTCACCATCGTATGCTTTAACCTCTCCGGTTTTGAACCTCGCGCGTGAGCTCGGGACATTCGCGTTTGCCATCCACGCACAAGCTCTCGATGCGTTCATGTCCCACCCACGACGTCGGATGGCGGCCGCAGAGCGAACTCGACATTGCACCAGAAAGGTGTGCTGCGGAATAGAGTGAGCGACGAGATCCCGCACCAGTCCCAGCCCTTTTTCTAGCCCTTGGAAGATGGGAGCGTCGAGACTGTCGAGCACTTTTGGGCTGTCGGTAAGATGTCCCATGCTCCTCCCGCCAGTTCCATCGTCTTCCTTGAAGATGCCGTTCCGACAGAGGCATTCCGACGCGACTCCCGTTACCTATGTACCGGCCGAGCAAGAAACCAAAGAGAATCCCACCAATCAACCGCATCCATCGCTTCCACCATCCGTAAACGCACCCAAACCGCCCTTGTCACATCCTCAACAGCCTCCTCAGCCTATCAACACTCTGCAATACCGCCGCTTCCCCATCCAGCCTCTCCCAAGCACCCGCACAGCACCCTTCCCTCTCTCCCAAATCGCCACATCTCCCCGCTCGCTCCACAACCGTGTCCAGTATCCCCAAATCTTGACTTGGGACACTCCACCACGGACAAATCATCTTATCAAGGACCACCGTCTCGATGGCGGTTTTTTCTTCGGGCGTGAAGAGGATTTTGCATGTCGAGAGGAGGGATTTGAGGGGATGGGAGTAGGTCGTTAGTTGGGTGATGGTGGGTGTGGGACCTGCTGGTGGTTTTGTTAGAAGGGCATGGGAGAGAGGGGGAGAGCATGGGAGGATATTTACCATTCTGTAGATTTGCGAGTTGGCTTGGCCGTCTGGGATTCGCATCACGCTCCTGCTTTTCTTTGGTTGCAATCTATGAAGGTGGTTTTAGTATGGGTATCGCATTAGTGGAGCGTGTGATGCGTACTCTGGCGGCATCTCTATCTAATCTGAGCTTCAGGCGGTATGTTGCGAAGTTGTTGTCCATGGTTGGTTATTAGGAAAAGTAGCGAGAAAAGGACCAAGAAGCCTGCCGGAAAAAAAACCATGAGAAGGCTAGATGATGCTTTAAGTATTTTTCCATACAACCGTAGCCTAGAGTCATATCTTGCCAGGCTGTTCGTCGTGAATGGCCGTCAACTCTGACACTTAGCTAGCATCAAGGTGTCTGTGGATGGAAAAGGAACTAGACTGCTCGTACGGCTTCCCTCCAAAAATCCAGAACTATATTAGTGCTCCTCAGGAGTACGCCCAAACAGGCTGACTCAAGCCCGGTTAAGGAATCATTCCCAACCCCTTCAACTTTATCCACTCTTGACACGACTCTACCTTCAAAACGGGTGTCGCAGCATACACTTGCCACGTGCCATCGGGTTTACACAACCCAATCCCACTATATTCTCCGGCGCCACCGGGAGTCTCGAAGTCAAAATATCTCGTGGGTCCTTCACCAGCAGGAAGGGCCATCCACGTTCAGCTAACCGATGCCCATGCTCCTACTGGGACCGATCAAGAGTGCTGTATCGTGATTGATACAAGAGCGCCTACATTGACGATAAGATGTTGACCTCCAGCAACTGCAAACAGCGGTATGGGGCTGTTATTCGTGAAGATTGTGTCGGTTCCAGCGAAATTTATTAGCCTTAAGACATTAAGGGGGACTGTGATGTGTTAACTTCCACTTGGACATGAACATATTTCTGTGCAACTGGGGTCGCAGTATGACGTTGTCTTATTAGAGAACCAAAGTCTGAGGCCTACGTTGCTGACCATTTGGCCATGGAACGCAGAGTTGAGAAGGTAAGCAATTAGCATGTAGGAGCTATCGAGATCATTAATTTTTGGTCCGTAAGTTGCGGTGCTGGAGGTCGCTCGTATGAAGATGACGACGAAGCATGTGAAGACATGATGAAGTCTTTTCTCTTCTTTACGTTTGCCTGCAAGCTCGATAGAGATATCAACGAATTGAAAGGAAAGGTGTGGTTATGATCAACTGAAGGCCGACTCTCGGAAAAAGCCCGGTGAGTAGGTATCGAAAGGCTTGATTTGCTGTCTTGACAAATCTAAGGGGTAGCGATCATCTGGGACAGCTCATAGCTTTGCAGCGGCGACCATGTCCTCCTTTGTTAATTCATCACCTTTACGCCTCATATGCGAAAGTCTGCCAACTTTGAGCAATCTTCCGATCATATCCTCATCGCCAAAGGCTGAGATATGTTCAAAATCAGGCTCTTCGCCAAACGCCAGCCTCGCAGCGTCAACAAGAATCCTGGCTGTCATGCCAAACACTCTGAATCTTTCTATGCCGCTCTGTGGCGTGAGTTCATGCTCTGCCGGCTCTTTCGCGGGCCTCTTTGAAGAGTCGCGTTCAGACCAAGTGACCACTTGATTCTCGACCGCAACGTAGAAGCTGTGCATTCGCCATCGCGCTTCATGCCACTCTGTCCATGCGCCTCTGTAGAACTGAGCTGGTGATGCTGTTGTCTCGACGCCAAATTCTTTTGCGTCCTCAGACACATGGTCTAAGCCATGATTCTGTTTCAAGAAGCTATAGAAAGGGGCTGTAAAAACCGCAGCAACCTCTTTAGCGTCTAACCGTGGTATTATGGCTTCCTCTACACTTGGTGGCGCGGCGCCTGGAGTTGGCTTTGGGTAGAGATACGCGATACAAGGCCGTACTCCGAGTTCCGTGCGTGCCAGATTGGCTGGCAGCTGGCATAGATGCTCGATCCGGAAGGGCGAAGGGATTTGAGAGTCGTCCCGAGACAGACCTATCTCTTCGTGGGCCTCACGACGGGCTGTCTGGAAAGGGGATTCACGGATGTCGTCAGCTCGTCCCTGGCAACGTGCAAATTAGCACGGGCACTCAAGATGTATGCGCTCGTATGAAGGGATGTTTCGAGGCGAGAAGAATACCTACACCGGGAAAGCTAGAATGTCCTCCATACGAGTTCAGGCCCCTCGCCCTCATCGTCAGGAGGACCCGCAACTCGCCCTGTTGATCTCCATAGAGCAGTATCAGGACAGCAGCCCTCCGACTCAGGGGCAGCGAGTAGTACCGGGTGGTTGGAGGTACATAAGACCTCAACCTCGCAATGGCGGCCTTTCAGAAAGGATCAGCTGTTTTGAGCCGCCATGACTTATATCTCGAACAGACATACGGCATGCGCCGGCTTCAAGATGGCCATACTGTCGGCATTGGGAGGTTGGTGAGTGATGGGTTTTGGAGAGAGGTTAGTGAGACATATCCAACAATGCGTATATCTGGGAATGGTATTGGTTTCACCAGGCGTGATTCCATACCAATAAACAAGCAAAGATATGGTACTCTTGCTTGACTCAACGCAATGCTTCCAGCAAGTCATTTCTACAGTCCATATGCGATGTCGTAAAGGCCAGAGATTCTCAATAAGCTCTTCGCACTCCTACACGTCTTCACATCGTATGCAAGTGTTGAGATTTTCTTGGAGGTCGTCCTCTACCTCGTTACCGCCTGATTGGAATAATTCAAATTGCAAGGCCGGCCGAGCGGTACTAATGCCAGCGGATCATCGAGATTCATACGCCAGACATTGGAATTTGATAAGAACCGCATTGGTTGCGTTCCGTCCTCTCTACATAGCCCCGATGACATCGAACCTTTTCTTTTTTTTCCCAGTGCCATCGACGATTCTCAAGGAAAGATGTCCAAATCCTTCTAACCGTCTCAAGTCTCATACAGAATGAGAAGTTGCCATTGAGACAAACTGTGTAGGGCCTCGTTCGTGGTCAACTCATACAACCAGGTGGCAACGAGTGGTGCAATTGCGAGTATTCAGAATGATCAAGCAACAACTACACTCTACGACTCTCCGGCGGACCCAGATACGACTCCCTCACTCCACCAAAATCAATCACAACCTTCTGCAAAACGACCCCCGGTTCCAATGCCCAGAACGTTAACGTATGAGCACCAGCACCGACAGTCCACCTCGTCCTCGAAGTCCAACAAGCATCACTCACAGCCTTACTCCACCCCTTCGGCACAGAGGCACCTTTGGCATTGACGACGAATTGTACAATCTGGGGGTTACCCGAGTCAACCGCGATGGCATACCCGAGAGGACGTCCCGGCGTCGTGTTAAGCGATGGACTGAGGATCAGCGATACAACGGTTGCGTTCGTCGTGGTGTTGTTGGTGAAGGAATAGAAATTGTATTCCAGTCTTGGACCAGTTGATGTGGTCAGAGAAGGGGCTTTGACGTCGGCGAGGGTGACGCCTGAGAGCGTTTTACCGTAGTCGGGTAGGATGATGTATTCCTGGTTCGTATCTGTACCTGGTATAGTTTGGGAGTAGTGTTCCGCTTCCATTGAGATTGTAGCGTCGGACTCGACGAAGCCTGATTTGAACGTTTCGGGTGGGACGGAGTTTATGAAGGGGAGGGTGAGTTGGGGCATTGAACCATGCGTTCCGTAGTTTGTTGAGGATTCGATCTTGATAAGGACGGTTCCGGATCCTGTTGGTGCTTTTTCCCAGTCTACGGTTACCTTCGCTCGGATATCAGTGACGCCGCCCGGGGCGATTGTTCCTGTGTTTGGTGTCACCTCTACCCATGGCTGGTCGGTTGTTATGGTGAATGTAAAGTTGTTAGTGCCTCGTGTGAATATGTCGATCCAAGGAGATCTTCCATAAGGAGAGGCTGGAACCATTCTGAGAGTAGTTGCAGAATTCGGGTGCGATCGACCGTCGCCAGGGAGAGAGGCATTGAAGCCTTCGATGGCAACACCCATATCTCCGCTCCTCAGAGCTCTATCCTGGGATTCGATGTACTGAATTGGAGGCATCCGGTTTTGCTTAGGTTCTTGCCTACATTCGATAAGTGAATTATCTCCATGGCTTTTGTTTGAGACTCACCAAGAGTTGTTATAAAAGTGAGTCTGGTCCATCATGTGGTCCCACCTTCTGTCTAGCAGCTTATGGTATCGAGTCTTCAATTCCTGGTCATAGGTCCATTTGCTTTTGAATTGTTCGGCAATTAAATTCGCCCTGCTACGACCTTGAGAAGCGTAGTAGTTGTTTCTCGCAGCGCTGATGACAATTTCGTAGTGGTTTCCGCCTGCTAGGATGGGATGTAAGACGAGTTCGAAAAAGGCGGGCTTCAGTTTCTCCGAAAGCTTGTCGTAGATTGCCTGGGCATCTCCTGACAAGTTCTGCCACTCTGCTAGCACATCAACACCTTCCTCGTAATTTTCGACACTATAGGTATTTTCCTCGACAAGCTCATATTTTCTTCTGCCGGCCAGCCTCATATAGCGCGTCATAGCCGTAGAGACATTCTTTGCATACTCTGCTCCAAACTCCCGAGAAGCCCATTGGTCAAGCCACCAGGCTGTGCTCTCTGGTTTTGTATACAACGAAATGTCGTACGCGAGGTCGAAGAAATGACTGGTGGGAAGTTCCTGGTATCGTTAGTATGCTTCGAGTATAGACTTTCAGTGCACATACCAGTGGCTTGATGTCTCCGACGTTAACTATCCATACGTTTTTTGCATCTCGTTTGTATGCCATGGTCATCTGCTCCCAGGTTTTCTGTAGTTGAATCGTGTTGATCCATTTGTAATTCCGAGGACCTCCAACATAATCAAAGTGCTAGACCAGAATGAGCCAAGCCAAACGACAACTACAAAGGACGAGTTGGACTCACGTAGTAAATTCCAGCCCCTCCTGACCGTGCCAATTCCGAAGGTACAGGTAAGCGTCCCATATTACCGTAATTGTCGTCCGCCCAGAGCAAAGTAACGTCGTCAGGTACTTGAAGTCCGTCGTTGTCGTAGTAGCCTTGTACTTCTTTGTAAAGAGCCCACACTTGGGGTACTTTCTTTGCATCCCCGTAGACAGTATCCAAGATCTCTCGTTGGGCTGCAAAGACGCCCTCGAGTTGCTTGATTGCATCGCCGCCAGAGATTGGCGTATCATGATTACCTCTGATGCCAATGGTGTAGAGAGACTCGTATGGCTTCGCCCTTCTAGCACCTTCTAACATGAATGTTCTCATAGATGCGTTGTTGATATCCCATTGCCAGGGTCCATTAACAAAAACGGTCTGTTCGTGAGTTGATCGCATCATAGGCTCGGTGTGTGATGTGCCCATGACAATCCCATAATCTTCCGCAAGCTTCTGGTTCCCAGGATCATCGACATTGAATGAGCTTCCCCACATCGCAGGCCACAAATAGTTGGCTCTCAACCTCAAAAGCAGCTCGAAAACATGGCTGTAAAGTTGAGTTCCGAATGCGGACCCCGTCTGCGCATTCTTGAATTTAGAATTTGCCCAGTTCGTTAATGCGGGTGCTTCATCGTTGATGAAGAAACCTCGATATTTGACAGAAGGGCTGGACTGAACCTTGACCATGGACAGAGCGTAAATAGAGCCCTTCGTTTTGGCAGATACATCGGCCCACCAGTACCACGGGGAGACTCCTATCTGCTCTGAAATATCGTACAGACCATAAATAGAACCTCGCCTGTCGCTTCCTACCTGACTCGTCATCTATGTTTGTATAGAATGTGAACATATCAAGTGGCATACCAACGATCACTAGTGCTCGAGACACGCCGGGGATAGGAGAGTCGACGATGGAGGAAGTAAAGGATTCCCACCGGCCTACTGTAGCATTTGTCTGAATCTTTCCACTTTTGGCCAATTGGTCAACAGTGGGCGACCTGCCCAAAGTCCCAACAATAATGACGCCTCCAGAACCGAGAGTGGCTCCAGCCCTCAGCACAGTACCATTGCGGCCAGTAACGCGCCCGAAGTCGAGAGCAACATCATTCGCTGCTTTCTCCACTGCTATCCAATCTCCATCCTCGACTATGATTTGAACAGCTTGGTCCTTGGAAGCGAGAAGTAAGGCGCCGGAGACTGGCTCAAACGCGACTGTGGGAATTTGTCCAATAGCGAAAGCATTTGTGACCCAAGCAGCAACCCAGGCTGCTAAGAAATAAGGTCGCATTTTTATCTGGTGGGAAAAAAAAATAGGCAGCTCGTAGCTTAGACTACCATAGAGGTCAACCTCGGCTTACTATTGAACCTAATCTTGCCCTACTGAGTAATAAAAGTACTATATATAAACTTACAATTAGACTAGAGTCCTCATGTATATTTTAGGATGTACGAACTAAGCGGTTCCGTTCAAGTTCAACCCAGAGCAATATTCCTCTGCGAAGGTCAAGTTAGACAGCGACTTCCCGGACGCTTTTCATATCATACATACAATAAGAAGCACCTCTAACAACCATAACCAGCAGTCAATCCAATTATTAATTCTCCTCGTCCTCAAAATTGACAATGGTCTTTGTCAGCCCAGCTCCACCACCTTTCTGAAACTCAATTACGTGACAATCTAGTCTAATGTACACCGCTACTCTTCTTCTTGTTCGGCGGCTCGCCCACTGACCTCACCTTATCCCCCGGCTTCTCTAAAATACCAACGAATTCCTCAATCTTGCCAATCAATTCCGCAATCCGGAAAGGCTTGGACACAACATCGTCCATTCCACTTTCTCTCGCCTGCGCAATCTGTTCACTCCGAGCATTCGCTGTGATCGCTACAATAGGAACATGGGCCCTTATCTGACCCCTATCGGTCAGGGATCTAATCTCGCGCGTTGCTTCTGTTCCGGACATGATGGGCATTTCTATGTCCATCAAAATCAAAGTCAGCGGCAGAGGAGCCGTGGCTTGAGAAGGGTGTCGACCGTCGTGATTCCAAAAGATGGTTTGTTTCAGAAAGTCGATTGATTCTTGGCCATTGTTTGCGATCTCGACGATGAAACCTAGGTTCCTGAGCTGTTTGCTCAGAACTTTTTGATTGACGAGGTTGTCTTCTACAACGAGGATTGTGAAGTCTGAGCATGGTCTTGGCATGGCGTGATAGACACTGGGCAAATCTGGATTCGCTGTCCCGGCGGGAAGATTGTGCTCAGGCACTGTTATGTGAACATCTTTTCCGTGCGGCGTTTCTGCCCGGCGGATCTTGATATAAAAGGCGAACGTGGAGCCTTGATTGGTCGCGGAGTTGACGCCGATTTCTCCTCCTTGGAGGCGACTGAGCAGGCGGGCGATGAAGAGCCCTAGACCTGACCCGCCATCTACAGAATCAATCAGCACCTAGTCTGATAAGAATACTCGTCCCTTCTTGCAGCCGCTCAACCTACATTCTACAGAATATTAGCGCAATCCAAAGTCCTTTTAAAGGTTACTGACGTGTATGTGTCCTCGGGCTTGCTTGCGAGAACCTTTGGAAGAGCACTTTCATCTCCTCTTGACTGATGCCTCGGCCGGTGTCCTTGACCTGAAAGTGCAGATATAGGTGCTGACCTTGACCCCACTCAGCTCCCAAGGTTGGATCAGCAAAGTCTTGATCCGTCATTGGCTGGTGGAGATACTGCACGCCATCACTGCTCTCTACAGGACAGGCCGTGGACGCGCCCATGGTGACCGATATTCTTTTCGTTTCTCTGTCCATGGTGAATTTGATGGCATTCGTGCACAAATTTATCAAGATCTGTAGCATGAATCTTCAGTAGAAAATCTGGAGAATAGATCAGGGAATCACTGACCTGGAGCAAGCGGCCAGGGTCGAGCTTGACCCAATCAACCCCTAGCTCTCTTATTGAGTCTTCGATGTCAAAAGACATGATTGCATTGTTTGCCACCAACTCGGCTGAAAACATCTTTAATGAATTCTCAACCAGGACTCCTGGCTGGCAGTCGATTGGATGGATCTCAATCAACTTGGCGTCAACTTTCGAGAGCACGAGTACATCATCCACAATCCTCTTCTGATGTTGTGCGCACAAAGTGATGGTACTAGCTGCCTCTATAGCAAATGCGATAGGGTCCTCACTTCCGAAAATCGATGTTCTCGTAACGGCGCCAGGTCTTCGAAATGGTAACGTCTCGACTGTGCTGCTTGCTTCTTGGAAAGAAGCTAAAGAAGCTGCAATTGCATCCGCGCACTGAAATATGGCGCTCAACGGATTTCTCATTTCGTGAGATGTCTAAAGTGGTCAGCTATCACAACTAGGGCACAATCTTGCCAAGCTCACCATGTCCTAAAACAGTCAGTCCACATCTAAAGCATAGTCTTGCTGAACTCACCATGAAGTTCTCTTGCTGACGTTTCAGCTCCACGGCCTCCTGTCTCCGAAGTGTCTGCCAGCTCTCCATCCACTTTTGTTTCGAGATGTCGGTGAGTGCTCCTGTGATATAGGTAGATTCTCCGATTCGTTGGACTGAGGCCGCAGCGATGACGTATTTTCTGCTGCTGATAGAATCACCGGTGGAAGGATCTGTTGAAGTCCAGGAGGTCTTGAGGGCGACTTCGAAATTGACGCATAGGTGATGATCTACCAGCTTAGCCCATTCCTCGGCCAAGACGTCGCTATAGTCTTCAGCGAATATATCCACCCATGACATGGGCCAAAAATTGTCGTGTTTGTACTCTGAAAGCTGTCAGTCGATGTTTAAACCCCTGAGACATAGATCGCGTCTTGGCCTCTGCGTTTAAGTTGGTCCTCATCAGACGCAACAGGCCAACCCTTCAGTCATTGCCCGGTTTGATAGTCTTGCCTTAAGGACATCTCTTTTGCTCCGCAAAATGCGTTTCATACGTACCTGTTATATCATACCAAGTTTGATTAACGTAAAGCATTTCTCCATCCATCTTCATCAAGAAGGATCCCACAGGAGAAACCTCGATCATGGAAAGAGCCCGCTGCTCCATCTCCCTAGCCTTCCCCACCAAGCTTTTCTGTTCTATGACAAGTTGGACAGAAGCAAGGGCGGACGACACGGAGCGTGCTAGGCCCCGAACAAATGATTCGTATTCTGCGTCATACGGTCTGCGTGGGTTTATGCCCATCACCAGAATGGCAGTGACTCCTTGACGGGTTGTAGGCTCAATTGGGGCCAGGACAGCAACGCGTGGTTCATCTCCGAAACCTCTGGTGGGTGGATCTTCCATAACCAAAGCTCTCAGGTCGGGTCGTGATTGCAAATCGAATAATGCAGGTTGCCCGGAAGCGCACACTTGAGCGAATGTGGAAACAAAATCCGGATCCCTCATGAATGCTTCATGAACAGCGGGTAGACCATTGACGTCCAACATCACTCCGAGAAATGATTCTAGCTCAGCTGATCCAGACATTGCCGGATCTCGAATGGAGTGCGCTCTCACATCGTCGTTGGCGTGTGTGTGCAGGGAGTAAAGCAATGCGAAAGGAAAATCGTTCTCTGAGAAAGCTGTCAACAAGTTTCCCGGAAGAGTCAAGAAGTCAGTCACAAACTGTTTGGCTCCAAGGCTTTTAGAACACTTTGATAGAAAACGGACGGATTCTCTTCGCCTGCTGTAAGTTCTCCAATCTTGCGCACATTGTTGGACCGTCGATCGTTCAGGTAATCATTCGTAATTTCAGTCAAAGGCTTTTTGTTCCTATCAGTCAGACACGTCCCAACCTTTCATCCTCTCGATCTCACCTCATAAAAGCCCACAGTTGATCCACGCTCATCGATTATGGGTAGCATATTGACATTGAAGATCTGCTCCTCGAGTCTATCGCCATTCCGCAGGTAGAAAGGTTGATTCTCGAGGGGGGTCGCTTTGCCCTCTATTATGCCTCGTGACCAGAGATAGTCTAATTGCTCTGCCACATCTGGCATACTGTACTATTCTACGTTAACAGGGGACGTACCGGGAATGCATGAACAACATACTAGCTCAGACCAAGTCAAAACGTAAGGTTCACCAAGAGCTCGTGGATGTTTATCGTGAAGAAATCTTGGTACACAGTCAGAGTCGATACACAGTATTTGTCAAGATGACCAACTTACTTGACATATGGCTCATTATAGAGCCCAGCCATCCTGTATAGGGTCAGCAGATCTTGGTGCAAAGACGGACCGGACTGTATACTTGTTGCCCCAAAACATTACAGCCTGGTATCTTGATGTCAGTCTCGGCATAGACAAGGAGAGGCAATCTTTGACTGGCATACAGGACGCGGATCGACCATCAAGATATTGGCCATCGAGACAAGCAAGGGAGGCCAATTCTCCATTGGACCCAAAGCAGTTTGCGACCAATCCCAGCTTCGTAGAAGTTGAACATGAGGTGAGAGGTCGGCTGAAGGGCTAGAAGATGTCCAATCATGATTCCGAGCGCTTTCGTGGAAAGATTGCAGTTGCCTGTCGTGCTCTTCCACTGATCTTGAGGAGAGAGTTCTGCTGAGTGGTGCTATCGAATCCTTATGCTCGGCGAAAGAGCTGTTTACCTGAAGCGGGTTCGCCACCACGTTCGTAGACTGAAGGAGTCTCCATCTCCCGTGCATTGTCGTTGCGACCCAGGTGGAACCGCAGTAGTTGATGGACGCGCCAGAATCCCATCCAGGATGTGAAAACGCCCAGCTTCTGAAAGCATCTTGTTCAAGGTCATGGCATCCCGCATCGCGATTCTCGAAGTCATATTTGGCGGTGAACCGGGGATTTTTGAGGATGATGCTGTGGGTGTGGAGGTCAATCAAAACAGAAGCGCGTAGATCTTGATTGAGCAGTTCGGCTATCGATATGTCCGGAATCTCGGCACAGGCGAATGGCATTTTTCAGCAGACCCACAGGCGCGTCACGGGACAATCTTGACATGAGGATGTATAAGTTACCCGGCAGTGGTCGAAAGAGATGGTTCAGGTCGTTTGTAGCTTTTCCTGGCCTCGAATTGAAGCGGACAGGAGCGACCTAAGATTTGCTACTTCCGTACCGAACGCCACCCAGTTCTACTTGTAGGGATGTCGCTAGCGTTTTGGTGGTCTAGTCTAGACCTGGTAACGGGGCTTTAGTCGTGTCATTTCAAGGTTGTTTTTGGCAAGCAAGCAATTATATCCAGCAATTTCTGTTGGCAACTAACAAGAAACCACCTGTTCAGAGCAGGCTGACATTGCAACGAGAGAGATGTATGTGAAGATAACGTATTTCACTTGCACTAGCTAATACTGATGCCAGATCCAACCATATACTCAGCACGGACGGACTTATATTTTGTAACCATAATTCCTGCCGATCAATTTTACTCGGGCATCCAAAAGTTCCATGGAGTTTAACATCAATAGGGCCATGAAGATTGACACTAGAATCACTCTGTTAATCATGTGCTTCTCATCTGCTCATCTGCGGTACAAGTCTCTGGACCTCTTGCGATCCAATCTCCTGTTGACACTTCCGAGCACCACTTTAAGAATACCTTCCGAATTCAATTCTTGATCTCCCTCGCCCATCCATGGCACCGTGTCGACGATGTCTCGTAGCTCGCCACCAGCAATCTCCTCCAGCTCGTCGTCCAACTGCCTGAGATGTTCTCGGGCACCAGGCTCACGGCCTACTTGGAAAAACTGTATGCCGACCTGCCAGGCGGGAGCGTCCATCTTGTCGAGTTTCTTGGCGGCGTTGATGATTGGAGACTCTACGTCGTCGCTTGGCTCTCCATCAGTGATCACAATGATGTTAAGGGGCTTTGTCTCTGGATCGGCTGTTAGGCGAGTAAGGTAGGGCTTCAAAATCTGGTTCAGACGTTGACCTGTTGGCGTTCCTCCGCGTGGCCTAACGGCACTGAAGATTTCGCTGACGGTCGCAGCGGATTTGATGTTGTGATACCAATTATTGTCTTTCTCATTGAGAAAATAGATATCAATGCCATCTGCATCATGCACAACACAAATTGGTGTGATTGCCTCCAGTGCTTTGGCTGTCTCGCGCCATGATCGTCCCGCCATTGATCCGCTATCGTCAATCAAAAACACGGTGTCAAACGAGGTTAAAAATGCATATCGATCATCATTCACCGCAGTGACCACCGAGGGCATAGATGGTGCGACAGCCGGAGCTAGCGGAGCAGGAGCGGCGGGAGTATATGCCGGCGGGGCCTCTGCTGTGGGTGTTGAGAATGCATTCATGCCCGCACGGTCTAAAGATGAATCAGTCGTGTGGCACAGATATTGTGGATGTGGGGGCAGAGGCTCACCTGGACGAGGAGTCGGTGTGGTAGAGCCCGCAAAGGAGGTGCTGTCTTTTGGCGTTCCCATTGATCGTGTTTGTATCGTGGAGGGATTGGATTCTGTAGAATTCTTGCGTGAAAGTTTGTCTTTTATGCTGCCTTTGATGCTGCCTAGAAGATTCCGGCTCATGTTGATTGCAGTGGGGATGCTGTCTTTGATGAGAGCTCAGGCGCCGGTGATGTTGTTGTTGTCGTGAAGAAAGTGTGCCGGCAAGAGGGATAACAGACAACGGCAAGTGGCATGGTTATCTTATAGGTCAGCCAGTGGCGAGTGACTCTTGACTCTTGTGAAGTTTGGTCGGTAATGCCGCGAGCATTCAAATTACTATATATTCAATCGCTAGGTCATCACCGGATACGGGTACCCTCTGTTTGATGTGTACATACCTTTATCTCCTGAGAGCGCTCCGCCATGGAGCAAAGTCTGCCTCACAATCGCTGACACGCCACCTCTATTAGGGCATTCCATTTCGTTATCACGTCTGAAGGGATGGTTCCGTAGACGAAAGGGGCATCGCAGCGGTTGCTCCAAGATAGTGTGGTGAGGAAGACGATGCTGTGTAAGATTTGCACTGCCATCGTCTCCACAGTCCAAAGCCAATCAACACCAGCCCCGGGTCGCTCTGTGCTCAAAAGCTTGGTACCGCCGTGAGGCTGTGTGTCTGACCGTGAAAACTGCGTCTTGATCACTTGCAGGTTTGAGTGCTGCGAAATCACGTGCGGCTGTGGAGATGGATTGTTCTGTTCTGTTCTGTTCGTGAACGCCATCTAGCTATGATGGGCTGACTGGCCTATATCTGCAATGCAAGAGCCCGCGAGGTCTACAGGTAAGGCATCAACTCGCTAATGGAATGGGACTCTGGTCGGATTGTGGACCTCGATCTCAGCGAGCACATGACATTGCTGGACAGCGTTTATTCCCACCAGAATCTCGTCGTCTGCGCAGACTAGCGTACCTTTGCTCTGGTCACTATACAGCTCGCTATTCAAACTTCAAGAAAGGAGTGTGAGCTCCAAAGCGTATGCCCGTCCCACCGCCATCAGTGTCTCTTGAAGTCCACTCCCGTGAGACAGCTGTGAACATGTCTCGAATCTTGTTGTGGTATGAAAGACAACCTTCCCCACCTGCTGGCCCTCTAGCTTTGCCGGAAGCGTTGTGGATAGCTGCAGGTCGCCATGCTACTGGGCGCTTCACATCCTTCCACGCATACCTGGGTCGGTTTGCTTGCCAACACTCGCCGCAAATTCCGACATCCATCACCTTGCTTCCAACCAAATACGGTTCAAGTTGGTCCAGCATCGGGACGAGTCTAGTCCGTAGCCCACAATGTGTGTGGTTTCTGTCAAGTTGGTAGGACTGAGATTTCCGTAAGGACTCAAGCAGCCGCTCCACATCGCCGGAGTAAGAATCGGTAGCATCATGTCCACTAAGTGTGCCTTGAAGGCGAAGCAGATTTGTGCGAGTGAAGAAACGTACCATTTCTCCTAGCTGAAAGGAGTCGCATGCATTGGAGCTATCGTACCCCAGTTTACACTGCCTGTCGCCGGACGAGTATATGTCCAAGAAATGATTTAGCACAGACTGTAGTGTGTCGAGCACGAACTCTCTGCGACTTAGCATCTCATCTAGTTGACGTCAGTATGAAAGATCGTGTCGGGTCTTGCTGTGAAGACCAGGAGATTATGATGAAGTCTAAGACTTGGACTTCTCTCCAGTGGTAGAAAAAGGGTATATGCAAAGTTCTCCTCGTGTAGAAACACTATGAGACTAGCTCAGGTCGTCGTCGACTGCCTCGCCTTGCCTTGCGCGTAATTCCTTCTAGGTCCCGGATCCACTTCGTGGCTTGGGACCATTATGTAACAAAACATTCTCACCTTCGATGCCATGAGGCATGTCCCACCAGAAAGCCAGCTCGTCATCCTCTTCAGCATCGGGCTTCCACTGAACAGAACCTCCAATGATAAGTCTTTTACTATGTGTCGCGACCCATGGAGAGTGATCGAGGAGTAGGCCAATCAAGAGCTTCTGGCGCAGGCGTTCTTCTGGTGGAAGTTTTCCCTTCGTTCTGGCATCTATCGTACTGTAGACCTTTTTGCGTTGGGCATATATTCTGAGATGCGGTAGAGCGTCAAAACGATCTGCAACGACAGTCAAATTTGCCAGATTGAGGAGAGGAGGGACCGGCGTGGATATATCGATGCCGTGGAGAATTCTGAGGAAGTCTGCGACCAGGTTCTGGATATTGTTGACTTTGGAAATGCGTCCAACATCTACGATTTTGACTCTAGGCAACTCTTTCGTAGGCGTATCGCCAATATCCGGATATGTCGTAAGTAGCTCTTTCAACGTGTCTGCGACCTGCTGGCCTTCTCCAAACTTCGAGGGATCTAAAAGACGCACAAAATATGGCGAAGCTTGCTTCACCTGTTCCGAGCTCACGCGATAGGAGAAGATATGATTTCGCCCTTCGTCGTGTACGTCCAGGATTAGATCGCCATCAGGCGATATAACAATAGGTTCTGGTGGAGTGTCTTCCTGGATTTGGCCATTCTCCTTCTCTTTTGGAGCCATGCAAGCAAGCGGGTTGAGCCTGGTGTTGGTAAGGCTGATGGAGGGGGATGTGGGTGGCGAAGCAAGGCGAGATATCAGCTTTGCTGGTGAGTGTGAGTATACAAGCTTGACGCCTTTGTAATTCTCTCATGGATATGGCCAAAACATCTTTGGGGCGAGAAGCGATGCGTGTTGAGAAGAGGGAAGAAAGAGATGCAAAAGCGATCGTGGATTGATGATGGTCTCAACTAGGTCTAGTGACTTCTCTTGTACTTAGCTAATCACCTGTCAATATCCTGCGGGACTCGGACTCAACTTCACCTCCCCTCTCATCATTCAAGCTGCCACCAACAATTTCACAGCACGGCTGGTGTTCCAAAGCTTCTATCTTTCCTGGTCTTCGATTCTTGCCAGGCCAAGCTTTGGTCCCGCAAACGAGTATCATCAATCCGGTATCGACATCGACCAGCTCATGTAAGTGACAACTTTGTGAACCAGGGACCAGCAATGTCAATCCTGAAATGCAGATGGACCCAAATTAAGACATAATTTCAAGAGGCTAGAACAACAGTCTCTCGTATATTGATGGGCTACGATCTAACACATTCCACTCTTCGCCTCAAACTTGAACCCGGCCTTTACGAGATCCGAGTCTGGCGCTGGACTGCAAAACAACTTCTTTGCCTCTAAATCCCCCTTCATCATCCACTTGAAGTAGGCCACTGCAGCTTTGCCCATCTTTCCTCCATACTTTTGATAGTATGTCCCGATATGCCCCACTTCGACTTCGCCCTTGATGGCAGGGGTGCTGGCAGGGAGGTTCTTGTAATCGAGGTCGCCCTACACGTGGTCGTCAGAAACTCGAAGAACTCCGCACATTTCGAGACCTACATTCTTCTGCGCAATGTCCTTCGGGCCACCAAGAAACCAAGCCACCGGGTTCTTAAATTTCGCCATCATATTTACGGTCGAGCCTTGGATATAACCACTGTTGAAGAGAGCTGTCATCTTCACTCGTGGATCTTGGCTTGCTTCATACTGAACAGGATTGCCGTTAGTCCTGTATACAGAGTCTTCCTGGATAACAGCGGACTTACAGCTTCAAGACCACCACAAGATTGCCCAGCGACAGCCAGCTTGCTGACATCGACATCACCATACTTCTTCGCAGCAGGATTTTTCGTCACCCAGTCGATCGATTGTATGAGCTCCTTGTAGGTTGTCTGCCCACTCAGTTGCGCCCCTTTGTCCGGTCCATTTGCGATGATCATGAATCCATGAGATGCGATTTCAGTGAGGAAGTTCGCGAACATAGTCCCAGCTTTCATACAGAATCCGTTGCCCCACACAATGACTGGCAACTTTCCAGGAGGAGGACTCTCCGGAACGTAGATGGTGTGGTCGGCCAATGTTGGATCACTCAAGTAATGGGCCTTGTATTGCCCAGATCCTCCACTCTTGTCGACCATGCACTGCTCATCCGGGCCTTGGCCATTTGGGCTGCCAAACATCGAACCTATGACCTTACCACTGTTACTTTTTCCCGAGAAACTCTCGCAGACCATCGAAGTGATGTCTCCGTTGGGATCCAGGCCCATGGCTTTCGCAAGTGATTCCATGTAGCCTCCATTTTTTGGAGCAGATGTTCCCTTTGGAGCTTGCGGTATCGCCACCACCAATCCGGCGAGCAGCCCAGTGGAAAGAATTAAACGCATGGTGTTTAATCAGCCGTCCGTGAATGCTTAGAGCAATAGGTGAAGGGAGCAATATCAGAGATCTGGGGCCTCGATTCGAGTTGGCCTACTTGTAGGTTATACACATTTCTTGCTTTATCCTCAATCAAGCTCTGTAGATTGTTTATTCGGACTAAAGCGTCGTTCATTGACACGTACAAATCCTAATTTTAATATCCTGCCATTTATTTGAGGTATACTCGAAACATTTTCAGGCACGTTTGCAAGTATGTAGACACGAAATCTGGGTGTTCAACCATCCGGGCCTGAGTTTCCGGGCTCGGCGTCCTCACGTTCCACGGGAGCTCACGTGCGCAGCAGGTGGTAACGACTAGTACCATAGTCTCACGGAAGCCCCCCCTTTTTACTTACTGAAGCAAAGCGGAATCGCTGGTCCTGCAAAAAAGAGGCGATGGTCAGCGCCTCCCTGGCATCGCGCTTCGTTGTTCTTAGCAAGACGAAGCGAAGATGGAATTGAGAAGACCGGAAAGTCTATTCGGTACACCAGCTTCGTCAGCCTTGGCATTCATCGATCCTTCACCATTCAGAAAGAGCTCCGAGAGACCATCTTTTTCTCTTGAACTTCCCGACCGCTCTCCCTTTAGCGACAACCTCCCCCTATGGAATAGTGAAAATCTTATTGCCTCCCAGGATAACAAGCACATCACCCGCCAACGCGAAATTGGCAATGGACAGGAACCAAGCCAGGGTTACCGAGAATAAGAGCGTTGAAAACACCCAGAATCTTCCCATCAGACCTCCTCACGACTACCCTGATCACCCTCAGCCGTCCACACACGTCCTTTATCGTCGATACGAATACCATCTGCACCTCCCTTCCTTGGATAGCCAAAGAATTGACGATTGGTAGGGCGCATATCGGCATCGGGGTCGTATTTATAGATCGCTGGAGATCCGACCTGTGCCGGAACACCAAGGAACGATGTCCAATTGTCGCTACTAAAACCTGTAACGTACAAAGACTTTTGATCGGGCGATATACGTACTCCATGAGGAAATGTAACGTCCAATCTGCTTAACATGGGTAGGATTATCTTTTCTTGGGGATCCCATCGCCAGAGGGCATTTGCGAAGCCCATTGGTGTCGCGGCAAGGAAGAGGGTGTGTACGATTGGGAATGTGGTGAAGTACATGTATGATTTCCCCGTCGATCTTTGGGTGGTCCATGCGATATCGTCCACGTCGGTGAACTGAAGTCCGAAACAGGAATTGAGGATCTGTTCGATTTCTCCCGTCGCAGGGTTAATGGTTACGACGCCGCCGTTGTAGTCCATTCTTGCGCCGAGGGAGCGAGTCGTGGTGAGGTAGACGAGGCCATTGTGATAGTCTCCACCGTTTGGACTGACAACGGACTTGGAAGTTGTCAATTTGGGAGTCGTTTTGGTGTTGAGGTGGCCGCATGAGCTAGATAGGAAATGAAGGCAGATCTCATCATTCTGTGGATGATGCCGGTAAAGATTGAGATTGTGTAGGCTAAAAAGCGATGTAGTTTCCAGCAAGATTGCCTGGATCCTTCTGCAACTCTGCTGCGAAAATCAAATCGGCTGAGTACTGCTCATTTATAGATAGGTCATGCTTCTATTCCAGGTTAAAAGCGGTCCGCGGCGTTCAGATCATGGATATGTCTAATCCAAATCGAGAGCTGCTCAACCGAAGTCATGAGCTATCCTGAAGAGATGCATTGGTCGATCTCCTGCCGAACAGGAAGCAAGGGATACCTGAATGATCCAGCTTTACCATTCTTCGTTTGACCACATTGATACAGCTATAATGTAAAGCAGAAATACCATTCAATCGGCATTCCAAATCGTTGTCTGTAGCCGTACACGATGTTGGTGGAAGCGGCTAGATGAAAGGAACCCTCAGGAACGGCTCGATCGTCTTGCATGCGCCGCTGCGGCGCGAGCTCCGTATGTGGACTCCAGGACTCCGATAAGCGCCACGACTTGGCGCATCATGGAGAAACAGGTAAAGATCATGCGATTGGAATCGACAGGTCCTGCCGCAATATGCTAAATGCTAAGCGCAGCCGACTTTATCTAGGTTGCGGTTAGCAAAAACAGCAAAGCCAGCCTTTTATTCAGAGCCGTCAGTCGCAACGCCGCATCCCAGTCGAATCCAATAAGATTTTGATCATGAAAGTCGTCAAAATGGAGGAGAATGTGTTCGGGCGGAGAACCAGCGAGACGCCATTGAAAATGTGGAGACCAAATGTTATGGTGTTGTGAGCGGTTGGCGGGCATTGATTAGTGAATAGTAAGAATCAGTTTGAGAAACCGTCAACATGGCATGTATCCAGAGTATCCTTGGATACGTTCGATCTTCTTGGTATTCGTTCTCGTTCAGACACTGCGATCAGATACTCATTCTAGCTATTCATAACTTGGTCGGTGTCCTCCTCGGTGCATGGATCGAGAGTTCATCTTCACCCTCGAAAATCTCGCGAGGCTAAGCAATGCCACAGATATGAGGAGTGAATGCCAATTTCGCACCCGCAACCAAGGTGTCAATATCCATCAAGAAGTCCACGATCTTATGTACTAAAGATGCTTTCTCAAATTCTGCTTCTTCTCCATAAGAGTGGAAATAGCCATGGAGCACAGTGTTATCGCTCGTCCTTGGAAGGCTTTCCGACGCCTGTCGAAAAACTCGGTTGTGAGTTTCATCGCACGCATTGAGGTCCATTGTCAACGAAGTCAAGTGGTACCGCAACTAATATTTTGTCCGTTTCTGCAGCTCTTTGAACGTTACTCAGCCACACATCGATATCAAATGGCAGGAGTCCAGCCACACACTTTGTCTCAACGAAATGCTGTGACAGGTGGTTAGATAGGCATTCGTGTGTGTTGAAAAACAGGACAAGATGAAGAGGTGACGGTGACGGTGACGGTGATGGTGATGGTGATGGTGGTGTGGTTACCGAAATCCGTCGTGCGAGCTTTGCAGGCACTAAGGCAGCCAGGCATCTTCTCTGCCTTCCATGTGCACGAGGGACATCTCTATCACCCACTCAAGAGCTGTGGTCGTCTGCTCAGGACCTCAATGGTATATGTCGTGCTGGCACGGGCCGATTGCGCGATCTCGCTTACTGGGTACATCCAGGTACTTAGCTCGAAGAAAGAGTGCCCGCGTCTTCCACAAACATGATGGCCTTTGGATCCCGCCACGGCAAGACTTCAGACAGGCATTGCGTGACCATAATAGTATTGATAAGACAGATAGATCATACATAAAAAGAAGCTGATCTCGTCTTCAACTGCGCGAAATCCAGATCACTTCTCGCATGCCTGGTAGCGATATACATGCAGCATTACAATGGCTGCTCCTGAGTACGACGCCGTTATCATCGGGGCTGGATTCGCCGGCGTTTATCAGCTTTACACTCTGCGCAAGTTGGGACTCAACGTACTGTTGATTGAGAAAGCTGAAGATGTTGGAGGGACTTGGTTCTACAATCGCTATCCAGGTGCAGGCTCGGATGTTCATTCTTTTGTTTACCGTTACTCCTTCGACAAGGAAGATTTGATGACCTATCCTTTCAAGAATTGGTACTTAACACAGCCGGAGGTGCAGTCGTATATCAGCCACGTTGTTGATAAGCATGATCTACGCAAATTCATTCGGTTCAATACAAACTTTCTGGACGGGAATTGGGATGAAGATAATCATGCTTGGACGCTGAATACCTCTCGCGAGACAGGACTCACCACACGGTACCTGATCACTGCTATCGGGGCATTAGCAGAGCAACATATCCCCGACATCAAGAATTTCGATGTCTTTCAGGGGGACGTCTATCACACCGCAGCTTGGCCGGAAACTTGGGATTTCAAAGACAAAAGAGTTGGTGTGGTAGGCAGCGGTTCGACAGGCACCCAGGTTCTTACTGCCCTGGCAAAGGAAGCAAAGCATGTCACATCTTTTCAGCGGACCGCGCAATGGAACGTTCCGAACGGCAATAGAGCAATGACCCAAGAAGAAAGAGCTGAGATCGACTCCAAATGGGACAAGATTTGGGACGAGGCACGGAACTCAGGGCTGGCTTTTGGTTTTCCAGAGAGCACGACGCCGACTTTCGGCGTGTCTGCCGAAGAACGACAGCGTCGATTCCAGGAAGCTTGGGACAAGGGAAATGGATTTCGCTTCATGTTTGCCGTGTTTTCAGACCTCACGACTGACGAAAAAGCGAACGAGGCCGCGCGAGACTTCATCACCGGCAAAATCAACGAGATCGTGAAAGACCCGGAGACTAGACGGAAGCTCATTCCCACGGAGTACTATGCCAGGCGTCCGATTTGCAATAATGGATATTACGAAATTTTCAACCAGGATAATGTATCCCTAGTATCCCTCAAGGAGACGCCCTTTACTGAACTCACTCAAACCGGTGCGAAGACATCGGATGGCACAGAGCATACTCTTGATGTTCTAGTGCTAGCGACTGGATTCGATGCAATTTCAGGTGGGCTCGAACGCCTCAATCTTCGCGGCCATAGCGGCCGAACGATCAAAGAAACTTGGGATGGAACGCCAACTACCTACCTCGGATTCGCCATTCCTGACTTCCCCAATCTGTTTACCATCAGTGGCCCTCAACATCCGTTCACAAACACGCCTCCGCAATTGGAAGCTCAGGTCGATTACATCACCTCTTTGATCGAACATGCGGGCAAGGGGGGCAGAGTGGAAGCGACCAAAGAGGCCGAGAAAGAATGGGCGCAGCTGAGTATCAAGATTGCGGAGAACAGTTTGTTCCATAAAACTAGGGGCTGGGTATTTGGTGACAATATACCCGGTAAGAAGCACAATGTCTTGTATTGGCTCGGTGGCCTCAAGGCCTATCGCGAAAAGCAAGCGGAGGATGTTGCGAAGGGCTTTGCAGGCTTCCACGTGGTGAAGAGCTGACTGAAGGCGCGCGGCGGTATCGAGCTCTCCCAATCCATTCGGCGATTGACAGGTCACACAGCAGACGCGAAGCATTAGACCGTGACACAGAAATGCAGAGTCCTCCAAGCTCCAGAACCATAAGACAGCTCGAATCCAGTAGGGATGAGGCGCACCTGAGAACACCGGCCGTTTGGCTCAATTTCTGGCTGTCCCCTCCCAGGGGACGTCTGTGAAGGTCTTTGTACGCTTCTCTTCACACCGATTTTCAATAACAATGACTTTCCCCCTCGAGCATGAATAATCTCTATTCTTTCTTTAAGTACAGCAACGTTCCTGCCTTTTTAGCCGCAGTCTCACTCTCCTCTCCCACAAGAAATCCACCGGCTTCAATGCCAAGTCCAGCATTCGAAGGTCGTCCTGAACGAAATGTTCATCGCCGACTTGGGAAACGATTGTTCAACACCGAAAAACGATGCAGAGCTGACATTTCGCGAGGCAGGAGAAGACGTAGAGGGAGAGGTATGGGATGCATCCCTTGAGCTTACTTGTTGGGAACTGTTTTCGGTTGATCATTTTATACTGTTGCTTTCGGAGCCGTGCAAGAGGGTGAGGGAGAGAGGAGAGCTTGACTCGGATTGTGATCGGTCTTACTGTTGCATTCGGGATAATAGAACTGAGGTGTTCACGTCTCTAGGATGCTTGGTGAACACGGGGGATGACGGACACGATATGGGGATACTTATCAACAAGCTGCAACGAAGCTGCGGATACATGTGTTCAGCTTGTGCACAGACAATGATCTGTTGTCTTCCTTTTTGACTACCTACACAGTCGCTAAATCATTCCTCATCCAAGCCATCATGTCCAGCATGCATGCGTTTTCGTGCAGAGAACTCCGTTTGCCATGCCGCTGCAAATGAATTCATCCTCCCACCATCAAATGATCGTCCAACGCCTGCTTGTGTATCTGATTTTGGGGCGCGAGCACCCTCCCCTCGTTTTGTCTTCTCTCCGCTCATTTGAGACTAGATCGGGTCTGTCCAGTGACCATCCTCAGGCCCCGAGACTATTAGGAGACGAGCTCAACATATGTCTGTAGCCATGTATTGCAACCTCAACAGTCAGACCGCATCTCACGATTCTGCCCGACCCTCTCCTCATAAGCCTCCCAAGCGGCACTCCTAAATCTTTCAGCTTCTGCTTGTCTATCCTGTGCATTGAGAATGCCTCTCCCAACAATGATCACATCCACCCCTTTTTCCAGCACCACGTACCGAGGATCATTGTACTGCTGCCCCTTTCCATCGCCTTTCCAAGCATCTCCTTCCGTCCCAGGAGGCGGCAGAGAAACACCTGGCGTCATGGTAATAAAATTATCCCCATCTGCCGAATTGAGAGAATGTTGTGCGATGAACCCCAACACGAAATCGGGTTGTTGCCGCGCCATTCGGAGACATTGTTCTGTGTAAGCTCCGGTTAGAAGATTGCCTTCTGAACTCATTTCCGCAAGTAGCAGCAGTCCTCTCAAGTAAGGCGTTGGCTGCAATTTCGCCAGCGCATCTGATTGCGTGGGTTCAGGAAATGTTCCGAATGTAGGTACATGAGTGGGGCTCAAAGGTTCGGTCGTTGTATGGATCGTCGTGCTCAAAGATATGACCGATGGTTTTCTCTTCTCCCTGTGAGATGTGCCGTCCACGCTCAGTCCGACGCCATCACCATTGGTCAAGCCCACGCCATTTTCTAGGCTAGTCTCTTGTATGACGCCGTTTGTCCAGGCTTCTGGATTTATGGAGGAGCGGTCGTCGACGGAAACGTCGAATAATTCATCATCGGACGTTTCGTCACCGTCTATCGAGGGTGTGCCGCCGGAAATCTCGGTCGAGACGGTGGAGTTATAGGTGTTGATTGTGTTTTGGGCAGCGGCTTTAAGGGAGGAGATAATAGCTGGGCCTGGAAATATGTGGGCGTTTGTGATTTCGGACCACTTCGCAATCTGGAGAGGGCCGGAGGTGTACTGTTTTTGAACTGTACCTGAGGGATTGTCAGCATTCTGTTATGTAGCTTGCATCCAATCGATGACAGCGCTTCGCCTGTCTGACGCCAATCTTCGAGATCAGCTCAATGGTCGCGACTTCCAGCATCCTCTGGTACGCAGATTCGGTCCCTCTCTTCTCCTATCGATAGCGACGCTCAACTACGAAAGCAGATGACAGGGGAAGCGAGACATACTGCCAATGTCTCCAAATTTTCTATCCTCGAAAATCAGAAATCTCTTCCTTCTCGCAACCTCCCTTAGGCCTCTGACAGTCCTGTCGCCCCAGTCGTCAATGATATCCGCATGGGTTTTGAGAATGCATATCGAGTCGCCTACGTCCTCGGCGACGGAGAGCAGCTCGGCCGTGGTTGAAACATCGGCCGAGACGCAGAGGTTGGTTTTCTTCAGCGCAATGAGGTGGAGAAGGTATTTTTGGAGGGGAGAGGTGTATGGGAGCGCGGCGCGATCTTCGTACGACTTGTGATATGTTGCATGGCGTTCGGGCGCCATATTGGTGTGGACCGTCTGTTGTCTCCAAGATGCGCGTTGGGGAGAAGACAAGGCGGAGGGTGGCAGCGGTGTCTCTTATTACTGTGTATTATGGTGTTTCTGGTGGGGTCTGCAATGATCCGACAATGATCAGCCCAAAAGAAAGTCTGTTATGGGGAAGTCGTTTATTTCTCCTGAGTACCGTTTGATCTGGACTCTTGGACCCGGCCCTGACCACCCGCTAGGCAATTACGGGCCTGCCTCCGGGTTGGATTCCTACCAAGTACAAAGTAAGGTATACTGTGATACAAGCTCCAACGCCATCCATCACTCAGAAACACCGGAAGAAGCCGCCCTCAGCCATACTTTGTCCATATATATATCTGAATCTAGATCAGGTATACGTAGTGAAGATATTAAGGAACCCGTTCCCATCCTTTCGCAATTCGCTGTCCCTGTCTGGCTCCCTCGGACCGTCGGTTCCACCGAAACGATACGATAGCCGAAGACGTGGAGTCTCCTTGATCAAGACATGTCTATAACCGAGCTGGCAGCCAAAGGAGTAGACACCTGATATCGCAAACATCTAGTCGATCTCATTCTCGCTGGTCGACTTATCGAGAGCATCGAAGCGAGTCCGCTAGAATCGATGTTCGAACCTCGACCAAAGAGCTTGATAAAACATGTCGGAGCGGATCAAGAACTTGGAATGGCACTTTGTTTCCTTGTCTACGATCCATCCCTTCCTCGGCTTCTCCCGTCCCCGATGACTTGGGGTCTTACCAAAGATGTTCCCGCCGATTGCAGTATACTTATAACACTCCTGCTACTTGCATTTCTGCACATCACATAGGCCTGGCAGACTTGTTCCGGCCTGGCAAAATCCGAGACCAGATGAACTGTGTCTATCTTCGAACGTTTCTCACGTCTTCTTCATGGCGCACGTTGACATCTGCACCCGGAATGAGGTTTCTGCAACTCTCTCCTGATGAAAATTCTTTCCAAGACAGGGCTTGGTCCAAGGTCCTGGCTCAAGATCCTATTGAGCCAATGTGGCCGGCGTTGAATGCAGTTACTTTCACAGGTCCTTGGCATTGCTTGTATCAAGCGCCACTTGAAGTGCTCGTAGGGAGGAAGTTGAGAAGCATTGCCGCTCGTGATCCGATCGGTTGGCGTCAGCCTTACCTCGCACTTGGCCACTGTTTGTGTGGAATGTCGGACGAAATACACAGGCACTGAATCGTCTCCGGACATAACATCAACGGCCGTCTCCAAATCAAAGAGGCAGCCTCGCCAAGCACAGCCTAGCTGAACCTCCTTGACCAACAAAGTACCACCGACATTCTCTGCTATGCTCATTCGTCCAGACTCGCAGCATCCACTTGCCCGTTGTTTCGTCGTGAGTCGTTGCTTGACCAAAGATTTGACCATGATCATAGGAGGTGCGGGTGACACATCTACTTTGCCAGCCTCGAGCTGCGTCTCGATGTGCGGTGCCAAGGGTCACTCCTGGGGCGATGGGGGGATGGGGGAAGCAGGTGGGGCCTCAGGTTTCTGACTCAGCGACCGGCCTGATTGGACGGGATCATGCATGTTCGAAGACCCATGCTTGCTCATCGCGGAAATCCGCCGGGGCTGTGATTTTTCAGCACCTTCAACCAATCTTACGAATGCCAAACAACGGCATTTTAGAGCAACGATGTTGCCTCTACAACCACTACAAGGTCGTCTGGTTCCTGCCACGTTGATAGCTTGCTCATGCGAACCTTTTGGTTGAAGTCAGCGCCGCTTCTCACACTCCTCACACGCTCCATCGCATCCTTCGACCTTCTCTCCGCTTTCAATCAACAGTACTCTAGCCTGCAAGAGCCCTTTGAATACACCGGCAATATGACCAAAGGCGTTGTCATCTCCTTTGCCCACGGCGGCGGCCCAATGCCCCTTCTCGACGACCCCTCGCACAAGGAAATTACCTATTCCTTGAAGAACCGCGTCCCCAAGATTCTGCGCCTTGGTACGGACAAGGCACCAAGGGCTATTGTGTTGGTTACCGCCCATTGGAGCGAAAGGGTTCCCACAATATCGAGTGGGGACAGACATAGGCTTTACTACGATTATGGTGGAATGCCGGCTGCGACGTATAGGCTCAAATACGATGCGCCTGGAAGTCCAGCTGTCGCCAAGGAGGTGTTTGATACATTTCAGAATGCGGGATTGCAGCCCGATACCGATAGCGAGAGAGGTCGGTTGTCCTTTTCAATATACACTTTGGCTCAAAGACTGCATGGGCGTTGCCAGACCTGCCTTCTCTACAGATCGAGTGCCGCACATGTTCCAAGAACACAAGCCATGCCTTTTGCCAAACCCAAAAAGTTCTGAAGGTCATATGGGGGCTAACAAAGCACAGGGTGGGACCACGGTGTTTTTGTCCCCATGCTCCTTGTCAATCCAAAAGCCGACATCCCCATCATCCAAGTCAGCGTCCTAAGCTCCGAAGACCCAGCCACGCACCTCAAAATGGGCCAAGCCCTCTCCATCCTCCGAGACTCCAACATCGCCATCATCGGCTCCGGCTTTTCCTCCTTCCACAATCTCCGCTTAATGTTCAGCGGCATCACCGAAGACCCATCCTTCCGCTCAAGAAACCAGGCTTGGAATGCCGCTGTTAAGGAGGCGGTCGAGGAGGAAGATGTGGGAAAGAGGGGTGAGAGACTGTTGGGGTGGAGGGAGTTCCCTCACGCTTATGAGATGCATCCTAGGGGTGGTGCTGACCATTTCTTGCCTCTGGTCGTGTGTGCCGCCGCAGGTGGGGCTGCAAAACCGAGGATGTACACGGATAAGTTCTTGAAGTTGGACATGTACTCTTTCTATTGGGACGACGAGGAGTAGTCAAACCTTTTCTACTACTTTGAACATCTTGATCATCGGTAATGGCACCATTTCTTTCTTTCCATTCCCGCCACGCCAAGGAATCTTCGCCGTGTGTCTGTCCTTGTCTCGACAAGCTCGATCTACGACCGACAAGAAACCATTGGGACACGATACGAGCCTACAACTCCAGTACACCTCGACGATGACATGTTGAAATCTGTAAAAACTTCCAAGCAAAGCCCAGATATTCAAGATTTTCGATACCCCAACGTTAGAACATGAACAAAAACTCCCCATCATTGATACCAAATCGACACATCTATAACGTAAGGCTACCGTGTAGATCTCAAACCTCAACCGTCAAGTACCCCTGCACCGTGTAGACAAGTCAGAAATCATAAAGCACCACCACTCTCCCTTTCTTCCCCTTTTCAAATCAAACCCCGAAAACCCAATCCATCTCTCCCGCATGCATGCATGCGCTCCTATTCCACCTCGTCTCATGGTTTTCGAGTTCCATCCTTATCAAGATAGCGGCTTTGTTTGTTCGTGAGTGTTCAATGTCCATCTCCTTGTCCAAGTAAGCGCTACTTGAGCTTGACAGCGACGCAAGGCTGAGGCTGAGGAGAATAGACCCAAGACCGGAGGTTACAAGTATAGCGTGAGAAGAAGACATCCTTTCTGCATCAATGCCGGGTATCTATATCCAAACCATACGCATCCTTCTTCTATTCCGAGACGAGAGCGACAAGACCACCTCAAAAGAGTCCTACTCATGTATGCGCAAGCTACATGGAGCAAAGAATATGTGAAATTAGGGAGAAAACTAAAACGCACCAACATTGCCAGTCAAATGTAACAGGGTGAATCCATCAAGTCTTATCCCAGTACAAGATACAATATATGCTCTTTCTTATGACAACTACAGCACTACAAGCACCCTCATTTCTTTCCCCCCTTCTTCTTCTTGTCCGCTCCAGGCTGCTGTATACTCCCAAGAATAGTATCGAAAGTCTTTGTTGGATCACCTGCACCATTTGCAGTCGCGGGGCGAGAAGACCCAGGTCTTGGACCCAAAACAGGAGAACCGGGTTGCGAGCTCATACCTGTAAAGCCACCTGGTCCGAAAGCGCTCGAGCCAGGCATCGGCAGTGCTTCAAGGCCGCTCAGCATGACAGACTGGCGATTGCTGCGGCGGCCTCCCTCACTTGCAGGTGACGCAGATCTAGAGCGAGGCGTGAGTGACAGAGCACCAGGAGCTCCGAACTGCGGAGGAGGAGCAAGCGCTTCTATTCCACCCTCATAATCGAGACGGTCAGGTCGATGAAGCGTCTCTTCAACCGCGGCGCTCAACATAGTCGAATGCTTCGTCCACTCTTCAGCTTTGATCCAGCAGTGACTTCGCCTGTAAGTGCCCTCGACACCAAACTCAATGATGTCTGACGGAAGAGATACGACACCGCCACCACCAGCAACAGCGTAGTAGGTATACGCATTACTCATCTCCTTGGCCCATGGAACGCCAGAACGTGGTGGTTCGCAGAGGAAGTACTCGACACCTTGCGTCCACTTAACTGCTGGTGCGTCAACGACGAGCATGGGCAAAGACTGAATGATGGCGTAGAGGAACAGCCACTGTCCTTGTCGAAGGTCGTCCAAATGACGAATGGTGCTGTTATGGGCCTCATGATGCTCGTATCCTTTGAACGAATCGAGAAACGGTGTGGAAATGTCGGCATCCTGGTTGTAGGAAGCTTTGAGAACCTCATTGAGATTTTCCTTCTTCAATTTTTTCGCCATCAATTTCTTGTCTGCTGAAGCATTACCGTTGAGTTTGAGCTGCGGAATGAGCGGAGTGTCAAAAGGAATCGGTGGCTGAACTGGAGGCGTGGAGCGGTCATACTCGTTCAACACTTTCCTCAAAGCGCGTTGCATAGGCCCTTCAGCATCCTCAGTATCGTCATCTTCAATAACCATGTCTGTTGTCCGGGTGGTAAGAGACTGTCTGTCCACAAGCAAGTCGTAAAGGTTTCCAAGGTCCTCGTACAAATCTTTGAGAACGATCCTATTCAGCCCACTGGTCTCGAGAGTATTCTTCTTCGAATTAGCCTTTGGAGGCCAAGATCCGTACTTGGAGCGGTAGTAAGACATGAACCATTTCCGCATGCTGTTGAATGCCACTCTCCACTCCTCAAACTTGACTTGTTTCGACTCGTCTGCAGTTTTCGAATTCATGATTCCGGAGAAAATGGCAGGGAAATCAAAATCTCCCAGCTTCGCATTGATGTTTCGTTTTCTTTGATCGAGATCCAGCGCTGCTCTTTCCATTCGAATCCGTGTCTTGGCACTGATCATGTCGAATTTGGGGTCCTTGAGTGCAACGATGTCATACCATTTTCCGACTCCATGAACAAAGGCCTCGTTGTAAAGAAGTACAGAGCGCATCTTTTCTCCCAAGACAATCGCTTCAATCGTCGCGGTGCGACTTCCTCTCACGTCCCCTAACCTCAGCTCCTCAATATAAGCGTCGAAACTGCCGTGGGCCACCTCGCCAAAGGTAGAGCCGTCCAGATTCGAGAAGCCATAGCGATTGAGAAAATCTGCAATCTTCAAGAACACGGAAAAGATCGATGGTCGTCGCTCCGTCGCAACAATCGACTGTCCGATGAGAAAAGCAAACAGATTACGAGCAGAGATGAGAGTGTCAATATCATTACTCGTCAGTTTCATATTCCCAGCTACCCCACCGTCAGCACTCAGTGCAATGGGGAGTTGTAAATGTACATGTCCACTTTCTTCGTCTTCGAGATTCCGCGAGTCTAGGGAGTCCTCTGACGGGTCGGTTTGTGATGCACTCGAAATGCTAGCATTGGCATCTCCTCTTGAATATGACCGTCTTGTGGAATCTGTCGAAACCTGTCTTCGTCCTGCCTGTGAAAGGGCTGCGGTGCTCTGTCCGACGCCTGGATAGCTGTAGAGTTTGCCAAATGCCATCTCTGTGAGTACTGTGCTGGAGGAGAATATACTCGAGGAGACGCGGAACGAGGGGCCATGGCCAGAAGTCCGAGGGAAGAGGTATACGAAGACATCGCCAGCAGGATTCCAAAGTTCATTGACCTTGACGCTAGTCAGTGATCATCTTTAATATCAAAAGCACGACAAACCTGGTAAGCACCCAGCAGCACGGTCGTATCGTATGCCGGTCGCGCATCCCCATGGCCAAGGATCCAGGAAGGTGGACTTTTCACTACTTCCTCTTTACCGGACTTTGTGAGTTTTGCTCCACTGCCCCCAAACCAACTTTTTCTCTTGTCTCTCTTGGATGTAGTAGCTGTAGAGAGAGTAGGGCTCGGAAGTCCCGGAACAGCCAATGTTTGGGGACTTGGAGCCTGAACTGGCGGTGCCCATCCAGAATTGCCCGAAGCGTTTGATCGTATTGGATAGAGGCCGTTCGAGGTTGTAGGTGAGGAATTGGCAGAAACGGCTCTCCGCTCAGACGGATTTGGGTACGGTTTTCTCCGCAGGGCACCACTTGTATCGATGGCGGGTAGATGCACACTTGGTACCTGAGCACTGGCAGCTCGTTGTTGTGGAGGAGGCGGAGGCACCCACGGTGCATTTTGACCATCTACGGAGGCAGATTGATGGTGGCTGACAGCTCGCCTTTCTGTGGGTAACGGGGCAATTAGGTTTGGGTTGGAGCCGTTGTTAAACATCTTTGACAACCTATTGGTCGACTTTTTCTGCTGGTGGCCCATGGGAAGCAAATCGGCGTCGATGTTCTGACAGAGGAGTGAGAAGGGGTATTTCGTAAGTTGGATATGACAGTAATGAGCGTCGTAGGGATATGGTCCTGGTTTTAGGGGCGTTCGAATGATGGTCTGCAAGGAATGGCAGCTGGGAGAGAGGGCGTTGGCGCGGCTGTGGCTATGCAAGAAATGGAGCGGTTGCGACGTACAGCCTTGTGAGATGGCAAAGACAGTCTATAATAAGACCAGTGTGGCACCAATACAGACAGAGAGATGCACAGCAAGATTTGGCAGTGAAGGCGAAGGCGAAGGCGAGAGCCATTGTTGTCCTACGAACATACTTTTGATGTTTCGAAACGAAGGGCATGCATGACGCATCAAACAAAGGCAGGGTTTTCGTTCTCCGCTTTTGCTCAAGTGCTTCTCATTTCTTCTTCCTCGCCGAGATGGCACACAGCCGGTTCAGAGGTAGGGGACGGTCCTCGGCAATACGACGAAGTGTGCTGGAGACAGAGTGGTTGCAAGGGCCGAGACAGAATTGAAAAGCATATCGAGGGGATGCAACGATTCCGCACCAAAAAGACATCCCCAGCACCCAGCACCCAGCACAGTACCTTACCTACCCGCTCCAGCCGTGATTGACCCAAGTACTCGGAAGCGGCACCTACATAAGTACATAAGTACATAGCAGAAAGCATCTTGCCTTCAGTGGAGGTCTGTGTCTACACTCTACACAGTACCTGCCACCCAACGTCCATCTTATGCACTTCGCAGGCACATTATTCCGGTATTCCCTCCCTTCTACAACCATCATCATCAGAAGACAACCACCACTGCTCGTTGGTGTCGCTGCGCGTATGGCGTCAACGGCTCAACAACTGCCCGCAAAATCGCCTAAGCCACCACCCCTCATCAACCTATTACGAGGTACGCACTCAGCATTCCTCAAGACGGGCACTCAACTCATCCGAAGAATCCCAAAGGCTGGCCAAATGCTTCCCTCCTTCCTTCAGAACTCCTGCGAAGCGCTGCAGAACACGTCCTATCAGACCGCTCCCTCGCTGTTCCAGCACTCGAGTACGGCCCAGACTGGGGCGATCAGCTCTTACGGGAATCCCTCGCAAAATGGCTGACCGAATTCTATTCTTCGCCTGCGCCCATCGAGGTGGACAGGATAGCAATCACTGGAGGCGCCAGTCAGAACCTGGCGTGTATGTTGCAGACATTCACCGATCCGGGATATACAAGGAATGTATGGATCATAGCACCAGCATATATGTTGGCTTTCCGCATCTTTGGCGATGCGGGATTCGAGAAGAAATTAAGAGCTGTGTCTGAGGATGCCGAAGGATTCAATGTGGCATACCTTCGTCAGGCAATTGAGAAGAGTGAGAAAGATGCCCGGGCTAAGGGTAACGAGGCGCCGCAGTTTAAGGCAGCCAAACCTTGGAGTAAGATTTACAAGCATGTCATTTATTGCGTGCCAACATTCTCGAACCCATCAAGTAAGACGATGAGCTTGGCTCGAAGACAGGAATTGGTCAAAATTGCAAGGGAGTATGACGCTCTGATCATCACAGACGATGTGTATGATCAGCTGCAATGGCCTGCTGGTCCCGACAAGGTTGACGAGCATGATCTCGCAACTACGAAAGCCGTCATGCCTAGATTGGTTGACGTGGACAAGGTTTTCGAAGGCGGAAGTGAGCGAGATGGGTCAGATGGCTTCGGGAATACTGCCAGTAACGGAAGGTATACAATAACACATCAAGGTGCATACCCCAACATCAATTGACACTCTTAGTTTCTCCAAAATATGCGGACCAGGGGTCCGAACAGGCTGGGTAGAAGGTCAGTCCCTACTCTCTTCTTGTGATCCTTTTGTACCACCTTCCGCATGGCGTTGTCTAAAATCTCAGTCGCACGACACCTTGGCCAGACTAACCAGCATACCATAGGAACCGCCAAACTGGCCTACGGCGTTTCACAGACGTAAGCTCTTACTCACAAAATTCCCCCAACTGTCATTCTGACACGCGTCGCAGCGGCTCATCCCGCTCCGGCGGCGCACCCTCGCACCTGGCAGCAACTTTTCTCGCCAGCCTTCTCTCTCAGGGAAAGCTCCAAACCCATATTTCAAAGTCATTGCTTCCGACTTACCACCGAAGGTATCACCTACTCCTGTCCGCTATACAGCAACATCTCGTACCGCTAGGCTGCGCACTACCTCCCACCACAAAAGCGCTCGGCGGTCAAGGTGTGGCAGGTGGCTATTTCATGTGGCTCACGTTACCAAAAGGCCTGAGCGCAAAGGATCTGGTGACGAGAGCTCAAGCCGAAGAAAATCTTGTGATTGCCGGTGGTGGACTGTTTGAAGTGCCTGGCGATAACGCGAACGAAGCGACAAGGTTCGATGACTGCGTTCGTCTGTGCTTTACCTTTGAAAAGGAGGATAGTTTGAAAGAGGGCGTTCTGCGGCTCAAAACCGTAATCCAGAGGATGCACAACGGTGAAGCGCCACCTGAAAAATCAGAGGGACAGGCAGGAAACGATGCTACCAATGCTTTTTGGTGAGGCTTCGTTTAGTATAAGACAAGACATCAAGGCGTAGTTGATGTCCGAACAATTCAGCCTCGTAATTCAGTGAGATAAAGTAGGTCCCAATCAGGAGGAAATCTTCTGAAATGCAGCATCATCAGCCTACCCACTGTCACCTCCACGTCCTGTCCGCCAAGGCCCCCTGTACTCATCAGTCTCGTTTCATTCACAAATCAATAAACGCCATCCATGCAAATTTTATCTACCCAGATCAGTTGAAGATGCTGGTGCCCATTCCCTTTCCGAAGAAGAGCCAAAAAAAAAAACGCCGTGCCCCGCTCGTTGAAATCAAAGACACTTCGTCACTTATTCACTCGCGCATGATTTATCATCTAGGATGATGTGTATGTCTGTTTGGGGAATGGGTAGGAGGGGCCGAGCTCCTTGATACTCAGTTTGGCGAGCCATTGACCGAGATCGACGCATGTGTCGAGCGGTTTGCCTTGGACGACACCGGCCATGAAGCCGCCAGCAAAGGCGTCACTAGAATGTGTTGTTAGCGGAGGTTGTGAGGAGGAGAGGTTTGAGTGGAGAGATGCGCTGTCCCAGGGAAAGCGCTCGATCAAACCCGAGTCAACATGGCCAAATTCTTCAAAAAAAAAATTGAAAGTTGCAACTTTTAGCGACTCAGCGATGCCGACGTGAACTGCATCGCATCTGTTCGAACTGGGAAGTTGGATTCAGATCAGGACAAAAGAGCGACTTACCCAGCACCGTTGGTGTCGTTGATCTCCTCCTTGGCAATCTGATGAACAGGGTATGTCTTCACCTCAACACCGCCACCCTCTTTCTGGAAGGCAACGATGGTCGGGTCAGTTCCCTGAGTGACAACAGCATACCGCTGTCGCTTCTCATTCTTTTTCGGCAATTGAGCCAACGCCTTTGCAATCTCGGTGATATCGGTCGTGCCCAAGTTGTGGCTCTCCGCGTATGCCAGCGCCTCAGTCTCGTTACCAATAACGTAATCCCAGTATGGCGCTGTGCTGTCCAATTGATCCTTGAAGAACTGACAAATGAATGGCGCACTTAGGGAGAAAGCGAAGACCTTGTTCTCCTTTACTGCCTCCTCCCCGAGCGCGAGAATGGCTGGCACGCAGACGGTCAAATGGTATCCACCAACGTAGTACACCTTTGCCTGCTCAACAACCTTCCAGATTTCCGGCGACTTCAAGTGTTCCAGTTTGTAGTTGTTCGCGGCCGCCAGATCGGTGCACATGGAGCGGTTATGGCCAGTGATGACGACGCCACAGCGACCGGTCGGGACTTTCTCATCGTGGAGATATTCTGTGCGTAGACCAGCTTTCTTGCAAGTTTCGACGAGGGTGTCGGCGTATTTATCCTTTCCAACACAGCCAATGTAGACGGCTGAGTTTGGTGGGAGGATGTACTGTGGCTGTTAGAAGTGCAGTGAGATGCAAATGTACGTGGCATACCTGAGCTCCACGAGCTGTGTTCTGAGCAGCACCACCAGCAATCAACTTGGCATTGTAATTTTGCAGTAGGTCTTCATAGAGTCCCATGTGCTTCTCCTCAGCTAGAATGGCATCGTTTGCCTTGAGCCCGTACTTCTCGAGAAGCTTCTCGTCACTGTAATGGGTTGTTAGAACATGTAGAATTCGTGTCTGATGCCTTTCCAAATTCCAATCAAGGCAAAGCAATGTCTTCAAAAGGCTGTGTTCCAAAATGCTCAATTCTTCCTATTTGCACTTCCCCCACCTCCAGGCTCAAAGACGAAATCGGCTTACCCTACACCCTGGATATCAAGGAGCGGGTTTTCCAGGCAAAGCAATTCGAACTGGCCGGCCATTGTCTTTCTATAAAGTTTATTGCGGTATGTGGGATGAAACAGGAATCGTGAATGTTGTTGATGTTATTGCGGTGCGAAGGTGGGATGTTGATCTCTTTGGGAAGCGAACAGAGCTAACGGGATACCCATTTTCAGGGCTCCACGACATCGGAGGCCGCTGAATCTGGGGTCATATATCGAAAACATTGGTCCTCACATGGCATTCACGACGTTGTACAGTACAGGTCGTGGATAGCTTAGCTATGCAAACAACGAGCAAGAAAACAGATCCCCAACGTTCTGTGTAACGAGATTATACAGTTCTCAGCTGTCCACGATACAACTCATCCTAGCAAAGTGCGGAAGGTCGGACCGAAGTTGACCTGAGAAGAGCCAATTGCCAACTCCTGAAAGTGACGTGACCTAACATGAGGTGGGAAAATAGTGGTAATGGATCAATTCAAGACGCTCAAAGACTCCGATTCAGCCTGCTTCTAGCCAACCCGTGAATGTCCCAAAAACATGATAATGTGCCATGCGTAACAGAACCAGCAAGGTATACAAGAAAGAAGTCATCCTCCAATTTCTATTACACAGCAGAGTATCCACCTCTTGACCCACCACCCTGCACCGTCGCAACCACCCTTCTTCCAAAATCCTTCATAATGTACGGGATGTCGCGGATCGTGTCGCCGTGAGGGAGGAGATCCCAGCCGCGGGCTCCGTATCGGTTGTAGTTGAGCCAGGAGCCGAAAATGAGATAGGATGCTACTGCGAGGAAGAGACTTGAGCTTGTTAGTCAGAAGTCGCAGCATTTGTGGGTGGAGTGTAACTCACATTATGATGAACCAAGTAAAGAAACCCCAACTAGACCCTCTGTTGGGAGAAGACGGGCTGTCAATTGCATCCTCACATGCATATTTCGTTGACCATGATATGCGTAGAACACCCCAGTCTTCCTTCGCGATCTGTTCGTCCTTGTAGGAGATCAATTTCATAGATCCTTTCTTCTCTTTGCCTGCATCGTCTTCTTCGATCATACTTTCGGTCTTGTCGTCGTCGCCTTCTTCAACAGTGTCGTCCTTATCGGTATCTGTGCCGTCCGTATCACGATCGCAAAGAAATTCAATGATGGCCTTCTGCTTTTTGCCCTTCTGACCCTTCTCTGGCTCAAATGGTACCAAGCCTTCAGATAGCTCCAAGCTCAGGCCTTCTTCTTGAGAATCAGAATGCGATCTTGAGCCTTTGAGACGATGAACTTCCGCGTCCAGAGGCTTCCCTTTCCGCAGGCTGTAATCGCCAGCAATCGGAAAGACTCCCGTTATCATCGTCGAGTTCTCGATTGTATTGGTGGTTCTTTCAATACCGCAAACTGCGGACATTGATTAGCACAAGCCCTCGGAGGCGAACCGTTTTGTCCGCTGATGGTGTGGGCAATATTACCTCTGGTTCCCCCCGGACATTGTTCTTGTGCATCAACTCCCTTCTTCTTTCCTATCGGCTTGCAAATATCAATCGTGAATGTCGTGTTTTTGGTAGTAATGCCTTCTTCTCTGACCCAGTGCACAGTCCTGTCTCCGCCCAGATCTTTGAGATTCCATTGGACTCCTTGAGATACCACTTTGGAGCAGTCGAAGCTGGGTGAAGCTTGTATGAAGGTTGGTACGGAGAGAAGGAAGGCGGCCGTGTGGAGGAGAGAAGATCGCGGACGCACCATCGTGGTGTATAGACTGAGAAGTGGATGCGATGGATGGAGTTCGAGGATGTAGACGTTTTGTAGAGTAACCAGGGACAAAAGAGTGACGAGGAAATGGAAATGGGCCACGGTTCGGCTTCATTTGCTTGTCAATCGGGCGTCACTGGCAGGCACGTGATACGTCGACGCTTTTGTACTGTCAAAGTAATAGCACTTTCTTTTATTAAAGCGTACAGAATGCTTGCAAATTGCATTAATTACAACTGAAAGCACGCTAGTGGGATATGATTACCCAAGTAGTAGTATCCATTGCTCCAAAACTCCCATCCATGTTGAAGATGACCAGAAACTCCTGATGAAATGCCCTCGCGTTTCTGCAAAATCATATCAATATCGTTACCTCCTTACACTCTCAATAGTCCATGGTCTGAATCGAGTAACCTGATGTCTCCGCAGAAACGTAACAATATCGACACATTCTTGCCAGATGATTGCCGTTCACGAATGTCCCCAAAACCGAACTGTCCGAACCCTTACTAGCACTCTCCAGTGACCACCAAGACAGCTGTGTCATGAGCAGCGACGTTGAGTCCAATTCCATTTTCGATACATCCTAGCTCCTGGTCTGTCCAAGCATCGACGACATTGTAGGAGTCCCCGCGTTTCAGTTGGGGCACTTCTTTCCACCAGATTTCCTTCGTCTGCGGCGTATCGGCGACATTCAGAGCGGCAACAAGAGTTCCATGCTCAAATTTACCGGACCAGAATTCGGCAGGATATGTGGCATTAAAAGTCCACATTGGGTTGGTGCCCCATTTGTATGGAGCAGCTGGCTCACCAGTCAGGTCATCTTGATTGAACGCAAGTAGGTATTTGTTCTTGAGAATGTCGACTTTTGTGTTATCGAGCTCGGCGAGGTTGGTTCCGATCAGTAGGGGTGATTTCATAATCGCCCAGAGAGCAAAATGCGATCGGTTCTCTTCGATGGTCAACTGGCCATTTCCGACCTCAAGCATGTCGGGATCTGAATGGCCGTAGAAGTTGACATAGTTCATGTAGAAAGAGTTTTCGTTCAGTATCTCTTTGATGCGTGGCCAGTTCGCTGCGAGTAGATTTAGTGATCTGCATCTTCGATTGCTGGCCTGATTCTGGTAGACTATAAAGCCAGCTTTTGTGCAATTTTGTACAACTTTGTTCCTCGCGAAAATCGATGGAAGAGAAATTTCTGGCGATTTTCATGTCAAATATCACCAACAATTCCTCTCCATCAATCTCAGCGCGGTCACCACGAAGCTGGTTTTACTGTCGTTCAGGGAGGAAAGGTCATTGTTATGAACGAGAAATTTACCTTGGATGTCACCTGTTGATCTCCAAGATTGTGCTGTCTGGTTACCCCAGGTCTGGACGGCCGCTTCACCCCATTCGCAAAGACTGTAGAGCATTGGTCGACCTGTCTTGAAGATGGCATCACGCATTGCATTGAATCGCTTAGCAGTATTCGATTTGCTCCAATCGTAATCCTTTGGACAGTAGTTACCAGGAACACTTTATTCAGTCAGCGACGCAGGGCAAGAGTGGCGGCATGACATGGTATGACCAAGTAAATGCAAGAGATTTCGGAATGGAATGATGATTTGGACATTTGGCTATTTTCCATTGGCAAATTCCATCTCTATTACGTGGGGTTAAACTCACCCTTCACATGAGCCATTCGGATGAAAGTAATCTGGTCGATGGTTGTCTGCATCGGCAATGCACCATTCACATTCATCTCTGCGATCATCCGGATAGTTGCAATTGTCGTATTTGATGTCTGAGAGCGTTAGCTATGATAGTCGATGAACACGGTAGTCTCAAACAAGCGCAGACGATGGCGCCTGACTGTGGCATAGCCGAGTTTACCCAACCCGCCATTCGGTTCAAAGACATGCTGGGAGTAACACTTGACTCCCTCGGAGCCGCCAGAAGCTGGTATCATACACCGTTCGCACAAAATGCAACTTACAGTCAATCCCCCAATCCGCCCACGTCTGAGCATCTAGCTCTTCGTGGTCCAAGCTCGCAGGATATCCTGCGCATGTCTTCGTGCCAGCGCTACTATAGATACCGAGCTTCAGGCCCATGCTGTGAACAGTATCTGCAGTTCCCTTGATCCCTTTTGGAAATTTGGCGGGGTCTGGCTGAAGTCGTCCAGTGTTGGCATCTCGACCTGCTTTGATTGACCAGGCGTCGTCAATGTTGACGTAGATGTAGCCAGCGTCCTAAGAAATGTCAGACCAAGAGTGATCCCGTGCACCGCGATGAGTACATCGATTTGTGTCCATCCGATCCTATAAACTAAATCTCGTCATGGTTTCGATAACAATATTCTTAGGGAATTTTGATCTCAACAGAGCTAGCTGCTATGTCAAGGTCAAAGTCCAGTCAAGATCCATTTCTGAATCAGATTGATTACATGCAGCAAAGCAAAAACTCGATAGAATGGGGGACTGCCAGTATTGCAGCTGAAACCTACCTTAAGGCCCAATTCCACTAGCTTATGTGCTGCTGACAAGAACAGTTCTTCGGTGATGCTCTCACCGTAAGCATTCCATGAGTTCCACCCAAGAGCGGGCAGCTTGCCGACTTCAAGATTGCCGAGCGATCCCTGAGGCGCGGGAACAGCTACCACCAATGGAACTAGGAGAGCAAAGATGGTAAGCATGTTGATCGTGGACTGTGAAATGGGAGGTGTGCCGAGCGTTGATGAGTTTAATAGGAGTTAACAACGGCAGCAACCATTCTGATATAGATGTTTGATGTTACCCTTCACAACCCTGGGATCATCCGCTCTATCGGCGTTAATCGCACGAGGAGAGGGCCCATGACCGTTCGTTCACCCCATGAGGCTGAAAGAATGTTGGCAAGGGCCTTATATGGCCCGTGACTCGATGATTCAGGCCGTGGATGAACGAGAGGCCCGATGGGCTGATGACATTGCAAGGCTTAGGAAGGCGGTTTGGCCAGAGAATAGAAGAACACAGGGGTTGTTAGGGTGATTTCGACGTTTATATCGGGATCGTCACCACTTACCTTGTTTGTCAGACGTTTTAGGGCCTTTCCTAGCCTTGTCGAACCAAGCTTCCGACGACTGAGATGTTGCACTCTCGGTAGTAGAACCTATTCGACCGTCGTCTTCCCTCCCATCAACGTGTTGAGCTCTCCGACCATCCACTTCGTTGAGCAACGGCAACTGAACGTGGCGAGCGATGACCGCTGGTAACACCACAGAGGACAAAGTTACCCGCATCCTCACACACTTCCCACAACGTTGTTGCAAGGCGTGCAATGCTCGTCACTAATGAATCGCAGGCTATCTCGGGTTTGAAGGGATCCTGCTCTTCTGTGCTGCAAGGCACATCCTACTGCAAAACCTGCAGCGCAGCGCGAAGTGTGACCGATGAGATGCGATATGGACCTGACTCAGGCAGTCCACGAAAGGGAGCCGGTCTGCTGAATAGCTCCCGGAGTAGTGCTGGGTAAAGGATGAAGCAAAGCAAAGCAAACCAGAGCAACTCTCCGTGGTGAATGAGAGAGATGTCGTAGCTGTTGTCCGACCAGTTTGGGAGGGACTTCAGGGACCCCCTGATTTGTGCCCCGCAATGCAGCTGCAGCACTGCTCACCATGTGCTCCGGCGAAGAATTCTCCGTCAACCATGTTCAGATCTTACCGATCTCGTGCCGCTTGGTCACCATTTGGGAAGGTAGGCGGCCAGACTTGGCATTTATAATGCCGAAGATTATCCAAGGATGGTCTCTTCAGGGTAACGCCTTGAGGAAGTTGACGTCTTGGGGTCGCTGGAGCAGCGAATGGCCATCTCTGCGCTGCTTAGTCCATTCTCTTGTTGGCAATCCATGTGAGAGGTTTGAGGTCAAATCTAGTTGAGTGGCCGTAAAGTAGCGGTAGGCCGTGAGATACTGGTGGTACAAGATGAGCTGTCAAAACGCGGGCTTATCCCCTGAAAAAACTCGCACAGCATGGATAGTCAAGCATTCCATCTGCTCAAATGCAAATCTACCAACGGCCGTTCCTCGTCACTTGCCCTTTCCACGGCCTTGGACTGTCGCACAAATTTTGACCGCTAGGTCGGGAGAGTTCGACTATTGGCCTGGCCAACGATAACTGAATCAACTGACTGAATAGTAGACTTGCGCTCGGCAAGAATCGGCATACTCTGAACGGGCAGCGAGACGGTGAAATTAGCTGCTGAGACATGTTCCTGCGAGCCCCCAAGGATGCCTTTGCTAGGCGCAGAGCCTTCACCAGGCTTGAGAAATTATATCTGCTCTCTGTTGTGCAGAGTGCAGAGACAGAGCAGAGAACAGGGGGTACTGCGCGCCGAACTGATAGACCGAGTATCGGACCTGGGTCTACTGCATGGCATTGGCACAGGATGAGCAGATCCTGATGCCATTACGGATGAGTTGCCTAGTAGTTGTCGAGATGTTACGGCCTTGTTTTGCACGGCTATACAAGCGACTCGCTGATCGGTGCTCCTCCGAGGCGAACATTATTGTAGACTAGAGGCGATCGACCAGGCAAGAATGAGCGCGTGCTGGCAGTAATGCAAAACCGGCGTTTGCTGTGGACTGGATTGGACGCGTGCGAAGCTGTTCGGATCTGCAGAGATCTGCAGAGACCTAGGCAAAATGATGAGCATCCATCGCTGGGCTTAGTGGAACATCCCAGCGGTTAACAGTCTGCGATGGTGGAAACGATTAGCCACATGAGCTTCCAGCCTACTATGGTACATGACATGCTGTTGTCGTTAGTGGAACGCAAGCTCGAAGCAGCACAAGACGCGAAGAGGTGAGGGGCGCGTGGAGGATGAATGGAATGCCGAGACGTGGTGTGCGGGCTGTTGTCCACGGTATACTGTGGTATATGTAGCCTCAGAGCATGCGATAGTGGTACAGGCACGCATTATTATAAAGATTCTATTATCTTATAAATTAGACTCCCGATAGGTTTCCTTACTAGCTATTAACTCCTACTAACTCCTACTAACTCCTACGCTAATTAGAGCTACCTCTATATATTATACCTTTAGCGTAAAAATATAGCTTTTTTTTAATACTAAACTATATTTAGGCCCTAGTAACTCTATTTAACTTCTAGGCTAATTAGCTTATATAGCTTACCTAGCTAGTACTATACTATATCTTAATCTCTATCTAGTAACTCTAGGTAACTCTTAGACTAATTAGATATAACTAAGTAAAAAAACCTACTAGGAGTCTAAAAGAATATAGGTACCTATTATATAGGTTTCTACTAAACTACTATTATATCTATAATAACTACCTAAATCTACCTAATAATTACTCTATAATAAATACTTTAATCCCTCTTATAAGTCTACTCTCGAGCCTACTACTAAAAAGCCCTCTACCTCCTTCTACGAGCCCCTTATTAAGCGCCCCTTCTATAAGTCCTATACTAATTCTCTATAAAGATAGTAGTAGTAGTAACTATAATATTAAGCTATTTTAGATTAATAAAACTAATAGTAAGTAGTCTAATAGTAATATACTAATACTTAATTACCCTTTATCTAGCTAAACGCCCTTCTATTCTATATTAAAAATAACTATATTATAAAAGTTAGAGGCTATTATAGAAATACTTTAGAGGAATAACTAGAGTTTTTAAGACTTTCTATAAGCGTAAGTTAGCCTTCGTATAAATATTAAGACTATAACTATAAAGTATAGGGAGATTAAGCTATCTTACCTTTAATATAGAATAGTAGAATAGAGAAAGCGTATCCTAATAAACGTTATTATTAAACTTATACGGTCTAAAATCCTTTCTATACTAAGTAGACCTTCCTTAGACTTAGAGAAGGTACTATATATAGTAATTAAAGAATTAGATATTCTTATAGGTAGAAAAGATAGCCTCTTTAGTATATTTATAGACGATACTATCGAGTCTAATAAGGTTAAATCGCTAGACTTTAAGCGTATATATACGCTAATTAAGAGCTATACCTTATTATAGTATTACTTCCTTACTAGGCTTCTAAGTAATTAATAGTATTATTAGGGTAGTTATCTATAGTTAGAATAGATAGACGTAGCTATCGCCCGACGGGTATTTATAATAACTAGTATAGTCTACTACTTAAGAAAGTTAAAGTAATTAAATATATTTCCTACTATACTTAGTATCTATTTACTTAGTACTAGAACGAAGTATTAGGTTATTTAGTCTCTTTCTAGCCTAGGAATATATCCTAGTTACTCGTCTTTAAATAATTTAATAGAGAAGGTTATAGATATATATAAAGTAACTTCTACTAACTTCTACTAACTTCTACTAACTCCTACTAACTCCTACTAACTCCTACTAACTCCTACTAACTCCTACTAACTCCTACTAACTTCTTAGCTAATTAAAGAGCTAATATATATAAATAGGATCGGCTCTACGTAGTCGGTCGTAATCTATAGACTATTACTATATATAATAACTTTAATTTCTAGAATATAAAGAGAGATAAGGGAGTTAGGTATACTATAATAATATATAATATAACTATAGCTTCCCTTATTCTATACCCCGAGCTACCCGTAACTAGCCTATAGTAATCTATATATAACCCGACTATCTTATTAAAACTACGCGATATATTTTATTCCCCTATATTATCTAGTAACGATTAATATCTAGGTATTAAAATTTCTACGTTCCTAATTATAGATACTATTAAGTAACTCTATAAATAAAGCGTTAATTTAATCTTTAAGTATAGTAATACCTTCCCGTCTATACCTAGTATAGAAACTATCCCGGTCTCCCGCACGTAATACTAGTAGTTTAGGGTAATATACGAAAATAAGGGTATAATCTAAGGTAAGTATCTACTACTATTACTACTATTTACTAACCTAACTTCTATAGGTACGTATAATATATATAAGCGTATATTCTAAGATTAGCTTAGTCTTAAACCTAATACCGATTTTAATAATCGCTTATAGCTCGTATATAGTAACTAACTTACTATATACTATATTCGTTCCTATAAGATAGAGTAGTAGCGCGCCTAGTATCTATTTAATTGCTAGGACTAGATTCTTAGTATCCTAGTATAGTTCTACGTTTAAATAAACCTTTCTAATACTATTATATAGATATACTAGGCTTCTAAGAAGTAATAAGATAAGGTATATTATACCCTACTCTCTAATATCGGCCTATAAGGTAGGAGTTATAGTAGTAGGAATAATATAAAGTACTACTAGATCGAGCTAATTCTTAGATAGAGCTTTATATTATATATTACTACGCTATTCTACTCTATACTACGGAAGAGACGGTTCCTTATATAGTATAATACTAATTTCTTTACGAATCCTAACGAGGTTAATATAATTATTTATACGCTTACGCTAACCTAATTCCTCTAACTCGTAGAAGATATACGTTAATCGGTATTTATACTTAGCGTATAGAATAGTAATAACTATAGTAATACTAAGTTTACTATAATATACTATATACTCTAAGAGATTAAGTTATTTCTTATACTCCGTTACGTAGTTAAATATAGTAATATTAAAATACTTTAATACCTTATTAATCTCCTTATTATCTTCTTCTTTAGAGCTTCCTAGTATAACTACGGTCGAGAAATACTATATTATTACTAGCTCCTATTAGATATTAATACGCTAGAGTTATAGCGTATAATACTATTATCTAGTCTTATTAATTAGCCTAGATAAGTAACTATATATAAACTAGTTAGCCTTAGCCTCGAGTATCTTAATCTAAGTATAGCTATATTAATATAGAGTTATAAGAACTCTATATATAATATAGATATTATATTTAACCGGCTATACCTAGCTAATACGTAGATTAGTATTCTACGCGAGAGGGTAGAAAGCTACTTTAGGGAGTAGATATCTAGTATATATATAATAGTAGGTATAGAGTTAGATATATTTCTTTTTACTAGAACTCTCTTTCTTACCGACCTTACTAAGCTACGTTCTACTAAATAACTTATAGTATTTAGGTTAATCTTCCTTTCTAAAGATATTAAGACGATTAGATTAGGGTTATTAGCTAATAAAGTTAGTAACTTTAATAGTCTCTATATTAGAAAGTCTAGTATTATATTAATATTTTACCCTTCCCTTTATCCGGAAGATAGTAGCAATTTTATAGATATAGATACTACGGGTAAAGTAGATACGGAGGAGCGTATTATCGACTTAATAGATCTTATATTATAGGAAATTATACTTATTCTTAACCTATAGTACCTTTATCCCCTCCCCTTTCTCCTTTCCTATAACTCCTTTTAACTCCTACTAACTCCTAGACTAATTAGCTTATATAGTAGAAGTAGTAGTCTTAGAGATAGTCGTTCTTTAAGAAAGAAGGTTACTAGATAATAGTAAGTAGCCCTCTTATTCTAATATATAATTACTTATACTAACTCCTACTAACTCCTACTAATTCCTAGAGTAATTAGCTTATAAAGAGGTAGAAGTCTTATATATTCTACCTAACTTCTTACTATATAATATTCGGTTATTCTACTTAAACTAATAAATTATTAACTTCTATTAACTTCTACTAACTCCTTAACTAATTAGCTTATAAAGAGGTAGAAGTCTTCCGTATTCTACCTAACTTCTTACTATATAATATTTGGTTACTCTACTTAACCTAATAAATTATCTATATTTATCTATACTTAACTTCTACTATACTTAACTACTACTATACTTAATACTTACTATTTAGAAATCTTTCGTACTCTTAACTATAGATAGGGTATATTTATATATAATCTATAGAGAGTCGTATAGAGAGTCGTATAGCTTAGTTAATTAGGCGTATACTATATAGAAGTATTAGTAATAGGCTAATTTATTAATACCTACCTAAGTAAGGTTATTACTAGAGATTAGCCTTCTTTAAATCTAGCCTTCTCTAAATCTCTAGTAATAACCTTACCTAGATAGGTATCGATAAATTAGTCTATCGCTAATACTTCTATATAGCGTAAGAATTTTTTTAGTATATCGACTAAATTACTATACCGGTATTAAACTACCTACCTCGCGCCTACGGGGTTTAAAAGAAGCGTATAGGCGCGAGGCGGGTAAACTTTTTTAACTCCTACTAACTTCTACTAACTCCTACTAACTTCTACTAACTCCTTTAGTTATAATTACCGCTATAGAGTAGAAAAAAAGGTTAAAGCTACTAACTCTACTAACTCCTATTAACTCCTACTAACTCCTTTAGTTATAATTACTACTATAGAGTAGAAAAAGAGTTAACTAGCTTCTAAACTAATATACCTACGAGAAATAAATTCGTTATCTAGACTAAAAACCTACTTATAGTTAAAAATATTACTACCTAGACTAATACCCTATCTATAGGTAATAGTATTACTACTTAGACCGACAATATACCTATAGGTAATAATATCGCTACTTAGACCGGTAATATACCTATAGGTAATAGTATTACTACTTAGACCGGTAATATACCTATAGGTAATAATCGTATAAGTATTAAGAGCGGGTAATAAGACGAGGGCGTACTAATTAATTCGGCGTATACTATATAAAGAAACTATAAAACTCCTAATACTAAGCGCCGGAGTATACTAAAAGGTATAAAAATGCCTAAATTCTATATATAATATATACTTAAACGAGAGATAACTAATAATAAGTACCTTATAGTAAAGCCCTTATAGGATAGTCTAGTATACCCTAAGGTTAAAGTATTAAGTATATAAAGGTTAGACTCTTAAGCCTTCCTTATAGTTAAGCCCTTCTAAAATAGTAGTACTAAATAGTAAGTTCGAAGCGTTATATATATAAAGAGTAACTACCTAATTATACTAATAAACTTAGCTATATAGTAGTAAAACCTTAAGCTATAATACTACCTCCTATTCCTCCTAAGGGTAGTAGTAAGCCTTTTAGTAATAAAGCTATTAAACCTAGACTAGGTACTAGTAGTAAGTAACGCTAAGTAGGGCGACGCGTAGAAATAGAATAGCTACTACGTAGATTAAACTATTAATAGTAAGTATAGGCTATCCCTAGTTTATTTACCTACTATCTACCCTTTTTAGAGTAGACCTAGTATTTATACCCTCCTTTAGTATAGTATATATATTATTAGTTACTAAGGAGTTACTTACCTAACTCTATCTCTATAATATAGCTAATATAGCTAATTATATACTACTAATTACTCTTTACCCTTTTTAACTTCTCTAACTCCTCCTCCTCTATATACTACTACTTCCTAGTAGCGGCGGGTATATACTAGTCGTAGACGTTACTATAGGGGGCCTAGGCCTATAGATACTATATAGTATTAGCTAGCTAGAAGGCGTTAAAAGCCGCCTAGCTAGAGGGAAGTAGTAGTAATAGTAATAGTAATAGTAGCGGGGAGCCCTAAAAGGACTAAGGCCTATTATTATTATTATTATTATTATTACTAATAGTCTAAGCCGTAGGAGACACGCCGTAAGGAGGTAAGGGTAGAGAAGGTAGTAAGAGTAAGAGTAAAGGCGAGAGAAAGAGTAAGGAGCTAGAAGAGAAAGGTAGTAGTCTAATAAAGGTAAGCTAGAATCTATTTAAACTAAATTTAACGTCTTAAATACTACTAAGATTTTAAAGATAAATCCTTAAGATCTTAGTATTATTTAAGATATAAAATTTATTTAAGATTAAATATCTTATAATTTAAGAGGTATCTATAGCCTACCTACTTCTTCTTCTTCTTCTTCCTCTTCCTCTTTCTCTTCTTTCTCTTCCTCTTTCTCTTCTTATCCCCTACCCTAATTATTATCCTAATCCTAATTTAGAAGGGGAGAGAGAGGTAGAGGCGTAGGTAAGGATAAGGGTAAGGGCGAGGGTAAGAGTAAGAGTATAGGTAAGGGCGAGGGTAATAGAAGGCGTTAGTAGTAGCGCTAGCGGAGGGAGAGACTATATATAGGTTAGTAATAGTTATTAATCTAACTTAAGTAAGGTTTAAGTAAAGGCTAAGCTTAAACTCTTAGATATTACTTACTATATATAACTAGACCTTAGCTAACCGGCTAGGAGCGTAGCGGCTTTAAGGAGTATATAGACCTTATTAAGCTTAATAAACCTAGGGAAAGGATAAGAGAGGTAAGGTATAGTAGTAGTAGTAGTATAAGACTAGGTAATAGTAAATATAGTAAAGATAGATTCGTAGTAAGACTAATAGCTAAAGAGGTTTCTACTCTCTATATACCCTAAAGGTAGGCGCCTTAGTAGGTCTCGCCTAGCGTACTAGAGTATACGCGTAGGCGTAATATAGTATATAGTAAGGCTACTTCTTAGTTCCTTATAACTATCCCCCCTCCTAAGTAACCTATCCCTAGGTTAGAGCCTCGAGCGTAGTAATAATAAAAAGCCTATACTCCTAGATATCCGTACCTACGCGATAGCTACGCCTCTTAAGTTTTACTATAGTAGATATATTCTATTATATCTACTAGGCGGCGTAATATATCGCCGTACAAGTAGTAAGCGTAGCTATTATAGGGATCCTATTAGTTAAAAATTCCTATCTAAAATCTAAATACTAGATTTTAGTCTTAGTATAATAGATCGCGTTTACGGTATACGGTTCTCGTACGTATATCGTCTATAATAACCCTTCGCCTCCTTAAGAAATTTTCTATTTTTAACCTCTTTACTCTTCTTACTTACTTTATACTTTTAATAAGTAATCTTCTCTTACCCTCCTCGTACTTAACTCTTATATACCTTATTACTCTAGTAATAGAAGGCTACCTAGATATTAAGCCCCTTTATTAGGCGACCTACGTATACTACGCGCGTAAGCTAGATAAGGTTTTTACCTATAATAAGCTATTTCTTTAGAAGTATACTTATTACTACGGTATACGCTACCTATATACCCCCGTAAGTATTCGTATAATATTCGCGCTACGTTTATATTAGATTAACCTAATTTATAGGTCCTAGAGAAGTTATTTAGGGTAGCTAATATTTTATTAGAGACTACGGAGTAGATTTACGACGGTTTATTTCCCCCTACTTCTAACCTACGCCTCGTTTTCTAACTACTTCTTTTTTTAGAGAAGGAACCTCTAGAAGAGTACCTTACTTACTACTATAAGTAGTTCGATAAGCTTATAACTATATATTTTCTAGCTAAGGAGGCTAAGGGTAAAGGCTCTAAAACCTAGGGTAGATCTAGTAAAAATACTATAGCTATACTTACCTTACGTAAGTAGATTATAACTACTAATACTATACTAGATATTACTAGCTAGTTATACTAGATAGTAAGTAATATTTCCCTATACGAATCCTATACTAATATTATATAGAATAGGTTTAAGGCGCCTACTACTTATAATACTTAGTTCTCTAGGGACCTTATATTATCTAATACTTCTTAGAGCTTAGGGGGCTAGCGGGTCTTCTATAAGGACTCTATAAAGGAAATACCTAGTATAGAGAATAATACTACTAATAACTATTAGGCTCCTATCCTAGAGGGAGGGGAGGGTAATAAGATAGATAAGGCTTAAGAGGTAGGTATACCTATAGTATAGAGGTATTAGTATTATCCTACTATTTACCTAGTAGGAGCTTATAGCCTAGCTAGATAATTTCTTTTTATAAATAGGCTAGGGCTTAGGACTTATAGTTTCCGCGTATACTTTTTATATTATAGAACCGCCCTAGGAGCCTAATAGCTACTTCCCTACTCTAATAATTTATTTTCTTCCCCTTACTAGTACCTCTATAATTTTCCTACTAATTTATTTTCGCCTAGCCTTTAGTTATACTTCCTACCTACTCCTTCCTAGCTCTTCCCCTTCGCTTTATACTCTACTATTAGTTCTACTAAGTTTCCTATATCTCTTTTTAGGACCTATTAGTTAAATTCTTTTAGGTATCCTACCTACTTTACTAGGTATTACTATACTCGCCCTCTATACCTAGTATCTAGTATTTCTTCGACCTTCTACTCCTTATTACCTTCTATAATATCTAGTAGTAGTAGGGTATTTATTTACTACCCCTCTCTTAGGTAGTACTTCTCTAGTAGGGATATACTAAATATAGGGTATATTTTATAACCCCCTAGTAGTTAAATCTTATATACTTATAAGCTAACTAGTTTAAGAACTCGAAATAGGCCTATTATATACTACGATAGCTTCTTACTTAGTATTCGTAATCGTAAGTTCTTAGTTAATATAAGAATAAAATCCCCTTTATTAAATTTTATTAGTATATATTTTCGGTTATATACTACGGTTTACGAATTACTTACTTTCCGCTATTAAGATACTATCTTCGCGCGTAGTAAATATAATTACTATATACGCTCTCTTACTACTAGTACTTTATTACCTCCTACCTTTTCCTCTTCCTAGAAATAGATTTTAGGGTAGTAGCTATATATAGCGAAAAAGGGGGATACCCCTATACTAGTATAGCGGCTATTATTATATATAAACTCTACGACTAGGAGTAGCGATATCTACGCCCCTTAATTCTCTAAGTAAAAGGCCCTTAGGTATTCTTAGACTATTTAATTCTATCTTTTAGTTTAACTATTAGTTTAGGGGTAGAAGGCGGTACTTAGTCTTCGCTTAATTCTCGTATAGTAGTATAACTCTAACTAGAATACTCTAGTAAACCTAGAGTCTCTATCTAAGACTATACCCCTAGGTACGCTAAACCTAGTAATTACCTTCTCTACTAAGATCTCTACTAGTTTAGGCGCTATAAGCTTCTTAGTTATAGGTATATATAATACTATCTTAGTATAGTAGTCGAGGATTACGAGTAGCGTATTATACGCGTACCCCCTTACTTTACTTAGTAGAATTCTACTTATAAAATCTATTATTAACTCCTACTACGGACTCTATAGCTAGGGTAAAGACTATAAGTCCCTAAAGGGAGTATACCTTTTTACTTTTATCTTCTAATATACTTCGTAAGTCTTAATATATACGTCTACGTCGTAAAATATATATATCTAGAAGTATTTCCTTATTAGAAGCTTAAGTATTCTTATAGTTCTAAAATACCCTATAAAGGTATTATTATAGTAAAGCCTTAGTAACTCCTACTTCACGGCTACGTCCGTAGGGACGTAAATCCTTCCTCTAAAGGTTAATATTTCTAAGGGTAGCCTTACCTACTAGTATAGCCTACTCGGCTTACTAAGTAGCTATACGTAGATCCTACGTACTACGGGATCTACTACCTAGAGCGACTAGAATCCCTCTAGCTCTACTCTAGGCTTAGTATAGGTATATTTACCTTTTAGGAGGTCTCTTATAAGAGACCTAGGTATTATAGGCGCGGTCTTTTCGGCCTAGATAGGGTATAGCTTATAGGTTATTAACCCTTTAAACGAAGCTCTCCTACCCTTTATACTCCGTAACTACGAGCCTTAATCGAATCTAATAATCTTTACTTCTATACCCTAGGACTCCTATACTTATAAGCTTTAAATTACCCCCTCTCTTAGTAGTAACCCTAGCTTCTACTATAAAGTAGGGAGGAGGGCTATAGTACTAGACGTAGGCGACCCGTAATCTAGTCGCCTAGATAGCGTATCTACCGGATTTTTTAAACCTACCCTATATATAATTATAAAGTTATAGGTAGAGAGTAGTATAGTCTAGTATACCTACCTCCTATTTAGCTACTATAACTTAGAAAACCCTACTAGGTTATTATAGTCTATTAGGACCTTAATTAGGTAGTAACTCCTTTTAAGGTAATACCTCTAGTACGAGAAGGCTACAATAATTACGAGTAACTCCTACTTATAGGTCTTATAATTCTATTCTATAGGGAGGAGCTTCCTTAACTAAAAAGTAATTAGGTACTACTATCTATCCTCTTATAGCTAGGCTAAGATAGCTACTATAGTAGAACTAGAAGTATTAGTCTCTACTCTAATCCTCTACCTAGAATTAAAGTAGTATAGTATTAGCGCTCGCGTAAATACCTCCTATAGCGTACGAAATATATACGCGGCTCTTTCTAGCTATATAAATAGGCCTATCTACCTCCTATTCTTAGATCCCTTAAAAAGGTCTATAAGTAGGGCTATAACTCTTAAGTAGCCTACGATAAACCTATAGTAGAAATTATAGAATCTAAGAAATACTTAGACTTCTATAAAGCTACGTAGTTCTAGCTATTCCGTAATACTCGTAACGTATACGGGATCTATATATATACCTTATATATTAATAATAAAACCTAAGAATTCTACCTCCTATATAAAGAACTTATACTTCTTAAGGTTAATATATAGGGTAAACTACTATAGCCTCGCTAGTACCTTGCGTATATAGCGTAGGTACTCCGATCTAGAGGCGGAATAGATTAAGATATTATCTAGGTAAACTATATATATAGTATTAATAAGGTTACTTAAAGCCTTATTAATATATACCTAGAAAGTTACTAGGGTATTAGCTAAGCTAAAAGGTATTACTAGGTATTTAAAGTACCTATATCGCGTATAAAACGTAGTCTTCTACTTATCGCCTAGCCTAATCCGAATACGATAATAGGTATTCTTTATATCTAACTTAGTATAGAAATTAGCCCCCTAGAGGTAGTCTAGGAGCTCTAAAATTAATAGAAGAGTATACCTATTTTAAATAGTAACCTTATTTAACCCCCTATAGTCTATATAGAGCCTTAATTCTCTACCCTTCTTTAGTATAAATAGTATTCCTACCTCTACTAGGCTAGTAGATAGGCGAATCTACTTATTCGTAACTATATTATTAAGGTATTACCTAAGAATCTTAAGCTCCTTTACTAAAAGGTTATATATCTTCCTAAAGGGGGGTTCCCTAGTAGTTTTAATAGCGTACTCCGCCCCTACTACTATAGGTATACTTATAGCTTTAGAATTATTAAAGAGGTTACTAAAGTCCTTAAGTTTATTAGGGATAGTAACCTCTAAACTTTTAGATTCGAATTTATTAATACTTAGGATTAGTATAAGGTCTTCGCTATAGAGCTTAAAGATAGATACGGGGTCCTTAGCGCCTATTTCTTCTATAGAGATAAGTCTTACCTTAGACTCCCCCTACTAGAACCTCTATCTTCGCCTATCTAGATCTAGCTTAACCCTTACGTCTCCTAGGGCTAGTATACCTAGTAGGTAGTTAGAGCTCTCCTTTTCTAATATATAGAATTTAACCTCTACTTACTTTAAGGTACTTAATAAGTTAGTAGCTTCCTAGACTCCCTTAAAGGTACCTATATAAGCCGTACGGTTTCTACTACCCTAACGTATAGAAGGCTCTAGGATATTAATAGATTCTAAATCCTATTCTAAGGTAAGGAGGGGGTTAATTATATTAACTTCTACTCTACTATCTAATATAGTAGCTACCTTATAACCTATATATATACTATAGAGAGTACCTATAGTAGTAATTAACTTTCTTACTACTAGGCCTCTTACCCGCGAAACTAGTATAACTCGACTATAGTTAACTAGTATCTTAGTTATACTCTTATAGCTTCTTCCTAATTCTCCCTCCTAGAGTAAAGTAGAGGCTACTATAATTATAGTACGCGCTAGCCTTACGGCTAGGGCGACGCGCTATCGTTTCCTGTTAGGTTATAGTAGTAATTAACTATAACCTCTATAATCTCTTTTAGCTTTTAAGACTTTAGGTACTTATTAGCGTAGTACCTATACTCCTTATAGTTATAGTACTAAATTATAGAAATATCCTTCTCTTTTCTAGAGTAGTTAGGGCCCTAATAAGATTCGGCTACGTTATAGTTTATCTACGACTATCCCGCGTACGGCCTACTTTATATTTTATAGTCTTAGGGAATATTCCTCCTCTTTAGATCTTAATCTAGTAATCTCGAAAGTATTACGCGACGCTTATTAGTCTCTAAGCGCGTAGCTAGTACTATAATAGCGTCTCGCGATTTAGGAATATCCTAGTAGTTAGAGAGTATTACCCTTATATCTAGTTATAACTTATACTATAGGTAGTTTTATAACTACGTTATAGTATAGGGTTCCTCAAGTTAGGATTCTAGGCCTATTAGGTAAAAGTTAAAAGATACTATAGATTACTCTACTCCCTACCTACTATCTATATAGAGTTATATTATATCTAGCTAGTAATTTTCCGGATCCTTAATTAGATCTAGAAGGAACTCCTTAAAGTATTCCTAGGTAAGTTAGCCCTCTTCTAGGGTATATTCCTTCTTAGTCTATAAACTATAAGGCGTACCCTTTATAAACTATAGGGTATAGGTAATCCTAGAGATCTTAGTTAAGAATATATTTAGTACTAAGCGAAATATATTCTTAGCGCTACGTATCTACTCGCGGTATATATATATACTTTTACCTTTATATAACTATAATTTTTCGGGCTATAATTCTTTATATAATCGTATTAGCGCGGAGACGTATAGCTCGCTATCGCTTCGTATACTTACTACGCTAATAGTAGCCTCTAAGTTATCTACTTCTACGAGGAGACGTATAAGCTCCGCCTATTTCTCCTAGACTATAAGCGTACGTCTAGCCTTCTCTAAGGCTACGTTAACTACTTATTCTTCTCTTTCTTAGTCCTCCTCTTCTAGGGTTAATAGACTTTACCTATACTCCTATAAAGTACTTAACCCTACTACGGGAGTCTAGCTTCTAGTACGCGTATTTCTTATAGTTTTCGATATTATCTTTACTAGATCTACCCTAATTTTAAGAGCTATTAGAATTATAAGACTAGGTAATAGTAAATATAGTAAAGATAGATTCGTAGTAAGACTAATAGCTAAAGAGGTTTCTACTTTCTATATACCCTAAAGGTAGATACCTTAGTAGGTCTCGCCTAGTATACTAGAGTATACGCGTAAGCGTAACGTAGTATATAGTAAGGCTACCTCTTAGTTCCTTATAAGTAGTAGTAATTATAGTAGTAGTAGTAAATATAAGTAACTAGAGTTAAGAGGAGTTAACTAGAGTTAAGTATTTAAGAATATATTAGATAATATATATATCTCGGATTAATAAGTTAATTACTATTATAGTAGCTAATAATATAATTCTAGAGTACTATAGGTTCCTAAGGCTAAATATTATTATTAGACCCTAGAAATTAAACTCCTATTAACTCCTACTAACTCCTCGACTAATTAGAGTTAAGGAATATCTATATTAATAGATAAAAAGATTAGGAAGGGAATCCTAATATTATAGGTCTAATTCCTATTAAGTTCTATTAACTCTAGCTAATTCCTTAACTAATTAGAGTTAAGGAAATATTTATATTAAATAGAAAGATAGATTAGGGAGGTAAACCTAAGATAGTAAGTCTAACTCCTATTAACTCCTATTATCTCCTACTAACTCCTTAACTAATTATCTTCCTATACTTAGAGTAGAGGGTTAGACCTTTCCGCGTATATTCTTCCTAGGTATTATACCTTAAAGCTTAGTTAACTCCTATTAACTCCTATTAACTCCTATTAACTCCTTAACTAGTTAAACCCGTTCGCTACTACCGTATTCCTATTAATTATCCTTACTCCTATCTAACTATAATAACTCCCTTACCTTCCTAGAAGGTATATATATATATTTACTCCCTAATAAAGTAATTACCTTATTAAAAGTAGAGGTAATAGAATAGGTATACCTCCGCCGCTTCTAGCCGAGGCTATCTAGTATAGGAGAGTAGGATATATATAACGATAGCGCTAGAGATACTTCTATACTCTAAAATAATAGTACTAGAGATACTAATAGTCTCTAAGGTAACGGCGCTAGAGATACTAATAGTCTCTAAGGTAATAGTACTAGAGATACTTCTATACTCTAAGATAATAGTACTAGAGATACTAAGGGTTTCTAAGGTAACGGCGCTAGAGATACTAATAGTCTCTAAGGTAATAGCGCTAGAGATACTTCTACGCTCTAAGATAACGGTACTAGAAATACTAAGAGTCTCTAAGGTAATAGTACTAGAAATACTAATAGATTATTACCTAATACTATTATTATATTAGTAATACTCTCTAGGATATTAAATTCCTTAGGTAGCCTAGATAGTACTAGTTAAGGTATACCTAACTACTATACTAGATAGTTAGCTTCTCTCCTTACTATATATATAGTAAGTAAGTCGGGCCGATAATCTATTATAATAGGAGTAGGTATAGCCTATACCTACCCTAACTTCTTCTACTATCTTTCTTTAGCTATAATAGAATATCCTTCTATTATAAGAGGTACGATCTACTTAAGTTACTCTAGAAGAGACTATAAATACGAGTCTCTAAACTCCTAACTAAGTAGGGTAGGTATATTTATCGTAAGCGTATTAGTATCTATAGTATTCTAGTACCTCTCCTTACCGTATAGGTATACTAACTACTAGTAGCTTACTTAATTAAAAAATATAAAGTAATATACTAAGAAGCGTCGATCTTTATAATTTAGTTATAGCTCCCCTTACTTAGTTACCTATCGCTATATTATTAGTAGAGTAATACTAGCCTAGGTAGTCGGTCCTAGTACTTAAGGTACTAGTAGTTTAGGCAGTAGCGTAGGAAACTCTAGAAGTAGACCTAGGTTATAACGAGAGTAATATTAATCCTTTAGTAGAGGAGTAGGAGTAGGTACGACTTTATACTTATATAGATAGGTAAGAAACGTACGCCTATAATATATTCTATTAATTATCTCCTTCTAGATATTAGCTAGGCTAAGACGCTATTTCTCGTCTACCTTAGTCTAGTACCTCTTACTTTTATCTCTATTATCTAACTACTCTTAGTAAGTAGAACTATCTTATAATAGTTCTTCCTAGGTAGCGTATATTAAGTCTTAAGATACTACGCTCTTATAATCGCTTTTATTACCTAGTATAAATACCTAATATAGGTAACTACGGGGCGCTAGTACTCTTTTAGCTAGTAGTTAGTTCTTAAGCTTCTTATAATAAGTAGGCTAAGTAGATATAGTATTAGGCTATATACCTAGCTTTAAGATACCCTTAGAATTAAAGGCTTAATATAGTAAGAAGATATATCTAGAGCTTATATATCTAGTACCCCTCCTACTACGCTTAAGATACTACTAGAAATTACCTAGGTTAATCCTAATTAGAAAGTTCTAGAGATATACTTAGTTAATATTAACTATATTAATCCCTATCCTAAGGTAAGTAGTAGTAAAGATAATTTAGATACTAGAGTCTAACTTTTAAAGCTCTTTATACCGAAGATCTTAATTAAACTAAGTAACGTAGGTAGTATATATCTTAATAATATTATATACGTAGAGTCGCCCGTCCGTAGGGTCCGTAGAATATTATAGGTACTTAGCTATAAGAAGGCTTTATACGTAGACTACTACGTTAGTAATCGTATACCTCCCGTCTATAAATATAATTATCTTAGGGATATCCTCTAGTATAGTAACGGTAGTTACTAAAGTAGGTATATTTTAAGACTTACTAGATATATTCTTAGTAGATTAATCTAATAGGAAATATAGCTTCTTAACCTTCTTAATCTCGCCCTTTAGTATTAGTACTACGTAGATTATAATATCTAGCCTATTAATCGACGTCTAAATAATTACTATCTAGTAGATCCCTAGACTAACTATATAGAACCTACCCTAATTAAGTACCTACTTCTCCGCCTCTATACTAAGTATTACTAAGTAGCCGAACTAGAGTATATCCTAAGGTAATATTAATTAGAGTTTACTAATTATAGTAAACTCCGGTTAGAAGTCTACCTATTAATTAATTAAGTAGTACTTATTAATAGTAATAAGACCGATAAGGTATTAAAGACTAGTAGACGTAAAAGCCTATATAAAGGCCTTTAATATAGCCTATTCTAAACTAAGTAAGATATATATATATACCCCTTCTTTTACTTTAGTAAGTAAGTTATTTATTACTCTCTTTATCTCGTTTATAATTAAGTATAGCCTTATACTTTTAAAGCGCCTAATATCTTTAAGCTACTCTAATCCTAGCCTACTTAATAGGATAATTTAGAGTATAATTAATCTCGTAAGTAGGGAGAATAAATAAAAGATAAGGCTCTTACTAAACCTAGTCCTTATAATTAGAAGTATATTACCTTTCTTAAATAGTAGCTACTATAGAGTAGTTACTTACTCTTTCTAAGGCGTACTACCTAGAGACGTATAATTAAGTATACGCTATAGATAAATACGAACTACTATAGTTTATAGTAATACGTTCTAAACGAGGTATACCTCGTCTACAATAACTAGTAATACTAAGAGAGGTAATTTAGGTATATTTTCTAAGCGCTCCTCTAAACTATTAGTATATCCTAGATTAGGAACTAGTATATCTTCGTATCTATACTACTACTAAATAGATACTATAGGTAGGCCTCCCTATTAGGATACTCTCTTATCCTTTTAATAATATTATCCTTTAGGAGCGCGGTAGTAGGCCTATTACTTACCCCTTAAAGTATAGTATTACTAAGATTATAGTTCTATTTTTACTTCTAATTAGTCTAGGAGTTAGTAGAAGTTAGTAGGAGTTAGTAAAAGTTAGTAGGAGCTAGTAGGAGTTAGTAGGAGTTAGTTTAGAGGGGATTAGTAGTACTAATCTATATATTAGTAATAGTTTTACTTAACTTAATTCTATCTATATACTAGGTAGGTATTACGAAAGTAGCTAAGCTAGGTAAAAACTATAGAAGGTATAAGATAATAGGCTATTTTATAGGCCTTCTAAATATAAGATTAGTATAGTAATTATATAGTAGAGAGGGTAGTAGGTAAAAGTTAAAAGATATTTTAGTAGAAACTACTTTTTAGGCGCGCTATAAAAGGTCCTATAAGAAAGTATATAGGAGTTAGAGAGTAGTAAAATATATAGCTAATAGTAGTTAAGATATATATAATATACCTTTAGTAGTTATCTTTATATAAGCTAAATAGTATATAGATATATTAATAAAAAAGTAGTTTTAGTTATAGTAGTTTTAGTTATAGTAGTTTTAGTAGAAACTTATATAATAGGCGCCTATTTTCTCTTAGACTCTACTATTATATATTTTAGGTAGTAGGGATTATAGTAGGGGTATCTACGTTCTAATTAGTATAGGAGATAAATAGAGTTATAAGGAGTTCTATAGGAGTTTAGTATATATATAGAACTATAGTCTTCTACTAGAGCCGTAATACGCGGAAGTTATAGCTTAACCGCTACTTCTAATTAGTAGAGGAGTTAGTAGGAGTTAGTAGGGGTTTAACTATTACCTGATATATATAAAGGTAGAGTCTGATTTATGAGGTAAAGATTCCGGAACAATGACTTGCAAGAGCTGCCTGGCTGCCTGGCTGCCTGGCTGCCTGGCTACCTGGCTCCCTGGCCACTGCTTGATGCCTTCCAGTTGCATGGGAACCATGGTATGGCAGCATGGCAGCATGGCAGCATGAGCTTTCCTGACTGCCTGACGTCGCCTGCAGCACCGGCTTCTCCATCGGATGCTACTGGGGCGCGGGTTGGAGCAATATGCACATGGATTCATGGAAGGTGAGGTTGCCAGGGTTGATGGGTGATGGGTGATGGGTGACGGCTTGGAGGAGGAGGAGGAGCTGGAGGAGGAGGCAGGGGAAAGGTTGGGAGGCAGGCGCTGTGGCTGGCGATATCTCCGTGCACCTTGCCTTTTGCTAGCAACGAGCGCTATGGTCGAATCATAGTTCACCTGCATCCAGCTGTGGAGGCTGTGGAGGCTGTGGAGGCTGTGGAGGCTGTGGAGGCTGTGGGAGGTCTTACAGTCGAGAAGCCTGGCCTCTTCATCTTTCCAGCGCCAGTTCACAGTCCATCGCAGGGGTTAAGCAACATCAAGCTTTACACCAGCATGGAGAAGCTTGATACTGCCTTCCAAATTATCCCTGCCAGTGATGGGCCGCGCTACACCGACTCGTCGCCGCGTTACCTGGCCCAGTCTCCGTTGTCCATATCGGAGTAGTAGTGCATGTCAATATTATTCCTTGAGGCTTGAATTCATCCTGACCGATACCCATGAGCGAATCCAGGGTAGTCAAGGATGCACTACACTATCTCGGAAGTCTTGAGGCCGTTCGCTTCTGGCAAGGGCTGCGCATTATTTTTGCGTTGAGAAAAAGATTCGCTCGGCATTATTACAAGAACAGTCGCAGACCGGGCATCTGATGTATGCCGAGGTTAATCAAGTCTGCACCCGCCGATCAGGAGTTGCCATCTGGAAATAGCGAGGAAATGCGAAAGCGTGCGAGCGATGGAAAGCGTCCTGGTGGTTTGATGGCTAATGACAGAGACGACTTGGAGGAGCAGTAGCGTGGTACGTCTTTTTACGCCCGTTCTGCCATAGCCATCGTCATCTCTTCGGGATATCTGGGAAAGGCCTACAGCGATATGTCGTCCAGCCCGACAATCGCGGATATACCGACATGTACCACAGTAGGTCGCGGTCGAGCAAGTGAACCCCCCCGAAACACAAATCCATGCTTGATTCTCACCCCTTTCCATTACATACTCGGTACTCTAAGTACACGGAAGAATGCCTCTTCCTTGTGTGGGCGACTTACAGGCGTCAAGAGTGGTGAAATATAGCCGGCTCGGTACAGGAGGCCAGCAGCCAAGAAAGCAAATCTCGAAATGGTCAAGGCCTGGCTCTCTGGTGTCGCTGAGAGGCACCGGAGAGGGGTGCTGCCAATTCCACGTTGAGAGACGCATTTACAAACCGTCTTTTTTTCCTGGAAGAAACGGAATGCTAACATGATACAGGTGGCAAATGCTGTAGCTCAACAAACCGTCAAAGTTTCACCTTGTCATCCTCGAAGCAGTCTACATTTTATTGTGTTTGGAAACAACATTTCCTCTTCTGCTCGTCATGGGTCGACCGATCGTTTGGAAGTTCGCGCGCTGGACTCAGCACGCATGAATTGTGCAAAATCTTCGTGTTTCAGGACGTCGAAAGAAACGAAGCCTGGCTAGCGCCACACAGCAGCCACTTCACCCAGATTGAAGCTCGTCCCCAGAAAGCGCGGGATATGGATGACAGACCTTCCAGAAAACTCTGGCGTGTTGTTACAAAGCTAGTCTTGGTGTACCTAGAGCATAGACCTTTGCGCTGACATGAACTGACACCAATTTACTTGAAGGCTGTCTTTCAGAGCATGACATAACGAACCTAAGTAAGTCCTCCTGTGCGCGGACGTCTTGCGCTTCTGTCATGAAATTTCCTTACCGGTTCCTGATTGCCACAACTTCTGTCACCTAGATTGGCGTCTCGCCGAATGTCCCCCTCTGTGCGCAAATGCCTTGCTCACTCAACCATGATTGTTTCCTTCGATAATTTACTCGCATCTCATAACATCAATGCTTTTCGACATGACAAAGAGGGTGGAAGCACACTGCACGATGGGATGTGTATATCTAGCGAAGATGCCATTCGAAAAAGAGCATCATCAACTCAAGCATCTTAATCATCGCACCGCTCTTGAGCTCTAATCCCAGTTGACCTCGACACTAATACAACTTCTCGGCACCTCCCGCCGGCTTCTCCATTCACCATGAAGATCTCGACCGCTCTCATTCTCATCCCAGGACTGGTATCTGCCGCTCCACTCAGTCCGAACAGTCCTCTAAGGTAAGACCAGAAAAATGTCCCCATCGGAAAACATAAATCTAACCAGAAAGCAGTCCTCGTAAGCTCCCAGGCTTGCTCAAAGGCGATGCTTCTGACGACCTTGCTCAAGCTTCCAAAGCTTTGAGCCGCATCTCGGCAGTCCTTGAAAAAACTCAAGACAAACCACTGACTTCGGCGCTTGCAAAATTTGCCGGTCGTCTTGCCGCTGCAGCAAAGGTTGGCACAGCAGCAAATGGTACTGCGGTTGCGCGTAGAGGGGAGCAGGGCGGGCAGTTTCCAGGACCTGGCGGCTTTGGAGGAGGCCCTGAAAAAGGAGGATTGCAAGCTGGTGGATTTGGCGGCGGATTTGGCGGCGGATTTGGTAGCGGTTCTTACCCTCAACAGGGGGGCTATAGCGGCGGCCAAGGGCAGCAGATTGGACAGCAGGGACCTGGAATTGGTGTGTGTCCAATACTCCTAGCTTTCATTTCATTACTGACGTACAGAAGGCCCAAATTCTTACCCACAAGGCCCAGCACCCTGTAAGTAGCAATGTTCAAAGCTTGGTGACGACGCTGACTGACTTCCCAAGATTACCCGCAAGGTTCTATTTATCCAGCTTACTCACAGCAAGGCCAAGGATTCAGCGTCGCAGAAAACGCTGTCGAGAAACGACAGTTCAAAGGCTTCGGTGGTGGGTTTGGTGGTGGATTCGGCATTGGTGGACAGCAGCAAGGAGGAGGACTACAGCAAGGAGGAGGATTCCAGCAGGGAGGAGGATTCCAGCAAGGCGGTGGATTACAGCAAGGCGGAGGATTACAGCAGGGTGGAGGATTCCAGCAGGGTGGAGGATTACAGCAAGGTGGAGGACTCCAGCAAGGCGGAGGATTCCAGCAAGGCGGAGGATTCCAGCAAGGAGGAGGAATCAATGGCGGAGGGCTGAACGGTGCCGGCGGTCAATTTCCTGGTGGTCTTGGTGGCGGTCCACTGGGTTTTCCTCAGCAAAACCAAGGTCTGAATGTCGTCGAGAAACGCCAAATCCCAGGTCAGCAGGGCGGCGGCTTCTCAGGCCAGCAAGGTGGTTTCCAGGGTCAGCAAGGCGGAGGAGCTGGAGCCGGTATCGGAGGTGGTCAGTTCTCTTGCAATGGCCCTCAGTGCAACCAGCAACAACCTGGAGGCGGTTTCCCAGGCCAAGGCTTTCCATCCCAAGGCGGTGTCGGTATCGGTCAGCAAGGCGGCTTCTCAGGACAACAGCAGGGCGGTCTGAATGGAGGAGCTGGACAACAATTTCCTGGCCAATTCCAGGGTGGACAGGGACAGCAACAGCGAGGGCCATTCGGAGGTTTTCCATTCCCCAAGCGCGAAGTTGAAATTGAAGAGCGTGAACAGGGCCAGTAATGCTCTTGGCCTGATGGAATCGACTCCGCGGGCGTTGTGAGATTTCGGCCGAGTCTTTTAGCCAAGAGTTGGAGCCGTTCAGTGGTAGCGGAAAGTTTGGACTAAGCATAATTTGATAGTGTATTGTTATAGGTTAAAATGTAGAGCATCGAGGTAATACATGCAAGGAGAATAGAGGCTCTGGTTTCAATATTTCACATAGCGTCTCTATTATAGTTTGCAAGAAACAAAATCGCGAGGCGCGCGAAGACAAGTAACCGAAGAGGGGTCCCTCAGGTGCTCCTACGCATGTATCCCCTACTAAGAAATCATTACCAGTTGAAGACATCGATCGGAAACAAAAACACAAGAGAGCTACCCACCATGCCGACGTTATTGGTGCTAGTGGACAGTTGGCAGGTAGTGTTTGGGTTGGCGGACAGGCTGCTGGATCTCCACGTCAGAGTTACTGGATATGCATGCTTGGTAATGTGTGACGAGACAGTGATGGTCAATACTGTTTCTGTTCATTGTCATAGCTGGTTGTATTCTCGTTTGTGGATTGGGTATTGCATTGGCATTACACTTCGTCGAGAAGACCAACTTCATCTCTAAACCAGTGAACGCTGTCAGATGAACATTCTCAAACATGTCGAATCTTTGGCGACAGCAAAAAGACACGGTCACATACCTGACGACAGCCGCAAGTTCCTCAAAAATGTAATACACATACGCTAGAGCATCGTGTTGGAACACATGGACATATTCTCGCCGTACAAGATTGTCGCGGCTTCGTGATAGAGCTGCTTTGACACTCAAAGAAGTTGTGACGACGCGTCGACCTTGACGTCGTAGTGAGAACCTTTGAGCCAACATGAGAAAAGAGTGTAGTCACACTGCGCGTCGTTGCTTGGGTTATGGACGTCGCTTTCTGGCTCAATCCGTCGGCCCACAACATAGAGGCTTCGATAGATGTTACAACCTGGATCGAGTCTCCAACAGCTTGATAGGGTCCAATGAAGATCCAAGTCTCTACGCTCCTGACTGCCAGTAATACTGGGCTGGGGTCCTTCAGTCCAGCAATTGGAAGGCTCTTCTCATACCATCGAACTCGTACCACATCTTTCATCTGCCTTGCCTGATATACTTCCTCATTCTGATCCGGAATCCGATTTCCTCCATCGAGAGACGCCGGCAACATGAATATTCCTGGTCAGCCTGGAAACCTTAGTGTCCATGGGAACACCACCTCTGAGGATTCTTACCTGAACTGGTATTGCTCGACCGCGGGATCAATTGCCCTTGTTACTATTAGCGTTGACACAGACGCCACGTGGGTCCACCATCACCCACCCATTGTTCCTCTTCTCATAAGTATCATCGCTCTTCTCCTCTTCCCATCTTTCCAATAAACCACCTCTCTCACTTTCACTTTCACTTTCACTTTCACGGTACCACTCTCTACACCTCCAACTATGAGGTTCTTCACAGTGCTCCTCTGCGCTATCGCGTCCACGCTCGTCGCTGCCAGCCAGGTCGCCAGATTGAAGAACGCCGCCCTGGCTCTCCGTCACGCCGACCTATCCACTTCCGTCGTCGTCGTCTGCCCACCTGGCGCCGGCGGTCACTGCGACCAGCGAGTTCACACCGTCCCTCAAACGAATGCCACCGCCGCCAAAGATGCTCGCGCTAAGCACAAGGAATACGAGCAGAGCAGGCACGGTCTCCACAAGCCGCTTGTGGCTTCCACCGACATCGTCGATGCCAAGACTGCGACAATAATGGTCTGCTCGGGCACATACTATACTGATACGTGCGATCACCCGACCATCACTGAGGGAGTGTGCAAACAGATGACGGTCGGTAGCCTGGGTGAGACCATATCCACCACTGTCAACCTGTCAACATCCACTAGCTAACTCTACATCCGCAAGTGGGCGGCCCTCCCATCGCCGGCGGTGACAAGGGAATGTCGTCAATGTGGCTTGGTGACAAGGTAGACAATTGCGTTCTCTCGTGCGGGTTAAACTGCGAGGACATCAGCCAGGTGGGCGGATTCCAGAATTGGGGCAATATCGAAGATATGACCATTGGTTTGCTCAAGCCCCTAGACAACATGGTAGGCAACCCGCGTTTATCCTTATCTCGTCGGAGACTTTGGCTTACCAATATGTCGCAGATCCTGTCGTACAAGTGCTTCATGTCGTAGCGAGCCGAGTGTTTAGAAAGAATGGCGAAAGGGAAGGCACTGGGATATAGACATGGCCATACTTGGGTCCTGTTAAAATGGTTTGACAGTACTGAATTCCTGGCAGGACAATCTGCTTATAGATCGCCAATAGTCCTTTGAAAGATTCCTGACACTGATCAGTTTCAACACGCCATTGAAGATTGCATGTTGTTCCACAAATTTCTTGTAAAGGGAACGACCACTGTTGAAAAGTGTCTTGTACCACTTACTCTCTATCCCTTGATGATCAACACATTCTGCATGCCTCCCACTTCAATGAGACGTCTATTCTAGTGCCTCATAAGAACCCAAAATTCGAATGATTCGTTTTCTGCTGATTTTTTTCTTTCGCTCTTTCACGTTTCTGCTGTGACACCTCCACCATCCTAGCGAATCAACGACAACATTCAACCGGCATGAAAAACTTTCATCAACTCGCGCCTCTGTTTGTCTGGTTGTCGAATCTGTCTCTTAGCTTCGCAGCACCCAATTCCGCACCCACTATTCTAGTTGTCAGCACAACCACGACGCCTGGAATAGGATCCGTGACCCGCGTAACGATCATGACGACTTTGACGCCTTCGAACACGGTCCCTCCAACCACTGTCACGACAGTCCTCACCCCCGGAGCTCCCGAGCTCAGAGCCACCAGGTCCTCAACTACAAGCGTGTCTCCTACCACTAAAAGCACGAAATCTGCCATCACTCTGTGCAAGGGGCAGAAATATACTGATTGTGAAAATGTTGTTGTCCAGGATGGGGAGTGCATTGTTGTGAGTTTGTTCTTTTCATTAGAGGTTCTTCATGCTGTTTCGTGATATCTTGTCCATGTAGTGGATCGAGCCACTAAGTCTGGGTTACTAGACGGTATCGAGAACCACTGTTTTCCCTGGCGGCGTGTTGAACCCCGTTTCCTCGGTTGCTTTGGGAGAGGATATTTCGGATTGCAGAATCTACGATGATACGTCGTGTGTGGACGGGCGGGAGGGGGGACGGGTGACGAGGCTGAACGGGAATAGTGAAGGGTATGTGGGTGTTGGACATGATATTGATTCTGTCAGAGCTGTCAAGTGTGTTTTCAAAAAATGAGGAGGCATTTCTGTGTGGATTTATATGCGGATGGTTGTGATGTCGCCATTCTTGGAGGATGTGAGGAGGAGATACTAATTCAAAGTTAGCGAGGTATGGGACGGCATTTCTGGGATCAATATTGAGATCAGCGGAATGGACGATGTTTGTCTTAGCCCTAGGAGACTCATTTCCCTTGAGAAATGCAAGGAACTCCGGGCTCTGAACCAACTTTGATGGTCTACGGGTATCACTGCGGATTCGCAGCTCGTCTTGTCGTCGTTCTGTCTCCGTCCTCTTCGCATGGCGAAACTTCGAGCCACCGACTTCGATCGAGCGCGCACACCAATCTACCCCAGTTCTTAGTTGATAGGGGGAACAGGTTGGGGAGAAAATGCAGGAAGTGGAATGAGACGACACGAGCGTTCGGGCACTCCGCCTATCTGACTCGGCGATTCCACAGGCCCCTCTTAAGCCGGGGTAGATCAACCGGCCTCTCTATCCAACATCCAACATCCAACATCCAACATCATCTCTGTGGTCATCTATATATCCTGTGTGGACCATTTCGCGCATACCGCTGTGTTTGACTGCAATTACCAATTGAAGCTCTGTAATTTGCAGGCAACGCAGACTCAAGAGAGGATCCATGGGAGGTCTGTCATCAATCCGGCCAGGAAGAAAACGAGCAAGGGAAAATTGGGCATTTCCATTCAACGCTGGTATCAAGAGCTTCAGCGTCGGCGAATACTTTGGGCATCGAAATGGTGGTATTGGCTCATCGTCAGTCCGTTGGAAGGGAGGGTGTATCAGCGATATGAGCTGAAAATGCCCTCAACCGACCAGCAAAGAGATATTCCTGGCACACCGAGTCGCAACGGACTCGCTTTTTTGTCTGTTTAATGGCCGAGCTTGAACTGTCACGGTCGATAAAAACAGGATTGAACTCCTCCCGTTTCTGGAAACTTGATCCGCCGGATCATCTGTTGGCGTAGAACCTGTTGCTGGGGCTACTTCGGGGTGAACTGCCGATTCGCAAGATCAAGTCGATTTTTTTCGGCATCGCTAACCGAGTAGACTAGCAACGATATGATGATTTCGGACGATTATGGCAGTTAAAGCTTTCTGGCACACGTGCTTGGATCTTCGTCGAGAACAACATTTGCTCCCCGGCAAGAAGATGTTCTGATCAAAGTGCCACGCTTACTAACATTTGGAAGCTGCCCACCGAGAATAAAATCCCCTCAGAGTCTCGCGTCAAATACAATGATTGCGCTGTCAGACTGTTGACGTTCAAACCGAGGGCTGATCTAGGTACCTTCAATGGCGGTCCTTAGTCCATTTGGTACCAGGCCATCGCACGATAGACGTGATTAGACAAGCTGAGTATGAGACTGATATGGGTGCGTTGATAGTAGAGAATTGGAGAGATTGACTCCTTGATCTTGGGAGCATGCCGGTCTGGTATTCGATTGGTAACGGTGAAATGGACAACTGGCTAAGATCGGTGGTAGTCCAGAGGTATACAGTCCGAAATCTTGACCGGCTTAGACTTCCCACAGCGCCTACGAATGGATTCTGGGTCATTTCTGGGAAGATCAACTGGGAGAATTCGAAGATTGCTCAGAAACCCGAACAGTCTCTTTCATGTACCTTCTTTGCAACACACCATGCCTATGCAGCCTCGATGCCTTACCTTCTTCGACCTTTTCTAGGCCCACCTAACCGAGCCCTTTCAAAATACCACCTTTTCATTCAGCCACATGAATGAACGATGATACAACCCACGAGTACCTTTCATCGCCATATAATCAAGGCTCTCGCAAACATTTGACCTCCCAGTTCTCAGCAGTCCATACAACCATCTGAGAGACAAGCAACTAGGCATTTCCCAAATTCAGTCCTCCCACTACTCCTCAGTCTTAGTACCACCCAAGCCCAACGCATCAACGCCTCTACAACACCCCATAACAACGCTCTCGAAGGAAAAAAAGTCACCCAGCACAGAATGGACCTACGGCGCCTACCCACCCCTCCATCACCGGAAAAACTACAAAGATGGCAGTTCGCGATTAACCACAAACAGCGTCTGCTTCCCCGTACGTTCTTCAGCACCTTTATCCAATACAACTCATGTCCCACGTTCCACTCCTCCTCCCTCTCCTCCTCCCCAATTCAACAACCAGTATCGCTCCGGTAATATAGACAGCGTACCCCGCCAGCTCCCTCACCTTCAACCTCAACTCCGTCCTCTTCAACAGCAACACTGAAAATGACATCAGAGCCGAAATCAAAGAACGTGTCTTTTTCCAGCGGTACGGCGTGTTCGAGCGTGGGCTTGATATTGAGAAAAATCGGAGCCTAAGTTCGGTATCTGGTTTGATTGGAAAGAGCAGGCGCGGTAGTATCGGTGTGATGTGGTTTTCATGTGAGATCGGGGGAGATGTTGTGGGATGATGTGATGGGAAAGTGGGGATCGGGCTTCGGGGGTTTATGGAAGAGTGATTAAAAATTGGGATTGACTTCTGTAACTTGTTTGGATTTAGTAGGAGGATGGCGTCAGATGTGTTTTTGATTGGAAGCTGGTGGTCGGTAAAGCCTGGTTCGAGATCTACAGCGGCCATTTCGAAAGTTATGGTAGTACTCACTGGTCTTGCCACAACAACTCTCATCATACTTCAACCAAAGTGGTGATGAGCGTGCTTCAGTTCAAAGTACAGCAAGGAGGCCCTGACGACACATGTCTAAATTGACCCGAAAATCACTCAATTCACGCCCGATCCATCTCCCCACACATCCTTGAACGGCACACCTCCAAGCTCCTTCATAGCCGCCTGGATCCCCACCAGTTTCCCCTCATCGATCTTAAAATACTCATTCAACCACAGTCCATACGTCAAGCCCCGACTAGCCGGTTTATCAAAATAAAACGCTCCCATCACGACACCAGTAACCGTATCAACAACCCACCTCCTCTCCCTAACAATCTGTTTGAACTTATCCAATGCCTTGGTACAAGTCGTCGTAGTCTGAACTCCATTCTCAATACGAGGACAAGTAGGGCCTTGAGGAATTGCCGAGCCATCGCCGGCTTGGATGCCAGAGGGATAGAGATTGGCGATCCGCTGGAGTTCAGCGCGGGCTAGGTTACCTACACTGGGTGCGGACCATAGTGGAGGTGCTAACGATGGGAAACTTTCAGGTTTGAAAAAGGAGTGGGAGCCTTTCAAGACGTTCAAGATCTCGAGTTCCGTCCATTCACCCGATCCGGTGGCTTTGATGCGAACGCTCATTATAGCTGGAACTTCGTCACCTCCATCCGCTGGCTTTTGCTTGGCGAGCATGAACTGTGCGATAGTGCAGATTTCGGTGTCGATGGCTGTGATTTTGAAGTCGGAGTATAGAGCAGTTGTGTTGGTCCAGGCGCTGGAAGCAAGGGAGGGGAGGAGAATGTTGTTTTGGCTTATTTTAAGGTTGGGGGCTGGAGTCGTGGTGCTTGCAGCGCCGTTGAATTTTGCTGTGAAGGCGTCGAGGGATTTCTGGAGGACGTCACGTGTGCAGGTTGCGAATGCGAGAGTGGCATGAATTTCGAGAGCGATCAGCGCAATTGAAAATCGCATTTTGAAGAAGCAGAGACTGTGAGATGTGTGGGAGTATGATACGCATTGTGGTTAGAGGAAATCAGTACAGTGATATAGAGATTCGTTTACCAGAACGAGAATCTCTCTCTCGACTCGGGCGAATTGAAGTAGGGCGAACAGAAACCGAGAGCCGAGAGTGACAAGGCCAGTGCAGGCGGTATTCGGAGCAGATGAGGGGCCGCGCCGAGCCTGCGGAACCAGCTTGCTTGTAAGTACTATACCTGAAACCGCTACTGAAGTCCGTCCTCGAAAATAAGTTTGAAGAGAAGACTTTGGCCTGCCTGCTGATATATAGACTACTGACGGCATATCCGAAGAAATATACTCTGCATTTGATAGCTATACATTCCACGCGTGAAAGAGATCTAGGTGTAAGTCACAAGCGCGCAGCGAGGGGTTCACCTGGGAGCAGGAGATCAGCTAGTAGCTAGCATTTAACGTCACAATAAGAGCCCTGGATCAGAAGAGATTGTTAAACTTCTCACCGGTTGCTTCCTCCGCTTTCGCAATTGCTCGTTTGTATGCGTCCCTCTCCTGCAGCCGGCTGACATATGCGTCAAGCTTGGGATACTTGGCAGGTGTCATGCCAGCGCTACTTCTCGCACTTTCGAGAGGAAAAACGAGCATGATATCCGCGCCAGTGAGCTTAGGTCCGCACATGAATTGGCCTTGCTCGGGGCTGGAAGAGATCTGAGACTCAAGGAAGTTGTAGTGGGTGGTCAAGTTCGGCGTCAGGAAGATTGCTTCAACTTGACTTGCGATCGCCTTTGATATTGGTCGCACGATCCAAGGCACCGTTGGTCCTTTGAGTTCTGCTTCATGTCAACAGAAGCTGGATGGTAAAATGGTAAGTGATACTCACGGCCGATGACAAGAGTCATGACAAGGAAAGGCATGATGCTTCCTTCGGCGTAGTGCATATAGTAGCGATAACGCATCCATGATTCAGTCTCTGCGCCTGGCTGGCCCTCTTTTCCGGCAGGATACCGGGCTGGGATCAATTGGGTGCCGAAGTGCTCGGTCAAGTACTCGACAATGGCACCAGTCTCAGCTATGACAACTGGCGGGCCTTCCGGGACTTGAACAGTAATGACTGGTGACTTGCCGAGCGGGTGAACGTCTTTCAACTCTTTCGGTGCGAGCTTGTAAAGTGTTAGTACGAGCGTTCGTGGAATCTCTGAAACGACATCGTCAACCATGGTTTAGATGCAGGCTCAGTGTTCGAGTGTTGAGATCCATGACAAGGCGCATGCGGATCGTAAATTACGACGACTTTCCCAGCGTTGGCTCATGCAGATACCCTTCGAGAAGGTGCCGAGAGCGGAAAGCAATTTGCCTTGGAGCAAGGGCTTTTTCACCAACGGTGAATACTAGGCTCACTTACCATGTCTTCGCCACGCTTGTAGACCTTGAGATCGTAGTCGACATTGAGTTCTTCGAGAAGCCAGAGCACACGATGAGCGCGCGACTTGTTGAGCCTAGATACTTTTAGTGGTCTGAACAAATGATTCAAGGCGTCAATTGCAATGCGCAAATGGCAAATGTTTCGTCAATTCTTCTTCTTTCTTGCCATGGACAAAGACTCTTTCCTGCGATAGAGCGTCCCGCGATTTTGACGCCAGCTACGCGTTGGAAAACTTCCCCTCCTGAATTTCCTGTTGGTGCTTTTTGACCAACAGTGACGATCCGAGAAGCTTTCGTGAATTGGAGATTGAGGAGAAATGAAACTACAGTGACGACTCGCGCGTAGACGCTCCATTGAAAGGCTGGCTCGTGACGTACCAATGGAGAGTGACTTTTGCAGTCGGCTTGGCGGTAGAAGTCTGTTCAGCCATGGTGATGAAGGTTGACTGTCTCTGGGAAGGGAATGAAAAAGGTTAGTCGACTGAAAAGTGGAAGCTTCTCCAGTACATGTAGACGTTCACCGGAGCTTGGGCTCTTCTTGACGGCAGCCAAGGTCTGGCATGTGAGGAAGCTCGGCTCGGGGATGTTGATGAATATGGAATGCTTGAAAAGCACTGAGCTCTGGACTCGAGACAAGACACTGACCCTGGTATCCCTCACATACAACGTTCCCAGCTTGAAGCTATCCGCAGGAACTCCCACAGAAATGACAGAAATGCATGGTCTGACCACGTGACGCCAAGAGCCTCACTTCACTGCGCGATCATCGTGGGTCGTTGCACCGTACGGAACTCCCCAAACAGCCTTCGACCAGCAATTGCACATTACTCGGCAGTCAACGAACTCAAGTCGTGCTCCCAATGCGTCCCACGCTCCCCAGAATGGCTGGCCATGCCGACAGTACGCTCAAACCACCCCATTACTCAAATGCAGCGACGACAATAGCTAATTAACGCCCTCCAGCCGTCCATCTGGATCCAGCACTGGTCAAATACGCCAGTATGCTCCCCTTTGATCCCCATTGATTCCCTCCCCAAATTCACCGTCGTAGACAACAACGTCGACCGATTCAAGCACTTCCGATGGACACCACGAACCGCGTGGATCTCTTTCGCCTACGTCGTCGCGGTACCTTCGTTACTTGGATACGTGGCATATTGGTCAGATGTGAGTGGGAGATGTTTCCTTGTCCGGCTTAGGTTGAGCTGCACATACACGTGCTGGTGGGTGAAGATAAGAGGCATATATGCTGACTCTACGCAGGGCAAGTACGACATGCGGGGCAAGAGGAAGGGAGATACCATTGTTGAGTGGTAAAATTTATGCTGGGCATTGAGGCAGTGATTGTGCTGGTGTATCCACAGATGGAAACGCTCTGGGTGTGCAAGTACGGATGGTGTATATATTGAGACAATGCACCCAGTCGGACACGAAAACCCAGCAATCCTCTCTTCAGATCTCAAGTCTCAATCGCTATTTCGCGACAACCTCAGAGTCCGGAATCCTTATGATCGTTCCACAAGACCACGGATCTTCAAATCCACCCAAACTAGAATATCATGATACAGAGATCAACCCCCATTTCTAGGCACCTTCATGCTAAGCAAACCCTACAAAACTAGTTGAAGCATGTAGCGATGATCACTGACCGAAGCTCTGTCCATCCACATTCTCCCTTCGCCCATCTTTCCAATTAGCTAGATTTTTCGCAGACACATTACCGCAACCTCCACAAGCTTTACCTTTATCTCCCCAGCGCTGCATCTCCGCTACTAAACATTCGTGAAAGGGGGAGAGCACCCGAATCTTGCTTGAGAACGACAAACCCAAAAGTTCGTATAAACGCAGAATAGGATCCGCATCCACCAGAGCCCCTAGACGTGATCAAAGTAAATCTTCAACAAGCTGAAGTCTAATAGCCCCTTTCCGCCAAAGAATTGTTCCAGGAGTAATATATTTTGACATGTTTGAAAAGAAAAATCATCTAAGTTCGTCTATTCTTTCCACTGCCCTAAAAACTCCATAGCAAAGCACACGCTGAATGCTACCAAAATAATGATCTTGAAAACAATAATCTACAATTCATCTCTGACATTCTTACTCTCAGTCGTAGCCGTCGCATCCTCCTTCGGCACCTCAAAGGTAACAGTACTACTCTCCTCCGCAGCACCCGACGAACTAGTCTTTGACTTCTTACTCTTCTTCACCTTGGGCGTCGACGTTGTCTTCGCTTTCGCCTTGGCCTTTTCTGCAGCACGCATTTGGCGTTGCAAGATCGTCATCACTGTTTCGTTCAGCCGTTTCGTCTTTGCAGTGAGCTCTTTGGCCTCGAAAGCCGGGTCGTCCGTCTTTGACAACTTGGCTTGCTCAGCTAATTTGCCGTCGAGCCATTCCTTGGTTTCGGTGTAGAGGGTTCGGATTTCCTCGTAATCTTCGGGCTTGTAGGTTGGGCTGACCATGGGCTCGGGGGTGGGAATGGATGCTTCGGAAGTACTGGACGATTCTACTTCTTCCAGTTGTTCCAGTGGGTCCTTGGAGCCCGTTGGAGCGGCACTGGAGGAGGCCTCAGTGGCAGATGAAGAGGCAGCGTCAGCCTCGGAGCTAGATTTGGCAACAGCGAGAGACGATGAAGAGGCAGCTGCCGATGATGCTCTATCAGCTTCGTCAATGGCATTTTTGATGACAGCTTGCATCATGTCTGTCTGACTCAACGTGTCTTCGAGAGTTTTCAACGCATGCGGCCGTTCTTCCGCCTCGCTTTGTCGCCTCTTGATGGGATCAGTGAGGGCGTGGAGATCCTTCAATTTGGCCTTCAAAACATCGCTGGCAGAATCCTGGCCGACATCGTAAAGCCATTCGCTGGTCTCGCCGAGTAGCTTCTCAATAGCAGCACGTTCGGCGGTGGTAGAAAACTCTGCGAACGCCGAATCTTCAAGCATGTCTCGAACTTTGTAGGTGAACCCCTCCAGGTTATTCAGATCCGCCTCGCGGGCATGTCGAGCGTTGTCAGAGTCGTCAAAAGCAGCAAGTCTCTGTTTCATACGGGCTAACTCCTCCCTTGGAAGAACGTTACATCCATCGCAGGTGACGGTGAACTCAACATGGACGATCTCGGTCTTCTTCTTGGGCTCGGCTGGGACTTTGTCTTTCTTGTCTTTGGACTTCTTGCTTGACTTGGCGGTGTCAGTGGGCTTGGAGTCGATTGAGGACGAAGAGGACGAGGAGGACTTCTCATCATCCTTGAGGGGCTCCTGGTCTTTTTTTCCAAACCCCAAGAAATCCTTTGCGCTGTCTAAAACGCCGGCAGCTTTCTTGTCCTCAACCAGAACCTGGCAGCTTAGAACACCACGCACGACGTCAGGTAAGCCCATGATTGGGTCCAACCGGATAGAAAACTTATTGGTGATCTCCTCCTTCTTGCAGCCAAGCTTTCCGACCATGTGAGCGACCGAAGCAGTAAGGTTCCTTGTTTCAACGAGATAAGACGAAGGTGGAATCGCGGCACCATCAGCTCCGCGAGACTGGTACAGCTTAAAGGAGAAATCTTGTGTTTGAGTGAACGGCACCTGTTTGATGAGCCCGGTAGGAGAGGTTGGGGTGAATAGCTTCTGAGAGCGGTCTTTGCCGTCCTTGGAGTATTGAAGGAAAGTAGCATAGCTAGCAGCATCGTGAGCGACAATATCTTTGACTCTAAAGCTTGGGCTGATCTGAGCAGCCTTAAATGCAGCACCGAAAACAGCCGCCTCGTCGGCATTGACATTACTACGAAGCTTGGAATTGTCTCCGACGAGATTCTCGAGTTTCTTGATGACGAAAGGAGTTCTGGTCATACCACCGTGAAGAATGACGGAGTTGAGATCATCGAATGTGACATTTGCGATTTTCATAGCCTGCTTGATGGGACCGTCCACACGACTGACGAAGTCACCAATGAGATTTTCGAAGTCGATTCTGGAGATCTTGTACTTGAAGTCGACCTCCTCGTATAAGCCCTCGAAGCTTGCCACGGTTTCTTGGTTGGCGCTCAAGACTTGACGGACCTTCTCTGCGTCCCTAGCCAGCTTGGAGATGGTCCGTCCATGAGTCTTGATATCTTCGAATGATTTTCCCATGCTCTTAGCTTTTGGCGAGTCCAGGAATTTGTTGATCATATCGTCGACAATGATAGAATTCAGCACATCTCCGCCGAGTGTTCTGTCCCACCCAGCACCTAGAATGGCGACTTCCTGGACAGTCTTGTTGAATCGTCCAATGTCCTTGACATTCTTTCCCTGCATCTGGAGCACAGTCGCGACAGTGGAGCCAGCGCCCATGTCGAAGACCAAGTGATACTCTGGCTTGCCAACATCAAACGTCCTAGAAGTGGCATAGTTGATGCCGACCGCCATGCCGTCCGAGACCATAGCAAGAATATTCAAGTCGGCCAAATCCGCGGCGAGCTCGAGAGCGCGCTTCTCTTCCGCAGTATAGAAAATGGGGACTGTGAAAACGGCGTTGGAGACCTTGTGTGCAGTTCCTGCAAGTGCCTGGGCGTTCTCCTTGAGGTTCTTTAATTCCATGGCCAATAGCTCTTCCACAGCGAATGGCTTCTCATCTTTGTGAAAGCTCTTGCTCTTGAATGCGACAGTGCCTCTGGGAGTGCTCTCAACCAATTCTAACCCGGGATATCTCTTGCTGTATTCTTCCACCGCCGGGCTCTTCAATGGCAAGCCTAGAAGCTGCTTTATGTTTGGATATACCTCCCCAGGGAATCTGGCAGCGAGGGCCAGGGCATCTCCACCATACGATCTTTCTGGAAATGAGCCGCCGACTGGCGAGCCGGACCGCGACGGCTTGAAAACAACAGCTGAAGCTTCCTTTCGTTTCGAGTCTTTGCTGAGAACAATTTCTAGCGGTATTCCAGGCTTGACCAGGGCGGCTTTGATATATTCAGTGCCAATGTCTACACCAATAACTGCTGAAGCTGCCGAGGCAACACTGGAGAAGGCGAGGAGGGCGGAGAGGAGGAATGGGACGAGTTGAACGGATCGCCGTCTACCAGGAGGGGCCATGGTGGTGTGTATGAGGGAGCTCGAGAGCTGCGTGGGGATGACGGGCGCAGGAAATTCAGAAAAGAAGGTGGTGAGGTAAGGAAGATGGGGGTTGGTCTATTTATTCTTTGCTCATAATTCCTGATCCGAAGCAGTGTCGAGTTTGAAAGGTGTCCAGTTTATTCGCCTTTGTTCAACCTAAGTCGTGGTTTGCGGCGAAAAAAAGGCAACGTATCCTCAGCCTTATTACGCCAGGGGCAGCGCCTCTACATGTTCACCACAACATCCGACAATCGCTACTCTCACTCACAGAGATAGCGTCCGAAAAGAAGTGTGCCTTATATTGCCTGAGCTTCCAGTGGTAGCGGATTCGAACCATGTGACCCGGTGATACTCCCAAGAGGCTCAACTCACGAGCAGATCTCTAGCGCACGACGCGTATTCTGTCATGGACCTCGTTTCTAACGAAAGTCCCGTGGCAGATAGATACATGGAAGCAACTCGGCACGTGAGAAAAGCTGTTGGCACTCGGCCTCCATAGAAACGCGACGCATGACATCAAGTCTCTCAGTCACTTAGCAGGTACATTAGTGGGGTATTCTGACCTCTAATCCTCAACTAAACCCACCAGATATCGCTCGCAGGTTGTCTTCAATTCCTATTCGATCCAGTTGCAGCTACAATTTTCGTCTAGTCACGAAAATGATCCCCTTAATCACTTTGGAAGAGCATTTCTTCAGCTCCGCCATCGATGAATCAGAATACGCCGAACAGATGAAGTGGCTAACCGGCGTCCTCGACAAACTACGAGACATCGGTCCACTCCGTCTCGAACACATGGACAAAGGCGCCATCTCGCTCCAAGTCATCTCTCACGCCCCCGGTCTTGGCGGAAAACCACTCGAAGAATGTGCCGCAGCAAACGACCAGCTGGCCGCCGCCGTGACCAAGAACCCAAAACGATTCGCAGGTTTCGCCGTCCTGCCTATGGCGGATCCCGAGAACGCGGCAAGGGAATTGAGAAGATCGGTCAAGGAGCTTGGGTTTGTGGGTGCGTTGGTGGACGAACATGTAAAAGGCGTTCAATATGAGAGCAAAAAATTCTGGCCCTTCTTTGAAGCTGCGCAGGAACTCGATGTACCCATTTATCTGCATCCGACATGGCCGTCCTCGCAAATGGCCGCGAGGTTTGAAGGCGAGTATGATCTCGGTGCACAGATGAGCATGGGCACGAGTGGATGGGGCTGGCACTCCTCAACCGGTCTACACGTCCTCAAACTCTTCTCCGCAGGCGTTTTCGACGAGTATCCAAAGTTGAAAATCATCATTGGTCATTTCGGCGAGATGATCCCATTCATGCTAGAACGCATCGAGCTGCTGTCGATAAGATGGGGCGAGAGGAAGAGGAAATTTAGACAGGTCTACGAGGAGAATATTTGGATCACCACTTCCGGTGTATGGGGCGTTGCACCCATGGCTTGCATCCTTCGAAACACGCCCATCGATCATATTTTGTACAGCGTGGACTATCCATTCGCGAAGAATGAGGATGGGATGAAGTTCATGGAGGATCTGGAGAAAAGCGGCTTGGTTACGCAAGAGCAGTTCGAAGCCATCGGATACAAGAACTCGGAGACGCTGTTGCGGATCAAGGTCCAAGCATGAAGGGTAGAGCAGGAGGGAACTGTGATGATGATGATCATGATGATGTAACAAGGTACATGGCAGGAATCACATTTTGTGTAAGAATATCTTTCTCTCATTGGACTTCTATATTTAATTGACATCCTATTTCCTCAAACAAGATAACAAAATTGGGGTATCTCTAAAGCGCCAAAAATTCATGACATGACATCTCTCGCCTTCAAATCCATCTGACTCACTTCATCAGTCCTAACATTCGTCTCTCATCTCAATCCTCTTCAAGCTCAACCGCTACTGTAATATCGACGAGCTCCTGGCCTGCCGCACGGAGTACTTGCATCTTTCCATTTGGGAGGTTGAGACCTCGTGCATGATCATATCAGGCAATCTGTCCCATTCGGAGATACCGTCTGCGCTGTTGCAACTATTTCTTGCTTTTTTAGGACTCTGAATAATGTCTTCCATCCGCTTGCCCCATAGCCCGCTGCTCAAAGACTCTTCGTGGCTGACGCTGATTTCAACATTCACTGTCTTATTGATCCCCGCATCAACGGCAAACGGCCATATCCTCGATGCCTCAGGATCCCTGTTCCAAACTCCTTCTGGAAGTTCTCGCTCGCAGTCTCGTATTTGCACGGGACTCATGCCCTTTTCGTCGTCGAGCTCGTCGAGTTCGTCCAAAACACCACCAACACACGTTGTTGCGAATGTCCCAATTGCGACGTCGGTGCTTTGTTTCCATTCTTGAAAACCTTTGCGGGAGCCGGTGCGCGTGGAATTGTACGCGGAAGGTTGTGGTCCCCGCAGGCCACGGGACGTGTCTGTCAGCCCACAGCGGTTTGTGAGATGACTGGCCTTATATACCAACTTCTTGAACAATGGACGCATAGTCCCTAGAGATCCAGCAATAATACCTATGCCCATCTCCATAGCTATGTGATGTTAGCCAAAATTATCATTGCATCTTGAGGTCAAACATGAAAGGCACACTTACTCGACCAAATGCTGACATTGGCTGCGTTCCAAAAGAAGTCTTCGAGCGAACCGAGTCCGTCTATATATTGGAATCGTGCAATCGAAAATATGCTTCCTCTGCATAGCATTTGTCAGAACCATACTTCGTTTTAGGGCATAATCTTGGCACGTGGAAGGGAGTGGTGCAACGTACAAAGTTCCAAGCCCAAAGATGCACCCAACAGAGATTTTAGACCGTTTATCCAAACTTGCGTTCCACAAAAGTGGAAGTGGAAGCAAGGCGAACACAAAATCCGTGATCGTGGTAATTGCTGCTTGCTCGTACGCGAGGCCCAACTCCACGGATTTGCGCACACATTTCATCTGAATCATGCGTTCGAGGTAGTGTTGAGGCGATCCGCAGGAAAAGATGATAAAAATAGTGTGGTAGACGTTGATGATGGTGGAGAAAAACATTGTGGTGTGAACAAACTTACGTTGCCACTTTTTAACGACGACGCGTAAGAAGAACAGACCAAGGGAGATCTTAAGAAACATAATGGTCGTAAGGTAGAAAACCTCCGCCACCAATGTATACTAAATTGATAGGTTAGTCAATGGGACCTCTATTTTGGTGGTTGGCACATACAAGTACTGCTGTTTTGCTGTTATCAGAAACTTTGGTGTGAGTACCTCCACCATTTGCAACAATTATCATGAGCGCTGTGTCGTACACAATGAAGTTTACCTATCGATATAATGAGCCATGGTCCTACACTTATAGATTGTTTCGGCTCACTAGCGCAACTACCATCATGTAATCGTCCCATCCCAAGCTCTTGATCATTCGAGTCCGAATCCATATTCGCAGGGCAACAGCCATTAGAGCGAGGGGGAGAAACACGGAAACTGCTGCGATCTGCTGCGGCGCCTTCGTCTGGCTTTGGCGAGCCATTTCGGCGACAGCCACACTGCCTTTAGAAGACATGGGTGAGAAGAGAGACAGAGACAGGTTCAAAACATTTGTACGGACCTTGCAGTTATGATAGTCTCAGGCTCGCAATTTCTGGCTATAGCATCTTCCGAGCACGCTATGACGAACGATGAGTTTGATGGACGTTGTTAATCTATGATGAGGAAGGGAAGCTGGGTAAAGGGAAGCTGGGTGTGGAAGTATGAAAAGTGCGCTGCGGCGAAGATCCTATGATGTTGGCGAACTGGGTAAAAGCTTGTCGTAGTAGGGCGTATCCAGAGTGACGTCCTTTGATTGACTCGAGAGTGCTCGTGAAATAGATGAATAGACAGGCAAGATGACAAGGAATGTGAGGTCGGGATGTGAACGAAAGGCGGCACGACAAACATGCCCTCTGATAGTAAAAATGAAGAAGAGAGAGTCGCCCAAGCGAGCAGATCTGCTCAATCTCAAGGATTTCGAAACAGCTGTCAGAACAAAGATCCCGAATAAGATGATTGAGAGCGAGGACAAAGAAGAACAAACCCAACCTTGGACGGGTGAGGTCTCTCTGTCACGAAGCTGGAGTACAACTAGCGTTACAGCCAGGGAAGATGCTGGACTGACACGAGCCGTTAGATGAAAGGCCAACCAAAACTGGCTGTGCTTTGTTTCGCATCGCAGTCCCATTTAGCAGCATGGACCATAAGCTGACCCTACACAATTCTACTGTGGATATGGTACAACTACATGCTGCAGGTGAGACGACGTCCGAGGACGTGGCTCGAGCAGGCATGGAAGCTTTCGTCGAAGCCTTTCCGTGTTCGATGAGTGGAGCATCGAATGTTCGCTGAGAACGAGGAGGAAGTGCCCAGCCGAGCGCGTTGTTCCCATCCATGGCGGAGGCTTTCTCGGGCGGGGGCTATGGGACAAAATGGATGGTTCCAGGACGACACTCGCAGAATGAAAGGGGAATGGGTAGACTTGACACGAAGCCACAGTGGCGCGGGCAGAAGTCGTGCAATTCCTGTGAAAGGTTGTTGTTTGATGTCGGAAGGGAGAGTAGTGGTGCGCGGCCAGGAAGCTGGGGCGAGGGCTCACCTGCAGCGGTTGGGGGATTGATTCAGGCGGGGTGCCCCCAAACACGCCCATGACTCTGCAAGGACAACTATATACTCCACTTTGACGCGTCTCGTGCACGTCGCGCCGTCTTACAAGTTAGGTACAACGCCAAGAACAGCCTCCAACGCCATCACAAAGCAGACCGCTCCCAGCGACTTCTCCTAAGGACGCAAGTGCAACAATACACACGCTATCTTCTGCCTCACACACGCGCCCATGTCGCGCGCGTACCCACACGAGGACTCCCAGACCCCCGGACTGAGTGACGGAGAGCATGAGGGAGATGAGGATGAGCCACAGCTAGTCGACGACGAGGAGCAAGACGGAGAGGATGAGGAGGATGGCGGAGAAGAAGGAGGTAAGTCCACACTGATCACACCCACTCACTGACTCCCTTCGCCTCCATCAATTCATAAACCTCGTTTCGTTTGCCCTATAACCCGTTCATTATCTGTCTCAACTCAATGACCATGTCTTCATGCGATGACCAATTTTTGAACCCAACGTGGATGGAAGGACCGTCTCGCGTGGATCTGGTTCAGACACTGAAGCCCTTCGGATGGTCCCAACCCGGAAGCTCAAGACTGAAGGAGGTCTTTCACTTTCGACTACCCGTCGTTTGTGTTTGTTCTGCGCGCGGAAACACGGGAGATCGTCCTGACACCTGGACGACCTTTCTTTGGGCGGATTTCTCACACTAGCAGAAGGTTCAAACTATGACTACTTATACGACTGGAAAATAACGCCCTTGTCCGACCTACCAGTAGAATTTCCAAACGAAGCAAGAGGTATCGTGTCACCAATAATGCTTTCAGGCCATCAATATGCTTTTCACACAATCTTAGTCTATGTGCCAAAGCAACCATCTCAAACATGCTTACCTTCCATTTCATTCTTTATGCAATGAATGGATGATCCATGCGTTGCGCCAGGAGCTAGCGGGGCCTTTTCTCTCTGTTTCCACATTGCCTGGATCGAAGCCAGAGTCTATGCTTTCACTTTTCGCTCTCCCAAACAAGCACCAAATCAGACGTCATACACTCTAGACCACTGGCACTTCAACACCTGAGCCCGACGACACCGTCAGGCTGATGGCATTTCAATACCTCAGGCAAATGGCGTCGTAGTGGTCCGAGTCATCATCACGGTCCCATCACTCCATGTGTTGATGCCATTAGTCAGCGGTATCACGATGTTACAAGCCACAGGAGCAGTATCCCAAACTGCTTACGCGCGAAAACCAGAAGACAAAATCACAGAAAACTAACACGCACTCTTCCCAGAAACAGCCGGCCTCTCCGACCGCGCCTGTGCCCCTCCACCGCCGCCAGAAGGCCTCAAGGAGATATCCTCCCTCGCCTCCTGGACCGTCTCCTCCTCAAAACCCGGCTGCGGAATCCCTGCTCTCCGCTCCCCATCGACATCACAGTTCTGGCAATCCGACGGCCCGCAACCGCACCACCTGAACATCCACTTCTTCAAACTCGTCGAAATAGTCGGCATAAGGGTTTACCTCGATTTCGACCTCGATGAATCGTACACGCCAACGACGATCAAATTCGCCGCTGGCATGGGATATGTGGACCTACAGGAATTCGCGGCGATGAGATTCGAGCAACCAAAGGGCTGGATGGAGGTCGACTTCGAAGGCGTCGGCGATCCAACCGAAGACTCCACCGCCACCAACGAGAACGAAGAAGACATGGATCTCGATGAGGAAGAGGAGAAGGAGAATTCATTGAGGAAGATGCCCGTGTTGAGGTGCATGCTCGTCCAAGTGAGGATCTGTGAGAACCATCAGAACGGGAAGGATACGCATCTGAGGGGATTGCAGATCTTTGCTAGGGATGGGATGAGGAGGGAGCAGAAGACGGGGATGGGCTTGGAGAAGAATATGCATGGGGCAAGGATGGGCTTGAGCACTAGTCTGTCGAGTGAAACCAGCAGGGATATGAAGAAGAAGGTGTGGGATTTGGAGATGCCAGGCTGGTCTACTGTTGAGCTGTTGAGATGATGTCCAAAACGATTGTCAGTCATTGCTGAGGAGGATGCTTGGTAATGGTCACATGGCGGGCCACTGTATTACGGTGGTCGTTGGAAGACCAATGCCCAGAGAATTCGGAATGAAATGATGGCTGCAAGAAACTCCAATAACTGAGGATAATCTCAATCAATTCAACTTTTATCAAAGGGCCTCGTTCTAGGAGATAACGATACTTCAATCCTAAATCAAGATTCCGAGCGCCAGGAAACCCCGATGTCAAAAAGCGAAATAACTGTACTTTCAAAGCCCTATGTCATAAAGAATCCAAGACCACAAACTGCAAATGCTTATTTCGAGAGTATTTGCGCCAACTCGGCAGCCACTGCGTCACCAACTTCTTTCGTCGATGACTTGCCGCCAATATCGCCAGTTCGTATGTCTTTCTCTATGGTATTCTTCACAGCTGTATCGACTGCGCTTGCCAATTCCGGTTCGCAGAGGGAGTATTTCAGCATCATGCTCACGGAGAGCAGCATGGCTACTGGATTGACGATACCTTTGCCTGAGATATCGGGTGCAGAGCCTGTGAGTATCAGTGTGATCCTTTAGAACATTTTAAATCGTCAACCTACCATGAATTGGTTCATATATGCCATTAACCTTAGTCTTACCGTCTGGGATCGCTCCTAGCGAAGCACTAGGCAGGAGTCCCAGACTGCCCGGAATAACACTTGATTCGTCGCTAATGATGTCTCCAAACAGATTACTGGTGACGATGATACCGTTGAGAGCTCGAGGGTTCTTAATCATCAGCATGGCTGCCGAGTCAATAAGATGGTGTGCATATTTCAGTTGTGGAAATTCCTTGTCCATGACCTCCGTGAAGACCTTCCTCCAAAGTCGACTCGTAGCCAAAACGTTGGCCTTGTCCAGACTCCAAACCGGCGCGGGCGGGTTTTCTTGTAAGGCGAGGAAAGCGGCCAGTCTGGTGACCCTCTCAATCTCGTGTCGATGGTATGGCTCGACGTCAAAAGCGTATCCATCACCGGTATCTTCCTTCTTCTCACCAAAGTATAGGCCGCCAGTGAGTTCGCGCACAACGGTAAAGTTGACACCTTTGCAGACGGATTCTTTCAGGGGAGATTGCGAGACGAGGGAGGGAGATGCGAAGAAGCAGGGCCGTAAATTTCCATAGGTCTCGAGTTCTTTGCGGAGGCGGAGGAGTCCTTGTTCTGGGCGAACAGCTCCAGTGCCCCACTCCTACGGAGAGTGTCAGCAATGCAGTTATACCAAGAAGGGGATCGATTGAACGTACGGGACCGCCGATTGCGCCTAGGAGGATAGCATCCGCGCCTTTGGCGGCAGCGAGCGCATCGTCGGTGAGAGGTGTACCGTGGATGTTTATCGAAGCCTTTGAGGGTGTAAGAATCGACTCGCATAGCGATTGAAGCCATACGTACGCCTCCTAGCAGTTGTTCGTTGATAGCAAATTTGATGTTCGGTCTTGCGATTTCGATTGTCTTGAGAATCTGTGTACTTTGTAAGCTGTGGTAACTTGGCACGGGTCTCGAGATTCACCCACCTTTATTGCTTCAGCGGCGACCTTTGACCTGTTGGTTAGCCAGAGCTTCAATCGGTGAAAGTCGCCAATATTACTTCGGGCCCGCAGTGGTCGCCTAAGGACGAATGAGCTGGATTCCGGAGACACTTTAGACACAATTGCTTACCTGCAAGGACGACGATATTGTAAGTGGTAGACGACATGTTTGATACAAGAACCAGAAAGAGATGGGAGAACGAAGGTCAAGCCCTCGAGAAATCAATTAGTATCCAAGCCCCCACCTGCGCCGAGATCGCAGCGATTGCGGAGGCGTGCAGCAGCGGACGTGCTCAAAGCGGAACGGGCGATCGCGATCCTCTTAGCGACAGGCGGGGCCAGCACCCAGCCTTGCTGGCGCTTCGAAAACTAAGGTCTCAAACCAGTTCATCACCAGCGAATGATTGGTGAGTCTCGCCTGGCATACCGCAGATGTAAGCAATCGAATATTGTCGTCCCATTTGTAGTCCGAGATTTTCCACTATTTCCCGCGGTGTTCCTCTCTTTTTTTTTCCGCCGTGGTTAAGAGTCCTCACTCAGCAGTTAGTATCACAAATCTTCAGGCGGACAGAATGTTGTCGAGATGCTGGACCAGGTAGTGCACAGTCATTGCTCGGTTCCCACTTTGGCTCTGTTCCCTAGTCGTCACACTCTGTCTTGATACAGACACAGCCAGATAGAGGAAAGATGTAGCATTCTCCTCGAATTGTCTTTTACTGAAAGTCGTAACTGAATTTTGGAGCACTGCCTACAAAAACATGTAGCTGATACATAGTTGCAAGAAATCTCTGTCCTCTGCTATGTCACGGGATACGGCTCACTGTGTTTCCAACGTTGCCTAAGAACACGATCAGCACAGCACAATATCCAGCTGCAGCCCCCAGAATCTCGTTTCGACGAGCTTTTGTGAAGAGCGACAGTACTGCCGAGAATGCTAGTGTGAAGACTAGCAGTGTCCCTAAGCAGATCCCGTCCGTCCTTCCTGTTTCCTTCGAGTTGACGAGATGATACAGGATATAGATAGGAACTATGAGAAGAATCAGGATAATCAAGGTGATGATACTTATAACAAGCACGTGGATTCGCGACATTGTATAATATACGCCCCTTCCATCTCCTTTTTGTTTTGCTTCTGGCGAACAAAACAGGTATTCAATGGTTTTGCAATTCAAAGCCGTCAGTACGTGCTCTACGCCATAGTCAAGCCAAGCATGCTCTCGGCCGGGACGTAAAGTGATAAGATCCTCTTTACACTGGACCCATGTCTGTTCTGCATCTTGCAACGGATGGTTGGTAGACATGTTATTCGCCACGTTCTTATACTCGAAAGCAGCTGGTCGATTTGCGGCGACCAATTGCTGTGCTGCATTTAGTAGGGTCGCTAGAAACTGATGAGAGGATGTCCCTAAGATATACTGCATGCAAAATAGGCAGCTCACCGTATTCGCAAAAGCGGAGTTCAATGTCGTCCATCAGTTTCTTGCGTAGTTTAGCGTCCTCGGGCTCAAGATGTCTGGTGCTAAGGTCTTCCGGACAGTCTCCTTGGGCGACTTTTTGTCCAATCTGTCCAATTTCAACTCCAAGCGTTTGGGATCATCTTGCTTGTCGAGTGATCATCGAGCCTGGAGGTATCCAAATCGGCGATAGAGCATAAAGTTCTCATCGCTGTCAAGGAATGTCGCTACACTGGGATACCCTCCTGGGCAGTCCAGAACTGCCGTCATCAGCGAGGACAGCACTTATAGGGAACGACGAGTACTCACGACTTCTGACAATCGAAGGCTCCTCCGGTCCCCCTGCCTCACAACTCGCGAAGCTGAACCACGACCGCCTGGAACCTGTGTCCAAGTCCTTGGATTGCAGTTCCTCAGAGATCGGAAATGAAGAATTCCTGAGAACAACTTGAATGTTTTGGTGCTGTCGAGCCAAGATTGCGGAGGTGATGGGCACGGGGTTTCGCTGTCGCCTCTGTCTAATGAACTTGAAGTCGACATCGCTTCAACATCCAACAACGCGTCGATACAATGCTCAACCGTGTATCTGCACTCTTACGGTCACATACGGCATCCCCACGTCTTTAGTACCGCATCTTTGCGCGCACCCTTTGTCGAGTGTCGCCCTACGCGCGGCCCAGGCCAATACTACATTCTCACACCGTGGCTGCAGAATATTGACATCGATCCGCCCAAACACTGACCGGAAACTCATGAAACACTCACATGTTACGCAAGGCCGTTCGCTTCGATATACGCCTGTCGTTAGGGCCCCATTATCGGAGGAACATCCAGGTCGAGCTGAACGCGCAGCAGGAAGAGGGGAACGCGTAGTAGGTTACATGATAATTATCAGCACCATCTAAAAGCAGGAAATGGAACGCAGCGAGAAGCGACATCAGTTGTGTAAAATGGCACGAGGCAGAGAATATGCTATCTGATGTCAAAGCTGATATTTTCGCCATATTTGACTGCTGTAACGCCGGGCGCTTGTGTCATACGCATAAACCTGCACTGTGGGAAGTGTTGGGTGCCTGCTCTGAGGGCCAAACCACTGAACCTCCGAGTCCTTAATCGTTCACCAGAGCTCTCATTTGGGCATTAGAAGAGCTACGCCAGAATGAAAAATGCCGCTTTTCTACCTCAGAGCTGCGCAAGAAGATAAAAGAGGCACCAGATCTGCCCAAAAACCAGCGGCCTCCATTAAAGAATCGCACTAATGATAGCCTTCCTCACATCTACATTGCGCCTTGTAGCAAAGGAGAAGAGATCAATACTCTCGTGAGTCCACTACAGCAAACGATCAGGCCGACGTTGTACTATACTTCGACATACGTCTCCATGCCACAGTCGTCACCGACGTTCTCATCGGGAGGGCGGCTGAACTCTTGGATCAACTTATTGAGCCAGATTAGACCAAACCCTATTTGGCGGTGGACCGTATCTCTTATCTGGGCTCTGGGTCATTCAATCGCGTGCATCAATTCGCATTATTGTGGCTCGAGAAGGCCAGAGTGAAGAGCAACAAATCGGTCTTGCAACAGCCACTAAAGACAACGGAGTCGACTAGCCCAATAGTCCAGATACCAACCCCGTCAAATCAAAATCCAAGCTCCAGATACCTCCTCACTCGGCCGTTTCTGAAGAATCCATATCTTCGAATGCGACAACGTGTGGTGATGGAAAACATGAGACCACAGCATTGATAATTGGGATGGAGTCTCCGCCTGGAAATAACTCACATCACGAGGTATCTACCAGAAGGCCACCTCTAAACCTGGCGCGGCTCTTGCGAAGAGTAATGTTTCAAACCAGGGCCCTGTCTATGACGACGAAACAAACTCATTGACGTCTGGAAACACGCCCAGATTATCCTTCCAGGATGAAAGAAAGGATATGGGCTGTCGGATGAGAGAGATCCCAACCAAGATACACAGGTTCAGAAGAGGTGGATCAATATTCAGGGTCTTGAGGATTAAAATACTCGGCCAGGTCACAGACTGCATGAGGAGGGACGACGGTGACAAGGCTTTGCGGTCATAACCTCGAGGCTCTCCTTGTTGTTGACTGGGAGATTGCTTGGGTCGTGTCGTGATCAAATTCTCATGATACCCTTAGAAGCTACGTTCGTAGTAGTGGGCGGCCCTCCATTTGTTAGATCCATCTCCGTCTTTTGCACGATCAGTCCCCCTCTAGATTGTGCTGGCATCTTACTTCAAAATGCGAAAAGGCATGTATCTGGAATCACTTTCGAGACCTTAGATTTTAAACAATCTCAAATTTAGACGAAATCTGGCGTCGAGGTAATCTGATAGCCTAGAATTGGACTTGACATGAGAAAGGCAATCCTGCTATCTGAAGCTTCGATTTCTAGAACACGATCTCCCTCGAACCCAGACCCTTCAGACTCGTCGCAGAGCGACAACATGCACATGATGCGCGCCCGAGTTTGCTGTTGCTCATCGTCAGATGGATGCAGTAGCTCCGCATCACACAGCCTCAATGGTGGACCGTTTTAACTTTTGGTGGCAGCAGTCCCAAATACCTCCCGAAAGTCTCGCCTAGCCAGCTCAATCGAGATGGTCAAGGACAGCTGGGCTGATTGAGTAAGCATAGTGCATTGTGTCACCCCCGTTGAACCCGCGTCTCTCCTCTTTTGTTCACGGGGCGGCCTCAACGTCGACGCACATTTTCGTTACCAAATCGCAGCGAATATGGCGTCCAGGCAACTGTCAGGCAACCGCAAGCACCAAGCACTATTGTCGATTGTGGCTCTGATGTACAGCCGCACGCCTTATAGGACTCCCTTGATCTTATTGAAGAGGCACGTCGCATCCACGATGCATTTTTGCGTTTGTTTCTGCTTAATTCTGTGAAATGATGCGGCAAGGAATCGATTGCGAGCGCCTCGGTAAGGTGTATCTCATCCTTCCTTGATACATTTCACCTCTTGGTCGAATGCCTCATTAAAAATCACCGTTTGTGGCATAAAGTTCGCAGGCAACTAACAAATCCCACGCGGAGTGTGTATGATCACATTGCACGACTTCGCGACTTCGCCTCATGGCTAAGCCTAGGTACTATCTAGCACACAAATGCATCAAAGATTGCTGAACCACTCGAAATGAGTCCTGACGTTCTTATTCGGTCCTTGGATCTACCACCATTTCTTTTAGATGGAGCCATCGCATGGTCTTTTTATCGCTCTTTACACTTCGAAACTTATCGTGGGCCTTTCGACAGCCTTTCAAGCCAAAGCATGCATACAAGCATTCCAGCAATCAACTATAGGGGGTCCTCGACCCATAGAAACCTGGGCTCTGGAACATTGGAGTCTGTTTCCCATTCCTTGTCTTTTTTCGAGTCTCATCGAATCACACACCACCGACATGTCGGCTTCACCAGCCCTCCCCACGCCTGGGTCACTCAGGAGAGCTTCAACAGCTTGCTCATCATGGCCGCACACTACCTCTACCATAGCATGCGGTAAATGTCCCAGATGCCACTACAAACATACTCGCCTGAACATCACCCTTCGCTGTTCCCGAAATCGGCCTTTGGACTTCAATCCGATTACCTGTAAGCTATGTGGCGAGACCATACTCAGTACTGGCTCGAAACTTCCGCCGTATGCCGAGCAATCTCTTGCTGAGTCTATGGCTGCCCTGGCTTCCTCTGCACAAGTTTTTGCAGCCGTGGGAAGTCCTGCTACGGACCTGTCGAGAATATTCAGAAATATCTCGATTGTCTCACAAGGTCAAACACCGTTGCTCGGCAACGGTATCATTCCTCAAGCCACAAAATATGGTTGCAAGAGACTTGGCTGTACCTGTGCCCCGAGGTCAGCGTGCGATTCTTCGAAAGAAGACCGGTAACCTGCCAACGTCTCGCCCCACCTGTAAAGAGCTGAAGCGAGCTCTCGATATTCTACCCAAGCGCGTCCAAAAAATCTTAGCCTGCCTCGGCACTGCACCGGCAGTCATGCCTAAACAACCGCAACAAGCAGTGTCTCCATTGATTCGAGCTACAACAGTCCACGGTCCTGTTGCTTCGGTAGTCACGCCTGATGGGTTGTCTGACACTTGAGAGCAGCCAGCGGTCAACGAGAATATCGTACCGCCGTCATTTCTTCCCGATCGTCGCTACTCCGAAGCACCTTTCTTGGATCAACGCAAGGCTCTTCAACCACAATGCAGTCGTGCTGTAGAAGAATATCGATGTCACTACACAGAAAGTTGTCACTGCTCGAATCTGGAAAATCGACCGTCAGTTCGAAGCCACAATCTGGACCGGCTTCTTGACAGGCTGCTTAACTCGCAAGATACAGAAACCCTTTCCGCTCGCTCTGAAGATTCGGGACTTCAAAGGCCCACTTCGAAACACCAGGAAGACTTGGTCTGCGTGGGTGGACTTTTCACAGCAAGCGCCAATCGTTCAGACCATTTGAACATTCCTCAGTCGCCTGGCAGGAATGACAGCTTGAGCGGAAGTACAGATGGCAGCAACGTCAACCCAAATACCTCCCTGATACCGCCTTCTCTCTCCCAGGAGCTCGGAGAACCTGTTGCTGCCGTACGTCCACATCTCTGGGGCATTGCAGCTCCAGGCGGCATCCTACAACGAGCCAGTGAGCATCAGACTCCTGTTCGGGACGAAGCCAGCCACCCAAACCAGTATCTTGATGGGTGACATCCAACAAGCGGCCATCATAGGGCGTGATCTGAGGATACGGCCATGCGTTTGGCACATGGAAACAGTACGTTGACCTGGCGGTATTTTGCTTCTAACCTATCAAGACCTACTATTTGGTTCCGCGTTCGTCCTTAATCCTCCTACATGTTTCCACACCGGATAGCTCTCTGAAACGAAAATGGAGGCAACAATCTCGCATTCGTTAATGTTGTGTTGGAGGGCTACTTGGCGTCTGTGGTGCAAGGCGTTAATGGCTGGAGGTGGATTTACAGTATCAATGGTCTTGATCGCATACATGTCTCATCATACATATTTTTATTAATTGTTGTTCCCGAGTTACACACTGCACTCTCCACGGCGTACTAGGTGATAATCCATCAGGAGCCACGTGCGCATCGCGGGAAAGCGCGTCACTAAGCCCACCACACCTCCTGCGACGGCCCTGCGTAAACTTTGTGCAACGCCAACATTTTATCACCGTTTACCTTCCACAACAGCAATGAGCAGTCTTAGTGGTCTTCATCTTAGAGACAAGGCCAAAGCCGGCGTCGATGGCCTGAAAGGCGGAAGCAGTGGAGGGAACAGCAGCGGAGGAGGTGGTGGAGGTCTCAGGGAGAAAGCTGTTAGTTAATCGCACGACATGACCGCGGAGCCCGAGCTGATGGTCAAAGACAGGCTGGATGGGTAAAGGGGGAAGCAGTAGTTCATCCACTGAAAATCATCAATCGACACCTCTGAGCGCTCTCAAAGATCCAAATAGCTTCGGTCCACCTCCAAAGCGCACAACTGGACCATATACGCCCGCTCCTCCGGCACCCACAATAAAGCTGGAGACTGGCGGCTTGAGGGCGCCGCTATCAAAGAGTCAAATAGAACCGGACAGACAACATCAAAGAGAAAGAGAAGAGGCGGCATTACATACTGAGGCTCCACCAGTACCTTCCCGGCCATACACGGCTGATACGACTGGACTGAGCACGGCACATCTACCAAAGCCTCCTGCATTTAGACCGAGCGAGTTAAGTGAAACTCCTCTAGCTTCCAACGGCAAACCAAAACCAGCACTTCCTCCCAGACTACCACCAAGGAATTCCTCTTCCTCAAGCATACCTCCTTCTCCACCTCCTCCCTACAGTGACAGGCCACCTGTGACTGATCCCTCGCGAGGGATGTTGAATCAAGGTGCCATGAGCCGCTTGGGCCAGGCTGGAATCTCTGTCCCAGGCTTTGGCATTGGTGGACGAGCGCCTCCATTGCCACCATCTTCACGGATAACAACATCTCCTCCTCTTCCTGCCAGAACCGATTCTGCATCTCCTTCCGTTCCTTCTCGAACCGGAGGTTTCGCTCCCCCATCGGCCATTAGCCCTGCAGGTAATGGGCCACGGCTGGGAGAACTACAATCACGCTTTTCTAAGACGAACACGGCAAGTCCACCACCTGTAGCGGGAGGAGGAACCACATGGGCTCAGAAACAGGCAGCCTTGAAGACGGCGAGCAATTTCAAGAGGGATCCATCCTCTGTTTCATTCTCAGATGCTCGGAACGCTGCAACCGCTGCCAACAACTTTCGCGAAAGACATGGAGAACAGGCAGCGGCTGGGTACACGGCGGCGAATAACCTGAATCAGAAGTACGGGATCATGAACAAGGCAAAGGGTTACTCCTCAGAGGAGAGTGCATCTCAACAAGTAGCTCCAGGACCTGTAGGGCTCAGAAAAGCTCCACCACCACCTCCAGCGAAGAGAAGCGATCTACAGGTGGGGCCCCCACCAGTTCCGTTGAGTAGCAAGCCTAGGCCCTGAAAGTCGGCATGTGAAATGTGGTCACGCTGCTATCTGGATAAGAGGGATCGAGTCTCAGCCCACCTATTCGAGGAAACGAGACAGCAAGTGACTGGGTTCGTTTCATCGAGATGATGGTTGTTGAAACATTGTCCTTCTGTTGGGGCCGTTCTGTTTTGTCCGGGTGCGGGTGGTTACTACTACATACACGACGAATCGAAATGGTGCTGATGTACCCATCACATGTTGTTGTTTCGGGAAGGATAAACGCGGAAGGATCCGCGGTTAGCAAGCACGGGATCTTCTGGGATGCGGCGTCTTGGAACGACGTCCGGGTCATTGGTGCTGAAGGAGCGATATGCACAGATTCCACCCCACCAAGCAAGGAAAGCAGTTGATGGGACTCATGGGAGGATGGTCTGCACAAAGTTCAACGAGATTCTGATTCTGCCGCCGTCCCGCCACCATGTTGACCCCGCAATTGACACACGCGGAGCCGTGCACAGCTCACGATATTTTGCTTTGCGTTCGAGAAGCGTTTGTTGATTACTGCCGATTGGTATTGTTGAACGGGATGCTACCAATGTGCTTGGAGTGTGTGTGTACCAAGACGCGGGGAAGGTTACGGCGGGAGATCAGTGACAGGAGGATTGCATGTGTACTATAGTACTGTGGACATACTGTGGACATACTGTGGTACTACGTACGGAGCAGTACATGGCCTAATTGGAAACCTCGGTCTCTTGTCTAGTGTGGAGTTGATTGCCTCTCTCACACGCGGACGCTGTGGAGTCCTGGGAGCTTGACCGAAAGCCGAGTCTTTCACAGTCCCAACAGTTTGAGTTTGTTGAAGGCAGAGTCAGGGCCAATGCAAGAGAGAAACGCCCCGTGGTCATTAGACCATTTTGAGTACGACAGAGGGCCCTTGGAGAGAGAATAAGGGTGTCCGCCTGTCCTCGCCTGTGCTGTTCTGTGCTGTGCTGTGGTGAGACTCTCCCCTCCTGACATTTGACTGGCCCTACCTAGGAACCTTCAGCTGTCGAGACGAAAGCGGAAAAGGCTACGTGCGTCATTGGGCAATTGACTCTGGTACGTGTGTTTTTCCTTGGACAGCTACTGACAACAGCGAGGGAAGACGAACAACACCACTCCTCCCCTCAACATCCGCGTCCAGTCCGGTCGCGTGCCCGCCATCCATACGCCGCTGGCCGAAGACACAGGAAGACTCTACTCCTCCTACCTGACATCAACAACAACAACATCTTCCCCAAACCACCGACCAAGCTTTGGCGCACCGCGCGAAGCTCCTCCACCATGCCAGCCTCGTTCCATTTTCGAACACCGCCAGCATGGCTCTTCAAATTCCCTCCCGACGAGCTCCCATTGCCAATTCCACCTCCCACCAACGCGCGCACCTTCGCAAGCCCGTTCCCGATTCCAGCAGACCTCTACGTCAATGCCTTGGACTGGAAGGTTCCCATCACAATTGGCGCCATGTACGCGACCACCGCGATTGTCATGAACAAGGTCAATCGTGACCGCGGCAACAAGCCCTGGGGCTTTTCGAAGACACGCGCTTTCCACTGGTTCGTGGTTGCTCACAACGTTTTCCTCGCCGTCTTCTCGGCTCTTACCTTTGTGGGTATGCTTCGCGCGCTGGCCCACTCGTGGCCTGGACGTGAGCATCACCTCGCTGGAAAATACTGGCCGGGTATGCGCGCTGCGAATGGTGTTGCCGGAGCTGCTGATGCTCTCTGCAAGATGCATGGTCCTCGAGGTTTCGGCGATGCTGTTTACTATAATCCGGCTACCGACCTCTGGGAAAACAAGAACAAGCTTGTTCAATTGGCTCTGGGTGGACTGCCTGACTCATCGGATGTTGGTCGTCTTTGGAATGAGGGACTTGCTTTCTGGGGCTGGTTCTTCTACCTGTCCAAATTCTACGAAGTCTTTGATACCTTTATCATTCTGGCCAAGGGAAAGAGAAGCTCCACTTTGCAAACTTATCACCACACTGGAGCTATGATGTGCATGTGGGCTGGAATACGCTACATGTCTTCGCCCATCTGGATGTTCTGCTTCTTGAACTCTGCTATCCATACCATGATGGTAAGGTTTTTTTCCTGTACATGATATCTTTCGACCTGGCTAATTCGATCACAGTACGTCTACTACACTCTTTCAGCAGTCGGCATTCGAGTTCCTCAGCGCATGAAGCGTGCTTTGACCACCATGCAAATTACGCAATTCATTGTTGGTATTACATTTGCTGGCATGCACCTATTCGTCACATATACAGTCCCAGTGTCTGCCAGTGAGACCGTCTTGAATACTGTCAAATCCGCTGTCGAAGGCGCCGCGTCAATGGCTTCATCCGTCTACGATGGACCCGTGTCTTCCGCAACAATGGCAGGCACTGCTGCATGGTTCAAGAAGATGCTCCTTCGCGCCGCCGGCGAGGAGGGTCTTGCCGAAAACTCGCTCAACAGCCATGGAGAGCTATTTGGCCCCGAGGCCGGCGGCATAGAGAACAAGCGCCAACAATATGAGCAGTACCAGGCAAGCTCTAGGCCTTCGTGGGAGACTGTTCCTTGCATCGACACCACGGGACAAGCTTTTGCTATCTGGCTGAATCTTGCTTATTTGGCACCACTGACGTAAGTTTGCGACTGCGATTATCCTCAAGTTCAACGCTAATCATCCGTGTATAGCGGTCTCTTCGTCCGCTTCTTCATTCGATCCTATTCGCGTCGCGGAGCTAGCTCCAAAAACCCATCTCACCGTCGCAAGGCCGAGAAGGCAATTCAAGACGCTGCTCACGGCGTCAGCCGCGAATTTGACAGCCTCGGAAAATCTGCTGAAGACGGTCTCGACAACATGGCACAAAACATGAAGAAGGCGAATGGAAACAATGGTACACCAAAAGCCCGCCAACGACGCGTCAGCTCTTCGATCGAATCTATCAAGGAGAAGTTTGAACCGGTTTCTGATTTCGGTGAGACCCTGCAGCGAGCCATGTCACGAAGCTCGTCTCGAAGCAGCGGAACTTTGAAGAAAAAGCCAAGCCAAACTACCGACACTCTGAGACGCTTGTTCGAGCAATCTGAGGCTAAGGCCAAGCAAGCAATCGGCAAAGCAGAGCAGACTGCTGAGGCTGTTGTCCAGCGGACAGAGGAGGCTGCCGGTTTGGCTGATGATCGGTCAAGCATCGCCGAAGAAGATGAGCAAGCACATCCCGAGGGCAGACGGAAGTCTCTTGCTGAGGAGCTTGGCGAGGAACATCTCGACGACGAGAGCTGGGCCAATATCAAGGACCAGCACGAAGAGTCGAAGGAAGAGCCAAAAGAAGAGCGCTCAAAGTCAGACCCTAGCGTTACAAGCGAGCAAGACTCATCACTTCGATCTCCCTCGCCCAAGAAGTCGAAGATTCCACAGCCAGCCAAGAAAGAGTCGCGGAGTCGGTCGCCTGTTAAGCCAGCAAAGATCTACAGCGCCATTCCACGACCCGCCAGTGCGAGTGCATCAACGGTGCTGAACACTAACGGTAAACAGCAGTCTTCTATTACGTCTTCTCTGCCGGCATCTGAGAAGGGTGCTAAAGGCGCCCCTGCTTCCAGCAATACCGCTACTACGAAAGACACTGAGAATACCAGGCCATCCACTAGTGGCAGTAATGGAAGTGTCAATGGTAGTAGCGGTGCGCATAAAGCGGAAGACGTCAAGAAAGTAGAATCTGATACTAACGTCGGTCGTGAGCAGGATTCTTCGGCGTCAGCGGATGCGGACTCGAAGAAACAGAAGAAGAACGTGAGCAATGGCGAGGGCGTAGCTGGGGGGTCGCTGGACGGGGAATCGTTGCCTAGATCCGAGAAAGTCAACGAGGGAGCGTGGTTTGCGAATGAACCCATTGATGCTAAGGGTGAGGTGAAGTTTGTCGCTCAGGATCTGAGCACGACGGATCCGAGTGAAGACGGGGCCAGTTATGCGGATAAGATCAAGGAGGAGGGTGTTGAGGGTTGAGACCTGGTCGGATGATGACGGGTGACGATGCAGACTGATTTCTACGAGGTGGGAGTTGGTGTTTTGTATTACTACTTATACACGCGCCTCTAGGTCTTACGCGAGTATGTCTTTTGACCACCTCGCCGCCATGTCGTCTCCTCTTAGTCGGGAGATGGGAAGACGCAACGATGCCATGATTATCTCCTCTGGGGCTTCTGGGGGAACCAGTGATAGAGACAGCCAGTTTGCGCGAGAAGTATGGTTGCTTGTATACACATTCAGGCGTTTTCGTTCTGCCAGTGCGACGTGCTTGGTATATGAACCACAATGAATCACATCCTTCTTGTGATCTCTATTACAGGGGCCTCCCATTATCTTGTCTTATTTTCTTTTGGTTCCCCTGGGGGATCAAAGTGTGCGACCTTAGTTAGTGATTGTATCGGAACATAACATATCTTACTAATCCACTGACATTTTGGGATTTGGGTTGTGGTGATTCTTACCTTCCTACCGCGGCTGGACGGCATTGTCATTGATCGTACGCACGTAAATTTGGGTCAAGGGGAAATGGAACCCCGCAGCATGGTTGTGGATAATGCGTTCTTGGGGAGGCTTTTGTGAATGGGCTGGAAGGAAGGCGAGCTGGGTGGTTGTGAGGGATTGTGGTCATTGGGTGATGGAGCGAGTGAGCGAGGTTGTTTGATGGTATGGTGGTTGGGATGGGATGAGCTGAGGCGGGGGATATTTGTGAGGTTGGTTTGGTGATGCAGGATACGATTATACTAGACGGGTTTGCTAATGGATGGTTTGGGATGCAGAAGACTTGATGATTGGTGGGATTAGATGGGGATGCGTTTGAGGGCGGTAAATTTTTTTATGCGTTGGGAAAGCTAGAAGGTAGCTATCCTTTATGGGCACCGCAGGCACAGCGTATATCCAAGTTGAGCTTTTAGAACAATCGAGACCTTCGTACTATTCCTCTCCTTGCTCTTTACTACCGCGTTGAGAGCATACAAAGCAGATTAGTATGACCTAGAGAGGAAAATGCTGGCAGGGTCCAAGGGCAACTGGTGGTCAGTATCTTTTTACAGCTCAGCCCCTGCTTTAAGAAGTTGAAAGCAAAACTGAGAGGCGTCGGTTTTCAAAATGTAAACGTTGTATTCCACAAGAAGAGCCCTGATCAAGGAAGCTGCGGAATATTATTAGTGAGTAGTCCACATTGCCCATCATACTTCGCACCAGGGGCAAAAGTAGCCCCAGGGCCGTTATTCTCCGCCAACAGAACAAGCGAATTCTCTGTGTTTACAGTCAGCATGATCTCCAAACTTAGTTGCAGGAAATTTTTCAGACCTTTCTCGTTATACAAAGGCCACCCGAGCTTGGACAATCCAGTCTCAGGATCCTTGGCAAAAGCCGCCCAGGCACTGTTCATGAGCCCAGAAACCTTCATTTGGTCGTCAGTCACTTTGGCTCTCGACTGCTGAAGTACGATAGTTCCAAACACATGAGGGATCTCGCTTCCGTGCCATGCGCCAGCATCGTCAGAGATGCGTTGATTTGGAAAGACGCCCATCCATCGGTACCTCCAAGCTTTGATTCCCTTATCCGCACGGCGCTGTGCTTGAACCTTGGCTGAGCATTCGTAGCCCAGATTCCCGATCAAGAGCTCTCGATCGGAGTATGGTTTCCCTTGGAGCTTGGCGATTGTACCTTGAAGACCATATTCGTTATCGTTGTTGCCGATCAGGAGAGGTCTTTGAACGAAGCGTCCAGCAGCGGCCCGCTTATCATAATCGCTAAAGACAACTTTCTCATCCGTGACTGGATAAAAGCGGCGGAAAAGTTCGGGTTTCCCAGCTCCGGATCTTGAGGCTTGAAGAATGTCTGGAAATGGTTTTGTCCTCATACAAGCAACAGTCTCTTTCTCTTTCTCGGCACCACCACAACCAAGGCGCTCGCTGAGTGAGTACCAAGCTTGAGGGTTCCACTTGTTGCCCGCTGTCCATGGCGCAGAGCCAGATTCGCAGATAAACCCGTTTACGATGGGGTCTTTGGCATCAGCCCAGGCATAGGCGTAGATATCGACAGCACGAGATCCTGCTGATTCGCCGAAAAGTGTGATCCTGTTGGGATCACCGCCAAAGTTTTCGACATTGGCTTTCACCCACTCGAGTGCCGCACGTTGGTCTAGAATTCCGGGGTTCGGAGACTCGAGGCCGGGGGCCGATGGGAAGCCAAAGATGTTGAGACGGTAATTGAAAGACACCACGACAACGTCTTGCTTTTCTGCAAAGATGGATCCATCATATGAAGGGTTGTTAGAGGCGCCTGTGGTAAAGCCTCCTCCGTAGATCCACACCTAAGGGCCTTGTCAGAGAATATCATATACTATTTGAGTCGTACACCTACTAGGACAGCCTTTTTGGCCTCGCCAACTTGCGGTTTGGTCCACTAAAATTCATGAGCAACTATAAACCGTTACAGAGCAGGATAAGAATTACAATGTTTACTGTCAAGCAATCTTCACTTTGCACATGTCCAGTCTGGCCCAGTATGGACTGGATAGCGTTGGCGAGAGGATTGCTGGTGTCTCTAGACGTGTACGACAGTGCCGGACAGTCAGGGCCAAACTTGTCTGCGGCTAGCGTCACGTTGCTTTTCGGAAACGGCTGTGGCGGACTCCATCGCAAATTGCCAATTGGAGCGGCGACGTAGGGAATTCCTAGGTATGCGGAGACATCTTGATGGAGAGACGAAGCGGTTCCTTTGACCTATGATGTATTAGTAAGCTACTCAAAATTTGGGGTTGTCAACCGAGTCCATACCCGACCGCTCGTGGTGTCAACTTCTTGTCCAACTGTCCATGCTGATGCCAGATGGGATAAGACGGCAACGAGCGACAACGCATGCCACATTGCAAGTGACGCTGGATCTGGGTTTCCAAAAATTCAATGAATATATGGAAAGACTGAGGATCATTATCTTCTCGCTAGTCTTCAATTTAACTTAAGTTCAGACATGATTCTGGATCTTGCGGATGTACGGATATATCGTTTCAGTATGGAAAGCGGAGCGTCCACCCAATTTGCGGCTAGCGGTGTACAGTAATGTACTTTATCTATCAGCAGTGATCTATCTAGTTTTCTATAAAGTGATACAGCATGTGAAGCGTACCTTAACACAGGATTATGGTGAAGGTCACCGAAATTGGCTTCGTGCTGCTGTTCCATGACTGCGAGGCGGCCTTCCACTATGAATATCAGTACATCACAGCGGCGCCATTTCTCGTTGTATGATCCCACAATGTCAGCATTCTCACAGCTCCTCTGAAAATCTTGTTGAGGGCGGTCTTTTCCAGGTAATTTGACCAGGAACACAAAAGGAATCATCGAAATTGAAAAGAGGCGGGTGTGGTATGTCGAAGTAAGCTGATTCTGGTGGATATGTATTGGAGAAGATAACCATATTGTGTCAAGTTATCTGGCAATAAGTCGAAGCAGCTCCTTCATTGAGGTCAAATTCTCCATATTGTTAACCATCTCAACCACCTCTCTTGCTCGCCGTGCTCCGAGATGCGATATCATCAATTTCAACGCCTTCTTTTCCACCTCCTCTTTTGTCACTGGATGAGATGGGTAGCCCTTGACAAATAGAACGAAGACTTCATGCCTCTTTCCGCTTGTCTCTTCGACGGTTACTCTGGCACTCTCTGTGCGAGGTTGTCCAGGCGCCGCTTCCTGGCTTTGTCTTCAGTAATGTTCACCTTCGACATTATTTCCTGTGCCATTCTATCCCCGAGCATACGTTCCCGAGACTGAGCAGAGACAAAGTCAAGTCGCCCATCAAGCAGAATGGTCGCCAGAAGGTACTTTAGATTTAAGGCAGGCATGTTTGCGTTTCGGAAAGCATCTGCAGCTCCAGGCATTGCAACGATTATCTTGCTTACTTGATTGGCAGTGATATTTGGAAGAAGCGTAAGGAGGCCATGGACCGCAGATGGGCTGGTCCGCCGACGGGATACATCTTGAAACCAGTCTGGGCCATCTTAGTAATGTTGCTGACATCCAGGAGACCATGAAGCATTTCGTCGCCGCCTGTGAACATCCTTGAATGCACCCATCCTTTGGGATCGTCCAAGCTGTTTCTGACACCACGGAACCCAACTTCAGCTATCAATGCTGCGCTCAATCCAGCTTTAGCCCTCATGCCGGCAAAGACGAACGTCTTCTCGATATGTTCAACATCCAGGAGCCATTGCCACGATCCTGAGGCCTGCTGTGGGCAATACGAAAGCATATGAGAGATTTTCTCCGCGCTCAGTCGCATCATAGACGCCGCTGCAGCTGCTGATCCAAAACTCGAACCCACACCATGATTGGCAATGCCAGCTCTCTGAAAGCTCTTGATTCCCAAAGCTTTCGAAACCTTGCTTGCAACTTCATAGCCAATGATGATTGCGCGCAGCATTGCGTCCCCGCTCAATCTCCTCGTCTCAGCAAGGGCCAAAGAGACCGAGACAATAGCTGGGCCTGGCTGTACGAAAGCGGACGGGATGAAGTCGTTGATTTCTGCTCCATGTCCGGCCATTACTCCAGCAAACGCGGCATCAATGATGGATTCTTTCTCATGACTCCCAGCAATAAAAGCAGCGGGTCGCCCTGTTCCACTACTCAAATAGAGCGAGTAGTTTCTTACCAAAGTCGGGCTCTCAAGATCTTTACAAGCTACGATAGACACGATCGTGTCCAGAATATGACTGCGAGTGAGGCCCCATACAACTTCAGGAATGGGCACCGTTGCACTATCATGAATGATTTGGCTCAATGCTGAGGTGAAATAGGTCGTAGCAGGCGAGTTGCCAGTTTCGGGCACAATCATTGGATCTGCAGTCATGCCACCAACATCGATCCTAACCTGCCAGTCGGATCTTAGCTCCTACTTAAGGGCCAGGGCAGATGAAATCAGGTTCAGAATCCAGGACCGCATGTGTGGCTTTGGTAATGTTGTTGAGGATTGAAGCGTCAATATCGTTCTCCTCGAATATTGCACACAGGCAACTAAAGGGACAGATTTACTCCAAAATCATGTCTGCAAGCTCGCTAGACATTGTCTGGGGAGCGGCTATACTGTACTTTATAGGAGGTGGCCCTTGATAGGAGTAGCCGCGGTATTGAATAAAGTGCAAATGGCCGAGCTTCCACACGAATGAACCACACTGATGGTTCGCAGCGATGACGAGAGTCGTATGCGAGACTTTCCAACTGAGATGTGTATTAAGCATGCTCAGCTTAGCGATGGTTGCTGTCTTCTACTATGTACAGCAGAGGAAAGGAACCGACAGATGGACGTGAATGGATGGATTTGGGCGAGATTGTGCCATGTTATTACTCGAGAGCCGGTACAAGTTTCAAGCACTTGAGTCTGAAGGAACATATCCTCCTGCTAAAGCCGCCATCTCCTTGTCGAGTGAACCGAGTCGTTCTAGAGTCGTTCTACGAGCGCACAGGAGTGGTCCATACAGAGCTGAATGCACGTGACTGTCGACTAGACTAGCTTCTTTGAGCGTTTCCGATTCTGCGATAAAAAGTGCTTGAGCTTTTTCTGCAAGCCTCAAGGTTCTTTCGGCACCGACAACATTGCCCCAAAGCGCTTTCAATATGGGAAAACGCAAAATTGGCGCCCTTGAGAAGGTTGAGGCTGATCTGTATGCTTCGCGCTCAAGCCTTGTCGTCGTTGCAGTGCTAATAGTATGGAAGACCTAATCTTCAGTACAAGATTCGAAGGGACCCTCTGTATGTACGAGCGACCTGCTCGTCTCCTCCATATACAGCTGACAATCGCAATAGATCGTACCGAGGCGACTTCGTTACCCACTACAGCCAGTATGAGTCGAGTTATGCCATTTTTACTGCAGAGCCCTCCACCAGCGACTCTGGCAGTATTGCAGGCTTGCGCGAACACATTGACTTCGTTGCGCATGTCGCATCTTGCTACCCTGATATCACAAAAGGCTTTCCAACCGATTTGGCTAGCTTAATCACTGCGCATCATAACCAATTGGAACCCGAGTTGAGGGAAAAGATTGTGAGCAGTCTGGTGCTGTTGAGAAACAAGGACATCATTGACTCAATAACGTACGTACTCATTTGCTACACTCCAACCACTGTTTGCTATGATTATATCAGTTCCCCATGCACCACTCATAGCCTTCGGGCATTGATGAAAGATAACTCTACAACTACAAAAACTCTGTATGAGCAAAACTAACCATGATATCACTCTTAACAAACCCGCGCTTTGGGAAACACAAACTAATCGCGGCCCAGGCTATTGAACACTCTGTTTCCTCTGCTCGTCACCACAAATAGCAAATCTCTTCGAGAACTTTTGTTCAAGAAAATCGTGTCCGATCTCCGCACCTCCAATGCCAAAACTATCA